>CM062294.1:292962043-293351133 GCA_031216915.1 Pictodentalium vernedei | reverse complement strand
CCAAATTTGTCAGTTTCAGTTATCGAGGAAAAAACTGCAAAATGGTGGTTTCCAAAAATTTTCTCATTTCTTATAAAAAAAATAGCTTGAAAATAGACACCATGTTATTTTATCTTTGATGGCGTCACATGTAAAAACAAATTTTCTGGTTTTCCAAACTGCGCAGGTTCAATAAATACAGAAAGATAGCAGAAAGTGACAAATTATTTTAAGAATTTTGACGTCAATGAAATAACTATTTTTAAAGTGCTATATTAAGTTAAGGAAATTTGTCTTTGAAATTCCCACCTCTGATATTCTATAAATTCCAATTAAATATACACAAATTATACATCAAAATGAAGGCTGAGATGTATAAAACACGGACAATATATGCAATAAACTCAAAGTTGACAGCACGCACCAATGGTTTCTGGAAGTCTGCTTCTGGAACTGATAATAAAATATTATTTGAGGCAAACAACTCGTGGTTAGGCATTCGAAACACTTTAGCATGCAGTTTAGGATGCAGTGATAGAACTGTATTTGAGAAAAGCACAACACTGTCTGCCAAAAACTTTGTAGGTCAATATCTCATGAAGGGCAAAAGCTATCGACTTAATATTTTAGACTTGTCAGAGTTAACGCTTGTCTGAAACAAATATAATCGGCATTTTTTTTTTGTTTTCTTCCAAAATTTTACTCAAAAGGGAAAGTTATCTCGAAAATCTGCCACTTTGGATTGAAATATCGAGATTTCATTATAATGAGCCCTTTACAAGGAATCCAAATTGAAGGCAGTAAAACCGCATTGTGAAAAAAATGGAACAAATGTCGTTTCGACCTTTCGTTAATCCAAAATGGCGGCCAAAAAATCGAAAAAAAATATTTTCGGTTTTTTATGCGTTTTGTTCAATTTTGAGACGAAAACATTTTTTTTACACTGAAAATTTTCGGTCCGGGTGGGACAAAATTTTGGACCAAAATACGGAAATGAGTTTTTCGGTTTTTATGCATTTTGGTAAATTTTAAGACGAAACATTTTTTTTTTTACACTGAAAATTTTGTGGCCGGGTGGACTGAAAATTTTGGACCAAATCCAGCAATTGTTTTTTTGTTTTGGTCAAGTTTAAGACAAATAAAAAATAAAAAAATTTAGCCTTAAGATTCCATGATTGACGGACATGCCCAAATCACTCGACACCCAGTGGCGTAGATAGCTTTTCGCTGGCGGAGGGGCAAGCCCAAAATTTTCCGACAGACCGAAAATTTTCCGACAGTGTAACAACAACAAAACCCCAAACAATCAGAAAGAATCTGTTTACTGCAAATGTACTGAAAATTGGTCTTTTTTACCCAAAATGGCATGTTTTTATCCCCAAAGCCAGCATTTTAATGCTATTAGGCCTAAATTCGCCTAAAAATGGTCCCAAAAAATTTCCGACAAAACTTCTGGTGGGGGGGGGGGGGGTGGGCTCCGTCCCTTCCGGCCCCCTTTATCTACGCCACTGTCGACACCACGAATTTGCATCGAAAAACAAAATCGTAATTCTAAGAATTTTCAACATGTCATGATACCTTGCAAGTAATATGGCAAGTGTGCAGTCTCCATATAATAATAGTATGTAGTATTAACCCTTTCCCTAACATGAAAAGGAGACGACACTTGCAAAAAAAAATTATTGAATAACTAATTTTTTTATATTTTGTCTCAAAAACATAGCTTATTACCCCTCATTGAAACGAGCTCGTTCCAACGAGGGATCATAACCTATGTTTTTGAGACAAAAAATGAAAAAATAAAAATGAAAATTAATCGGCAATTTTTGAGAATAGCCTGGTTATTTTTGCTGTTAGTCTGGGTAAAGGATTAAGGTGATCTCTCATTATTTGTTTTTGGACGGTATTGTATGTCGATGTTTTTGACCGAAATTCAAACTGGCAATGTGAACAAAACTGAGTTTTGGAATTTATCTCATAAGCAGGTCTGTCGCTGTGTTTCGAAGAATTTGGCTGTCCGAGCTTTCTTCTAGGAAATCTGAAGCACATAAATCTGAAGCACATTTGGCCACAAGTTGTTTGCCTGAAAAATTATCAGTAATAATAATAATAATAATAACACTTTGGCCAGCCGCTGATTTGTCGCGGTTCTCGAACGAGAAGGCCTTGGTTACCCCTGAACTCCCAACTGCCTCCCTGTTCCCACGCTTCTCCTCTCCTCCCAACATTCGGAGACGAACTGCTTGATGACATCCCTTGCCCCATTCTTCCCAATCTCTCCGATTAGCACATTAACCCTCTCCTTTGAGTCTCCCCCTAATCACATGTCCTTCATTCTCCCATCCCACTTCCCCATTATACTCCCAGTGAATCTCATTCTTTTAGACTGATACTTTGGGCATTCTAGAAGGAAGTGTTCCAGGGTCTCCACCATGCCCAAGTTACACATCTGGCACTCCCTTTCACCGTCTTTCCCAATTTTTCCCCTCAGCTCCAGGGATCGCGACCGCAGCTTGAACAGCAGTGACCCCCCAAAGGTGCCATCAAGGTACTCTTCAAAACCTGGCCTCTCTTTATCACGCAGGCCACCCAAGACCTCTTTGATTTGACCCCCTCTCGCCAATTACGGTTACAATCCTCCAAGACCCTTTCTCTGACGATTTTTTTACCCTGGTTTGCCCCAACGTCCAGGTCCGAGATCTCCAATGAGTAGTTCTCTACTAGCTCCCTCACTTGGACCATCCACCCCGTTTTGATATTTGAGTTGAAGATTTGCAGGAACATTACTTTACACCATCGGCTGTCGGGGAGATTCACCAAATAATTAAGATAACCGAGTTTCAACAGGTCTATCCTGTCCTTGATCCTCATCCACCCAAGCTCAACCCTGATTGCTTCTAGCGCTGCGGCATTGCTCGACCCCGTTATCCATCGGCCTGCATCGTTCTGTAAGATTTCCAAGCTCTTTATGGCCGTCTGGTTTAGAGGTACCACTTCCGTACTGTATGTTATACTTGGCAGCCCCACCATTTCCCAAATGGTTTTCCCACGAAAACCTTTTTGAAACTTTCTCCCTATAAGTTTCATTTGGTTAAGGATTCGCTTCCCCTTCAGAATCAATTTATTTGTGTGGTTTCGGTAGATGTCTCTTCCTGTAATGTTTATATTTACCCCCAAATACTCGTAATCACCTGTCTCTCCTACACTGAGAAGTTTGCTGCTCCCTTTCGGAATGCAGAACTCACCCACTCTCCACCTTCGACTGGGGTCCACTTTGCGGCCCACAGGTATAACTTTGCTCTTGCTTTCATTAAGTTCGAGTCTCCATTTGCTCCCATATTTCCCAACAATTCCCAGCATTTCTCTTCGCTTTCTGACACTAGAACCATATCGTCTGCAAAAAATAGCCCTGGGATCTTCAAGTTCCCAACTGCTACCCCCTCGTCGCTACGCAGGAGTTCATCTCCTAAACCTTTGATGTACAATGCAAACAGGTTTGGCGAAAGGATACACCCCTGTTTTAGGCCTATCTCCATAGGCACACGTTTTGTTGTAATGTTTCCCAGACTAAGTTCACTCTGTACATCTTTATATAATGCTTTCATAATTCCAACAAACTCGCCTCCTAAGCCCAGAGCCTCCAGCTTGCGCCACATACCCTCCCTCCATACTCTATCGTATGCCTTTTTGACATCCAAAAAGGCCATAAACATCTTTTTCTTTTTTGCTTTCGCGGATTCTATCATTTGGGATAGCGTGAAAAGATGGTCGGTTACTCTCCTTCCCTTCCTGAAGCCATTCTGGATTTCTCCCAAAAACCCCTTCTCCTCGATTACCTCCTCTAGTCTCCCATAAAGGACTTTACAGAAAACCTTTCCAATGTTGCTACTGACAGAGATCCCTCGATAGTTATCCAAAACGTCTTTTTCCCCCTTTTTTTGAATAAACGTCACTTTGCTTTCCCTCCACTCCTTTGGGACCTCTTGTTTTTCTATGGCTAAATTGAATAGGGCAGTCAGGCTTTCCAAGAGTTCCTCTCCCCCTCAGTTCCGGTACGAATACGGTAGACTTCCAGGAACCATTGGTGCCTGCTGTGAACTCTGTCAGTTGATTGCATGTATTTTTCGTTTTCTGTACATCACAACCTGTATTTTGATGTATAAATTGGGTACATTTAATTTGGGCAAGCCCCCCCCCCCCCCCCGTAGAAAAATTTCAGACAATTTTCAGCATTTTGATCCATTTTATCTACTAGTGAATTAACTCAATATAATCCCATGACTGAGTCTCTTGTTATATTTGAGGTGTTTACTCAACACAGATTACACACAAGTAATACAACTATGATAACACGAAACATTAACTAATTAACAGAAGAGATTACCTGTTTTCAATAGCAGGTTAAATTTCAAGTGATGAGTGATCACTGGTAACTGAAAGTAGGAAAAATGCTCTCGCAAACAGCCTTCCAATGGGACAAAGACAGGAAATTGCTCCTTTTAATGCCAAATTTTAAAATTTTTACACATCGGGTGGAACCACGGTCGACCCGGGGCACATGTGCTTGGCAAAGAGTATCCAAATTAGTGGAATTTAGTCACTTTGAGGAAGTGGTGGTGGTGGGGGTGGGGATAAAATGATTCTGAATGGTCCTTCAAAAGTTAGTCGACAGATATAAAAAAATTCCAAATAATGAATCTTGTTATTTGAACAGAAAAAATAAAACTTTTTGGGGTATGTTGAAGCAGGAATTGATCCTTCAGAAGACAGGAAATTGCTCCTTTTAACGCCAAATTTTAAAATTTTTCCATGGTCGACCCGGCACTCATGTGCTTGGCACGGTGTATCCAAATTAGTGGAACTCAATCACTATGGGGGGGGGGGGGGGGGGGGGGGCGTGAAATGATTCAGGATGGTAATTCAAAAGTTAGTGGGCAGAAATAAAAATCAAATAATGAATCTTGTCTTTTGAGCAGAACAATAAAACTTTTTGGGGTATGTTGAAGTAGGAATTGCTCCTTCCGAAGACAAGAAATTGTGCCTTTTAAAGAAAATATTTTAATTTTTCCATTCCGGGTCGAACCATAGTCGACCCGGCGCACATGTGCTTGACACGGAGTATCCAAATTAGTGGAATTTAGTCACTATGAGGGGGGGTGGGGGGTGGGGTGTGAAATGATTCAGGATGGTCAATTCAAAAGTTAGTGGACAGAAATAAAAAAAAATTAAAATGAATCTCGTTATTTGAGCATAAAAAATAAAACTTTCTGGGGTATGTTGAAGTAGGAATTGATCCTTCAGAAGACAGGAAATTGCTCCTTTTAAAGCCAAATTTTTAAATTTAACCATGCTGGGCCGAACCATGGTCAGCCCGCGCACATGTGCTTGGCAAGATGTATCCAAATTAGTGAACTTTAGTCACTTGGGGGGGGGGGGGGGGGGGTATAAAATGACTCTGGATGGAAAAATGATGGGATTATGTCCAGGTTGTGGAGGTGCCCCCCTACATGCCCCCCCCCCCCCTGGTGCCCGACCCTGGTTGCAGACCTGAAGGAGGTATATAAGAGAAATTTGTTAACTTTAAAATTCCCCCTCTGATGTTTCATAAATATGAATTAAATATACATTAAATAAACACAAATTATACATCAAAATGAATGTCGTGAAGTATAAAACATGCAAAATATGTGCTGTCAACTCAGACTTGACAGCAGGTACCAGTGGTTCCTGGAAATCTGCTACTGTTTTCGTATCAGAACTAATAACAATAACTCGTGTTCAAATGTGCTTCATATATCCAAGAACAAAGCTAGGAAATCAAAATTCTTTGGCCTAAATTCCCAAACTCTTGGCTTTGTTTTCGTTGTCTGCTTACATTTTGATCAAGGTCATCTGAACCGAAAAGCATCGATATACAGTTACGTCTAAAATCAAGTAATGAGAAAGATCGTCTTCATACGGCATAGTAGTATTATATGGAGACTGCACAGTTGGCATTCTGTTTGCAAGGTATCGTGACACCTGTTTGAATTTCTTAAAATTAGGCGATTGTTTTTCGATGAAAGTGTGTGGTATCGCGAAGCATCAATACAATGTACATGTATGCTGTATAGGCTGTTGTCTTGTTGTACCCATCTCAACTCGCCTCCAAGATCCCATTGAATCTAAGTTTGATTCTAATGGTCACCCCAAGTGTTCTAAGGATGATCTAATATTACTAGGTTTTGTTGTATATTGCATAAGAGGCCAAAAAAAAACACGTTGACAATATTGTCTGAGGGAGCTAAATCCTACACATCTACTCAAGTTAGTGAATATAACTGAGCTTGTCAGCTCATTAACCCATGCTAAGTCACTATAAGATATAACTAGGAACGATTCGGTAACCCCCCCCCCCCCCCCCCCCACGCGGGAACCCCGGAACGTGTTTCGAAACAGTGCCTGTTCACTGCGGTACACAGACTGTTTTACTTGTAAAATAGGACTGTCACCAATGCATGGGAGGTGCAAACCTCCCTAAAATGCGCAACATGGCTTATTAACGCTCACAATGTTTGCCTGTTTTGAAGCAAGTTTGTTCCTTTGTTGACTCATAAAATGCAGCAGTTCAAAAGTAACGTCTAATCAAACAATTACTTTATGGATCGATCAAGAGGTTGATCATTGATTAATCGATTAATTGGTTGACCGTTTCGGCTCTCGTTTCAATGAGTGTTAAGGTGCCAAAATAGCTTATTTTTTTAAAAGGTATATACTTCCTTAATCCTTATTCTGCTCGACGAAAAAGATTCAAAACCATCCGAAAGAAATTGCACTATCTATTGAATCGAAACTCCCGTAAACAAACTTAAGCGTTGACGCTGTGCGGAGCCGCAAAACATGTTTTACTGATACCGTGCCCGTAGAGAGGATTATAGGATGGTCAGCGTGATATTGGGTACGCATGGAACGACTGCCTCCCTGCCATTGGGTAGCTGGAGCTGAAGGACAAAAACATCACGATTACCAAATAAATGATTTCCGACGTTTAGCCAGCAGCCCCAAAAGCAACTCAAGTTACTCAACGAATTGAAGGTTTTATTAAACGACGGATTGATCGCTTCCCAGCAACCAGGGACCGACCTGGGCATGCGCCAGTGCGTATTTAGTTCTGAAACATCAGGACCTGGCTCTTAAATCTCAGAAATAGGCTTCTCAGTTGGCGCGTAACTTCTCAGATCATATTTTGATATTCTTTCGATGGACAATCGAGAGAGACAATCTTACATGTATTATATATAGGATTATCATTTATCATTGTTGTAGAGTTCTTAATTTAATACTTCAAGTCTTAATTACCAAGCATTAGTCTTCACTGTGGTTTCTGATCAAGTCTTGGCTGCCTAAATAGGCAGCCAAGACTTGATCAGAAACCACAGTGGAGATTAATGTTTGCTATAGTGTACTAAATGAAAATGATGAGAGCCATTACATACTTGCTGTGTGTGTTACAAACAGCAGTGTGACTCCGTAAATTGAAATCTGGCGCATGAATTGAAAAAATAGGCTCCGAGGCTGGAGCGTATTTTAAATAGTCCTGATCGGTCCCTGAGCAACCCAGAGTCTACTCCAGCAAAAATATTAACAGATTTTTTTTATATAGGAGGTAGACGTTCAATTTGTTAGTCAAAAGTCTGGGAATAGCGGTGCAGGAATATATTTGGTTTGTTCATAGATGGGATGCACGTCATGCCTCAGTCCCATCCAGGCATTTTTAAGCGTTAATTCATGCAGGAAATTTATAGATTTCGACCCTGACCATCAAAACCAAATACACCAAACAATATAGGCTATAGCTTTATATGCAAGGTTATTGGTGGTACAGTGGTAGACTATTGGACTTTTATGCTAGAGGTCCCGAGTTCGATCCCCATCCGGGACGACCCGCGTTGTCTCCTTGGGCAAGGCACTTTATCCCGGTTGCCCACATTGGGGCACGATGACGCCTGTAAGGCGTACTGCACGTCGATGGTGAAATGTCTTTAACCGCTGTAACACTGCTTGGGCGAAGCTTGAACAGAGTTAGAATATAGAGGAGCTGACAGTTACTCGTCGATACTCGGTGGTTCTCTCCGGGTACTCCGGCTTCCTCCGCCCGTAAACTCTCGGTGACGATAAGCCATTGTGCATAAGTATGTGACCTTAACACCAATAAATAAATATTTATGGTTGGTTTAATTACTACAATTTGAAGTTAGTTTCTTTTCATACTAGCAGAGGCGGCGGAAGTTTCAAAAAGTGTGTGTGTGTGTGTGTGGGGGGGGGGGGGGGGGTCACACCAAAAAGTTGGGGGTGGGGTGGGGGATACCTTTCTGGGTTCTGCTAGGGTGTAGGATGGAAAATAATTTTTCTTCAGGGGGGGGGGGGGGGGTTGAGGTGGAGGCAATGGTGGTTAGCCCAGATGGGGCAACCCCAACCTTGTCATTATTTTGCAATATTGGATATTGACCGGTCAGTATTGAATCGCGTGATCAGCTGTCTTCGTGTGGCATTGTCTGTCTTCGGGTGTCACCACAGATTAGGGTGGTGGATTTAATTTTTGATTAAGAGCAGCATTCGTCTTTATGTATGTCACCTTTTGGTACACACTACAACTTATATGGCGTGTACCCAATTCGCATACTTTGGATTGAATTGAATTGAACTAGTTCTTTGCCTTTGAATACAACTTTGATTTGCAAAATCACAGGGTAAAAGTGAATGAGAAACGAAATACGGTACATATGAATCGAATGAGAAGTTATGAGAAAGAAATGTGTAATAGCCAAACGGTAAAAGTAAGCCATCTGTTCCACATTTTTACATTAGCCAAAACTTGATAGTTTTTCGCAGTGCTCACTTCCTGAAATTGAAACCTCGCGGAATTGGGAATAAAAATACCCCCCCCCCCCCCCCCCCACACACACAGGCATTCACACACACACCTTCACCTGGAATCCCTGACTGCGAAGTAGCGTATAAGGACAGTAGAAATTTTACTGGCATAACTGGAAACTGTAACAATAATCGGGCTGGCCGTCTTCCAACGCAGGAAACATTGCGACAAACATAATGTGAACGATGGTTAAAGTTGACCTCAGACACCTGTTGTAGTCGCGAATATAGCGGAATGCTGTGAACACTGAGGTGGACAGTCACGATCCAGTCGAAAATCTGCCCGCATTTATCCCCCACAGCTCAGGAGAAACAAGTTTTTTGTAAAAATCTAATGCGAGAACATTGAATCTCTGAGCCTTTTTCTGTTTGTTTTTGTCTGAATTTTGCAATATTTTATTAAATGTGTCGTGATCACATCGCGATCTGATGGATAAAGGGATCAATTTTATGATCAATACTGTAATGCCGAAAGCTTCTTCAAAAGCCAATAAATTGTCGACGCCAGACTTGTTTTCCGAAAATAAGCAGGCGTGTGGCACGCGTTGTATTTCTGCCATCGCTTTGAGTTGAGCGCCCGTCTGGAACGGACACTCAACGCCCTGCGATGACCAACGCGGGATGCGTCGTTGTGGGAGTGTCCCCCCCCCTCCCCCGTAGTAAGTCTGGACTCTGCTTACAGAAATATTTCTAAATTAGGTACCTCAAACTTTTGTGCGCTTTGGCAAGACACTTACTCCCGATTGCCCACGCGAATACACGGTGGCGCTGTGTACTAAGGCGAACTGCACGTTGATGGTGCACTCTGCTTGTGTAGAGTTAGTACGTTGGGGGAGAGGCGGGGGGTCTGGCAGTTGCTCGCTGCTGCTAAGTGGTTCTCTCCGGGTTCTCCGATTTCTACAAGAAAAACTGTCACGAGGTGACCCTGGCTGTCGAAAGTGTCGTTATCAAATATATTTATTGTGTAAAAGGAGGGCCATTCCCTATTCCTGACCTTAACCCTTTGAAAATAAGCGCCCCTTTCCTGGCCCAGAAATATCATACTTTCATTTAGTAGGATGGTTATTGAGTTAAAGTGTGTGCTTGATGAACCAATATTTTCAAAATATTAGGCGAAAGAAAATTAATCTCTTGATTCTCTGGCAGCGGCGCTTTCGTTTTTTCGGCCCGCGCTCTTTTTTATTTCGGAGGCAAAATTCAAAATGTATAAAACTATCGTAGTTTGTGATTTTAGCGGTATCACATCGCGAATTGCAATGTAATATGTCGTATACATTGATACAGTATTGTTATTCTCTTCACGAAATACGACATGATTCTCATATTTATGTACAAAATAAATATATATTAAACTTGTTGAGAGCTAGATTAGTTTTGGTGACCTGAATTTGTTCACCAAAGATTGTTTTAAAAATTATTGAAGAGTGCCAACAGCCACTCTCCAATAATTTGTAATAGAACAAATTTGTATAAAACTATTTATTACACGCCTGTTCTATGTAATCCAAATCTGCAGCAAACTAAACCATGCTGAAAATGAAAATCTGTTCCACACATATGTGCGGAACGGAAAGCGTTGATGGACTAATTTTAAACAAGCGAAATTTCACTGGAATCTTCTACAAATCGCAATTACAATTTGAATCGCTGGCGATAGCTGAAAATCGACCCCCGAGTTCCAATGTGCCAGTTGGCACATAGAACACATTGGAACTCAGGGGGCGAAATATTAACACGAGTTCTTGCAAATTTGGTTGGCAATAAAATGAGTTCTTTGTGTTGATAGTTGTCAAATGAATGGCTGAGTGTCCTGATAATTGTTTTTATAGACGCGAAGGCGTGTAAAAATAAACACAGATGGGCACACGCGTGCGAATGGGTAAATCGATATGCCATCTTGAGCCATCGCGGAAGGATAAAATTCGAGGCCCGTGGCCTCTCGTTCTATCCTTCCGCGCTTGCACTCGTGCCAGATCTATTAACCCATTCACATACGCATGTAATTCTGTGTATTTACGTTTGACTGAATACGAAACATGGGAAAAGAAAATGTTGGCTTTTGCACTGATACCCTCATTTTTTGAAAGGCCTTATTGTGGCTTCTAGCACTCAACCAGTTCAAAAACTCATTATTTTTTTATCTCCATTTTAGTTGTTCTACATTGATTTTGAGTTGTATGATCACTGTTACAAAAAAAAAAACAAAAAAAAACTATCAGTGAAATCAACATGGAAGCTCTGGTATTTAACTGTAGGCTCTCGCAAATGTTTCTCAGGCATCGGCGACCATTCCATTAGGAATAAAATTTAAAAATAAAAACCGCCCTCCCTCATGCGCCCCCTCCCCCCCCCCCAAAAAAAAATGCCTGAGAATCCATTATTTAATTTTGTTTGATCTTAATTCATCTATCTCCAAATAATAAATATAGACTCTTCCAATTGCTCCCATTGAACTCACATGGAAGATACCATCAGGGTTCAGAGGGTTAAGACATTAATATTTGCTTATATTGTTCAAAATTATATAAAGTATAAAGTTTTATTTTCCAAATGTGTGTGCAAATAACAGAATGGTCACTCAAAAATATGATAAAATGTTATGGTTTAGCTCAAGATCAGTGAAAAATTGATTCAGCGGTCAGGAACTGGAAATAGCCTTTTTGCGATTATTTTCTGATAGAAAGAAACTGACAAATCCTAGATAAACTGATAGCCTTTGCGTGACATGCTTGTGGCAAAGGGTGGAAACCAGACAAATTCTGTCTTATATAATTGTTGGCTCGGCAGAAAATGTTTTTTTTTTTTTTAGATTTTCTTACAAGCAATTCAAGCAATATTTAAAGAAATGGCATAATCTCGTCGCTAGTTTGACTTTTTCACCCTTTCAACATTTCAGGCAACAGCGTATTGAACGCTGCTGCCTGAACACTCAACGTTTAATGGCCAAGGTAGTCATAATATAACCCAACAGTCCTATAGGCCTGGGTTCAAGCCATAAAATGAGCAGACTGTCGTCTGCAAAATAAGGTCCCCAGAGGGTGAATTTAGTGATGCTACCCTGCACAGCAGGGTAGCATCACTAAATTTACCCTCTGCGAACCTCAATCTGAATCAGGGTCTCAAAACTAAACAGAAAGAGGTACCCAGAGGATAAATTGGCCCACTGTATGGGTTAGTATCATCAAATTGACCCTCTGGGGACCTCACTCTGCAAATGTCAGACTGCTTATTTTCAGGCCTGCCTGGGGTAACCCACTGGGCTGTCTAATAAAATTATTACTGAACCTCAGATCCAGTTGGATGTTTACTTTATTGCCTAGGCATGACCTGCCAACGTTGACTTGACGCTAAACTTTATGCATTCGTGTGGAAGGGGAAATGGCCGAACGTAATGACCTTATCTGAATAATGTTTATCACAAAATTTCTTATTCAAAATCTATTTTCAGTTTGTACTTCGAAAATATAGCTTATGATTGATAGGAACGAGCAGGTCGAGCTCGTTGCATTGATTGGTCATTAGCTATGTTGTCGAGGAAAAAAAACATTTGATTTAGATTTTATGCCTGTGATGGCCAACTTGTAAACCAGTCCAAATGAACTCTCTATATTTCTGCAAAGTTAGTGGAGTCGGAGTAAATGGGCATCCAAACATTCAAACCACACACTTCCGCCTGGATATTTTTGGAAACGGCCATTTAGTCTGTGTCCCCGCGGGAGCCCCGGGAAGTGAAGCAGTGCCTGTTCACTGCGGTAAACAGGCTCTGTTTCACTGGTAATATAGGACCCAGTCACCAATGCTTGGGAGGTTCAAACCCTCTCTAAAATGCGCAACATGGCTTATTAACGCTCACCCCTGGTCTTGAGTCGATACTCATGTTGTGGTCATGATTAGCCATTGTGCAAAAATATGTGACCTTAAACACCATCAAATAATAATAATTTAGTCTGTGGCCACTCAAATTCGCATGTTTCCTCTCTGGGTTAGTGAAAACTCCAAGAGCTCCCCGCGGGAATCATGGAAAGAGGAGCAACGCTATTTATCGCAGTGTGCTAGTTCTGTTATAATGGTAAAATAGGATCTGAACACCAACGTCGGATGGAAGGATACAATTCCCAAGTTGGCAGCATAGGAATAAACGATCAGCTAAACTTGTGTTGTGATCATAATAGAGCCATGACTACACACATTGACTTTAAGCACCAGTAAATAAATATAAATAAATCAAGGAAGTAGGTAGTCCAAACATGGCCTGAAAGTCCGTAATATAATTTTTGGGTTTGGTACGTTCTTTCGAAAGGACGAAACAAACCCAAAAATTATACTACGGGCTTTCAGGCCATGTTTGGTCTAGGAAGTAGAGGGAGCGGTGGCGTTGCGGTAACCGGTTCACGTAAAACCCCGAAGTTAAGCAACATCGAGCCCGGTTAGTCCTTGGATGGGTGACCGTCTGAGCGATCGATTCGGACTCCCGCGTTGTGTCCTTGGGCAAGGCACTTAACCCCGATTGTCCACATGGGGTCACGATGACGTTCTGCACGTCGATGGTGCGCATGTCTTCAACCAGTCTAATCCTGCCTGCGCAGCATTGCGGAGTTACGATGTTGGGGAGCTGGCAGCTGCTCCACGTTGCTCGGTGGTTCTCACCGGGTACACCGGCTTCATCCACCCGTAAAACTGTTACGGACACGATATGATCCTGGCTGTTAAAGTGTCGTTAAACCTTAATAAATATATAAATAAATAAATAAATGAACGAGAAAATTCACAATTCAATGGACTCAGTGGTTAGATTATCGGACTTCATACCACTACCAAAGGTCCCTGGTTTGATCCCGACGGGGTAAACTGCGTCATGTCTTTGTGCAAGTCCCTTAATCCCGATTTACCACATGGAGGCACGGTTGTGTTGTGTACTTGGGCGTTTCTGCACGTGGATGGAGCACGTGTTTTCAAGCAATGTAACCATGCATGTGCGGAGTTAATACGTTGGGAGTTCGACATTTGCTCGCCGATGCTAGGTGGTTCTCTCCAGGTACGCCGGATTCAGTCACCCGTAAATCTGTCAGACATGTGGTAATCTTGGCTGTGTAAAGTGCCGTTAAACCTAAATAATTCTCTCGAATCCCCATGAAAACTGTGATGGACGGGAGCCTTGTTCGCAACATCGCAGTTATGGCGGAAGTGACATCAGTACACAATAGATTTCCAGTTGAAACTGATTTTTAAAAAAAAATCTTGTTGGTTTCGTCAGGGTCTTGGACATTGGGCACAACTATGGCCCTTGATTGTAAGTGAGCTCGAATGTTTAATTGTTCTCTGGCTTTGTGGTCACATGCATCCTGAAATTATTGGAATCAACGGTTATTCGAATTTAGAATCTCTTCGAATCGACTTCCCAATTTGATTTGTGCCGAATCGCGGAAATGCGATCAAATCGAATCGGCCACGATGAACGATCATCTGAAGTGTTTCACACAACGGTCAATCTCCGACCGATTTCCCCGTAGTTCCGAGAATTCCCCTTTGTTATGACTTCATTGAGTTTTTGCAGTATATTAAGCATCACATGAAGGTGAAAACTGGGAATATCCCTAAAGTTTTCGCGTGCGTGATGCAAGCTTGGCTGCAAAAGTTGTTATGAATTTCTATTCTCTCCGGCTCGTTGACGCCCAGTTAAGGAATTCATCGCAACTTAAGTGCAACACGGCGCCATCTGCAATGCTAAAACATTGCAGATGGCGTCTTGTTGCCCTCAAGTGACGACATGCAATTTCTTGGTTAGACCCGTAGCATGAGAGAATTCTTAAACTGCTGCTATCGTATCCATTTCTGAACCTTGAACGTGTCATCGCATCCTTTTCATAACTTGGTGAAACCGGAAGTCACGAACGTTATTCATCCGATTCGATTTTAAACAGATTTCTGTGAATCTATTGCCAGATTCAATTCTAGAATCGATTCTAAGTCAAATGTCCGACTCGCAAGCCTTGTAAACGATTCCAAAGCACGGGAGAATGTTTCTGCACGGAACAGTCTCCACTGCTCGTTTGTAATCAGTTTCGAACAGTTTTTCAGCTGATGAGATCAGATCTGCTTCACCAAATTGGGTAGGATGTTGGTCATGCCGTAACTTCCGAAATGATCACCATATGCTGAAATGTTGGAACTATTTGGTGGGCATTATATTTCCTGTTTCCCCGTGAGAATCGTAGGGAGTGGAACACTTCATACTGTCTGCTAAGATAGGCCATCAGTAACCAATGCCTGGTCCAAATCCTTTAACCCTTCACCCAACGTAACGACCAAAACGGACGGCGCTATTCACAAAAATCGCCAATTAATTTTAATTATTTTTTGTCTCAAAAACATACGTTATGACCCCTCATTGGAACGAGCTCGACGAGTTCGTTCCAATGAGGAGTCATAACCTATGTATTTGAGACAAAAAATGAAAAGTTATTCAAGAATTTTGTTTGCAAGTGTCGTCTGCTTTTCAGGTTAAGTAAAGGGTTAAAACCCTTCTAAAGCGGTCAGCACATATAGAGTATACACGATTGGCTAAACTTGGCTTTATCTGTTCGTCTTTGCACTCTATTGACAGTCAGCCGTATAAATTGTCAGTGGCGCAGCCACGACACATGGGTGCTTGTCCCCCCTAAAAACATTAGCCCAATGAAATTTTCACATAAGTCATAAAATGGTCTTAATATAAAGCTACATACGCTATAAATGCTCCGAATTCGCTCTTCGAATGCTGAATGTTGCAACATTTCTCGGATTAGGAGTCCAAACTGGTGCTCTTCGAACGTCACCCTCACCCATTTGGAGGAGGGGTAGCGACCCCGGGGGGGGGGGTGCATTTAAGACTAAGAGAATCCCCCAAACGACCTTTTAGGTATGGAGTTTGCACCCAAACTGTCTTGGCACCCACTATTATTGAATCCCGGCTACGCGCCTGTCAAATGTTGACTATGATTACCACACACCAGCGACGAGTGGAGTTTTGCACCCGAAGTATCAAGTGCAGTGAGCTCTGTCAAACAAGATATGAAGGAATAAATTCTAAATTTGTCTCTGTAATGAGTGAAAATTACCAATTTCTGGTTTTTAGAATTCCATGTTAATTGAATATTTTTTGCTGATTGCTGACAAATTGTCTAACAGGATTCGACTGATCAAATGATCAGAAATTGGGCGGACAATATCATCCTCGACATCTTCACTCCACAAAAGTGCAGTATTAAACAACTGCTTACGATCCTTTCCATGATGGGTTAAGAAGCTGAATATTTTTAAAAATCGGTGTCTCAACCCTTTCAACACTGGCGCCCTGGAAGGTATTATTTCAATCAATACAGTCAATAGAGAAATGAACGAAACCATCCTGGTTTGTTGGGAGGTTCAGTAATAATTTGTCGACATGCTGGATTAAATTATTACCGAGCTTCGTTTCAGAATTTTTGCTCTTTATGTCTGCTCGTCCACTACAGACAGGGACGTAGCTTGAGGCGTCCGAATGGGGGGGGGGGGGGGGGGTTGATGGGTAGTGAATTTCCAACTAGGGGAGGGGGACCGGGAGGGGGTAATCACCCGGTCCCTCCCCTAGTTGGAAATTCACAACCGAGAAAAGTTTTGAAAATGAAGCCTTGAAAGGGGGTTTTAAATTGATTCAGTATTAACTGAAATGCCAACACATTTATAACAGAACTATCAGGTTGTTATTATTATTTGGTATTATTCTGGAAGTCGAATATGTGCTCAACAAATTCTCAAGCTGAGAACTTTGAGCAATCCATACTTTCCTAACATTAAATCAGATCGTATGCAGGAATGATCAATTTTCGATGTTTCATCATTTTGTAATGAATGATGGAATTAACTCAGGATAACGATATTACATGTTGCGATTTTCTGGATGTGCATTTCGAGAATTTTTTTTATTACTATATGTAAACGTACTATAGAAATCTCGTACCGATTGACATCATACATACTTATGAAGCTCGATATTGCGTACACTGTAGTTGTAAATAATAAGTTGGAATTTTTGCCGATTTGAAACCGAGTTGGATTTTGGGAAGTAAAGGAGACATCAGCATCGCCAAAGAAGATCTAAAATCCCGAAAGATGGAATTTCCAACTACACACGACTTGCCCTCCGAATTTCCAACTATAGGAAATTTTGGCCAGGATTGGGGTGGGGGTGGGTGGGTGGTGACCCCCCTCCCCCTGTCGCCACGTCCCTGACTAGATTTTTTCTTCACGCACACCGCGTTGAAAGGGTTAAGATAAGATTTATTTAACACATACACCAGAACAAAGGCAGATTGCTCTGTACGTACAAAATAAACATAAATAAAATCGTATAACAATACTAAATCATATTACGGGGAAGTCCTTCTTGTAAAGGAAGGGCTGAACCATGTTACAAATAACATTGCATAGCACTGGATTATTATTAGTCAATATGACTTTGAATTTGTCTATTTTATCCATTCGAGGGAAATCAATTATTTCGTCAAAAAATGGACGAAATAATATTTCTCTCTATGGCACTTAAAGCGGACATTCCATTACGAAATGCCATTCTGATTCCACGTCACCCATTGCACAAGCTTCGCATATTGTATGTTCCATCGGACGTGGAGGTTGTAAATGCCTTCCACGTTCGATGCACAGTTTATGGTTGCTGATGGGTAATCGCGTGAAATTGTTTCTAGCTTCAATGGAAAAGGTTTGAATGAGATGCGATTCCATTTGATAATCTACCTTGAATAGCCGATAAGTCCTAAGTTTGTTTTTTCCCTTTTCTCTTATTGTCATTGTGTATATCTTTTTTTAATAATTTAGAATGGGCGGATTCAAGTTTGGACTTCAGAAGATTAATTGTATTTTTGGAAATTTCAGTTTTGTTCAAACTGTTAAATCCAAGTCCTTGAAGCTTTTTCACTTACAGAGTCAGGGAGTTTATATTTCTTGGTTCCAGAAAAGCGTCATTCAGAAGAGTATCCGGGGAAGTAGTAAGCAATTTACTATAGTATAATTTGTGAAACGTACTAAAGCATCCGATGTTAATTTTTTATCGACCAAGCTCCGCGCGGAATGTTTACCTACATTTAAGATCAGTTTGCAGAACTTGATATGAGCCCTTTCACTCGGTGCAGTATCTCTTCCTCATTCAGCTCCGTCGATCATATTTTACTGCCGTACAATATCGACTTGATTAGTTTATCAAACAGCTTGAGAAAAGGCAACCATGGTTGGTGTGCATTTCTTTTTAAACTAGCTGTGCAAACTGTACAGAGCAATGAGCCCACGAAAGGCGGTTAATGTATTAATGTAAAATAAGATTTCAATATTAGTGCTGGTTGGTTAACTAAATGGACCCTTGGGAATCTTTCATTCCAGTACCTGGTCCCTGCTTGCCACAAGCTCGAAGTTAACCTCCGAAATCGCCCCCTTCTGTGTGAAAACCAAGGAAGTGAAGCTGTGTTTGTTTACCATGTTCGGGCCATGGTTGGTTAATTTTCAGTTTAGCGTTATTCCAGGTTATCCGAACAAAATGCGGAATGAGGTTATTGATGGTTAATTATATCCGTGTGGGGAAGTGTTTAATATATCCCTTTCCATAAGATGTATATTTTATCATTTTGCATTTCCACACTGCTTCCTTGCATGCGTAGGTTGCCTCAGAAAGTAGAACTTATAATGGTCAGGGTTATATACAGAACAGCCAATAACAAAATGTACCATTAGTCAACATTATACGCCTAATCACACCAGATTATTGCTTCATTATTGCCAGATTGCTGTAGCAATCTGGCAATAATGAGGCAATAATCTGGTGTTTCGGTGGGAGAAGAAGAAACATGAAATGGTGTACTCTCCTGGCCCTATGAATGAGGTGACCCGTTTGAGGAGCCAATAATAAAGAAAATGCTTTATTTTGGGCAAAAAACAAAATGAGGTGAATGACGCTAAACCAAAAATTAATCAACCACGGCCTCAACAAGCTGTTTTACTGATAAAATGGAATTAGTCACCGATGCCTGGGATGGAAGTCCTGAAATGAGCAACATGGCTATAAACAACGAGCTGGACTTGACTGTTGAGGTCACTATTAGCCATTGTACAGAAATATGGTTCTGTTGAAATGTTTGAAAAATTTGAAATCGTGTCTTGAGGAAGGGGTGAAAACAGTTTTGCTGTGGGGTAGGGTGGAGGTAAGGTGGGTTGTGGGAGGGATGGCTTAGGTACAAACGAAGTTTCGCAATAGTTGGGAATTATGTAGCGGTAGTCTGCCTTCCGTTGCGGGGGATGGGAAGGGGTGCAAATGGAAATCCTGCGTGGATCCCCCTACCCCCTCCCCATTTAAAACCCCTTAGAAACATCCATGCTTTTTTTACAAAAGGAACGGGTAAACGATGGCTTGGATGTGAGTTACAGCGCTGGTAGCCGAAGTATAAAAGATTGACTAAAGCTGACTATATCGGCATGTTGTGGCAATATAGGCATAGATGCTGAACTGACCCTAAACGCAAATAAAACTCAAACTCCCATTCATTTCATATGTGGTGGGTGGGGTGGAGGTTTTAATGAAACATTTAGAGTTAATTTCTGGGAAACAGGAGTTTTGAAAATCAAAAAAAAAAATGATTCAAGCATCACAATAGAAGCACAATCTGAAGACTGGTCAATGGATTCCCGGAATCTGGAAGTCCATTAACTAATAACGTTTCTTGCACTTGATATTTAAAAAAAAACGAGTTACTTGTCTTGAAGCAATTATCCCGTTACAGCTCCATGCAGGGCAGTGCTCGGTTATTGAGAAAAAAAATTATGCTTCACTGGTACAAAAGGATCCATGAACTCACAACTCGCGGTCACGTCCTTGCAAGTGGGCAAAAGAAACAAGAAAAAGGCTAAACTTTACTTTCCACACTGTTACGTGGTACGATTTAACCTTGTCGAAATTTAACTTAAACCATTAACTCATCGCATGCTACATGCATATATTTCTTCAAGTGGGAGAGTACTAAATTATTTTTGTCATCAAAATTTGTTCACATATATCTTTGCCTTGTTACAATTTATGGGAGAGTGCCGACGGGCACTCTTATGGATTGCAACAAAGTAAATCCTAACAGACTGAATAATTTCACTTCAAAGGTGATTTGTAGAACCTCCACAGAATAGGAAGCCTTTGTTATGGTGCCTACACTTCAGAATAAAGCCGAAATATGCACTCCCAGTTAAAAGGGCAGCAATTCTCTCGCCGCTACATGTGACACTTTATCTGACCAACTATTTATTTACTTTGCTTTTGAATTAAAAAAGAAAATCAATAAAACCATGGCGAACTCGTTCCAACGGGTTGGGAGGTGTGTGTGTGTGTGTGTGGGGGGGGGGGGGGGGGGGTGGTCACATGGTTTTGTTTACATTTTTCGAAAACTTAGCCATGACTAGGTTTGATGAAAGATATTTTAAAAGGTACTTGCCAGGATATAGTTAAAGAAAACAAATGTTTGTTTTTGTTTTACAGATGTCAATGATCCAATCACAGCACAACCATCTGAAAATGAAGAAAGCTGATCAGGTAAGACCATCTTTTTTATACTTCATGTTTTAACCCTTTACCCAACGAATCGGCCGCATCCGCCCGCGTAATATGCAAATTCAGCAGTTGAAAAAATATTATTTTTGAAAAAATTTCAACAAAACCATATGTGACCCCCTGTTGGAACGAGGTTGTCGAGATCGTTCCAACGAGGTGTCACATGATATGGTTTTGTTGAAATTTTGTGAAAAATTGAAAAAAATGATATTTAAAATAATAAATTTTGATATCGTCTTCGTTGGGTAAAGGTTAACCCATGTATAATCCAAAACTCACACTGTAGGTTTACTGAACTCATGTGTGATCAGGAGCTCCGGAAGCAAAAACAAAAGTGCGTGCCGTGGGGTGTGGATCGTCTCAACTATCGAGATTTTTTTAAAGAATAACTTGGCATGCGATGGTGGTAGATGCTGTACTGATTCGTTTGCTATACTTCTTCCCCTGTTAATGAGGGATATGTAATGTAATTGATCAGTGACTTGCCTTTTCCGTCACAATCACAAGGCAAGTTTATCGATAGCCTTGTCTCCCCATCCCCTTAACCTCCATCTTTCAGCCGTGAACCGGATCGGAAAGGGACCCCCTCCACTCTTTTGGCACCCTGTGTGCTACATGTAATATAATTGTTATACATGTGAGGTAATTAATCAATGGCTCAGCTGCATATCCATCACAAAGATCTAAAAATAATCGCAAGGCAAGTTTTCGATATCCTTGTCCCCTCCCCCATAACCTCCACCTTCTAGTCTTGGACAGGATAAGTTGGAGTCCGCATGCCCCCTGTTTTTCGCTGTCAATCTTGGTTTTTAAACTGTTTCTCATTAGTGGCGCAGTGGCTTACTGGTTAGCGCGTTGAACTTCAGATCGTAAGTTCGATCGCGGTCCGCGCCATCTGTACTCACTCCTTGGGCAAGACACTTAATCCTAAATGCCCAAGTGGGAATCCACTGGCGCAGTGTGGTGCGTCGTTCTGCACGTCGATGGTACACGCGCATACAACCGGTTTTAACCCTGCTTGTGTAGCTCAGTTGTTGGCGCACTGAACTTCAAACCCTAATGGTGCACGCTTGGATCCTTGCCAGCGGTCACTGCATTGTCCTTGGGGCTAGACACTTAATCCCGATTGCTCAGTTAGGTGCAAGGTGGAGCTATGTACTAAGGTGCACCACAGGTCGATGGTGCACTTGTCTACAACCAATGCTGACCATGCTTGTGTGGAGTTTGTACCTCGAGGAGACTTGACAGTTACTCGCCGCTGCTGTGTGCATTTTTTATTTAATCTTATTTGTTTTACTGTGATTGGCGAACAAGTTATGCAACTTGTATAAACGCCTCCCCTTTGCCCAATGGCGCAGGTATGTGTGTTGACTTTCGTAGCGGCAACTTCGTGGCCCCGGTCTTCTCGGATACTTCGAAGGGATCCTTAGTCTGCATGGAGTGTCTCTCTCTACACAAGGGGACAGTAATTTCACGTCCCCACCCGATAGGACGGTACGCTGTGACAGCATCAACCCCACAATTGATGCTGACAGTACTCGGACACCTTTTCCCGACCGAGGATCGATCCCGGAACCTCTGGCATGAGAGACCAGCGCACTTTTCCCCTCTGCTGTTACTGCGCGGTGGTTCACTCCAGGTACTCCGGCTTGCTCCACCTGTAAAAGTTCCCGACACGGTGAAGTCCTAGTTGTCGAAAGTGTTAAAATCTCAATAAATAGTAAGCTGTTTACATTTGTCGAACAGTTACTTACCAGTGTTCGTTGGTTTTATCCGGATACTACTACTTGCTCTAACAGTGTCAGACACGACATGAACCAGGCTGTTGAAAGTGTCTTTGATAAATATACATATATACTTCACTTTCGAACGTGTTGACTTAACTGGTATACGCAGTTGGCTTCAGATCGAATGATAGAAGATTCGACTCCCCACCCCGTGACCCGCGTTGTGTTCTAGGGAAATTATTTAATCCCGGCCGCCCAAGTGGGTGCTCTGACACTTTATACTAAAGCGCACATCACATCCATAGTACACTTGTCTTTATTTAATGCTAAACCGCTTGAGGTATCACAGTACTAAACATTTTCCCATAGGCGACCATTATAATTTCAAGCGAAAAATATGATCGCATCTTTTTAATTTTTGCATTCAATTATCTTAAGTATAGCCCTTCAGCCAACTTCTGACCTGAAAACAGGAGGAAATGCAACAAATAAGAGAAAAGCTGACAGAAAGGGAAGTACCGGTCCTGTGTACATATATTTTTATACTGTACCAATGACCCAGACATAGCTGGTGCTAACTCTTAAAATATAGGGCCAAACACAAATTTTGCCCCCCAATCCCCAAAATTTGCATCTAAAACTAAAGAAAACATGTCCTGAAAGGCCCTCCACACTTCGCCCCTACTGCGCATGCGCAGTGTCAAGGACGTTCCGAAATTGGCGCCATTTATCATTCTAAGTTTGGCCCTTCATCAGTTAACATCTGACTGATCTTTGTGCTTTTAAATCTCAGTTTAAATGATGCCAGACACATAAATATTAGTGAAATGGTGATTCTAAGGAGGATAGAAAAGGAGGAGAGGAAAAGAATGTGTGACAGAATATTATCAGGGCTGTAACTTAAAATTTTTTAATGAAATTATGTTAAGTTACCTATTTTCAAGGCAGCAGCCATTTTGTTGTCATTCTGATTATTTAGTTACACTGTTTTTTCAAGTGTTTTTCCTCTCTCCCTGTCCTTTAAGTTCCCCCTTGCTATTCTCCCATGCTTTTGGCATAGTTTCTGTAATTATTATTACTAAAATTTCTTGGGAGTTTTAGCTGAATAACAGAATGAATTCTGTTCTTTCCCCATGTTTACGTCTTCACCTATGGGTGGTTAGGCGTTGTGTTCTGCATCTACCATCTGATGTTCTGCAGTTTCTTCCCTGGAAGTCTCTGTTTTGCATCAGTTGGTGTATTTTTGGTAACTGATTTCGGGCCTGGGTGCCTGGAGTCTTATTTTAGTGTTTTTACACTCATTGTTTACATTTACAACAGCCCTCTGTGTGAGGGGGGGATTTCTAAATAATAATATCTTTATGTTATTTTAATCATAACTAGATACATTATTATTGTTCGTAAGTGTTGAATAAATTGTTTAAAATATTTTTAAAATTTTTGTCCACACTTAGGCTTGGGATCCATTGGGGCTCAACGTTACTTTTCAGAAACTTGGGCTGTTCTGAAAAAATATTTTTTCAAAATATTTTGATTTCAATTATTTTTTCTATATTAATGGATCATATTATTATTATGTATTTTGATTGCCAGGGGTTAGTGCGAGTACCAGGACTTGTTTTCTTTTCACATTGAAAGGATATTGTTCAATTGTTTTAAGAGGAAGTCTTCCTCTGAACTTATTATCATTCTATATGTGGTCAGTGTACTCGCATTAACTACTGTTCTGTATCGTATGATTTCGATGACAATATGGGAAGCGTATGTCACGGTATGTTGTTGGGGATTTGGACACTCCGGTCCTTTCCCCGCAGGGTCACTCTACTTTATCAATTTCTATTTCAGACGATCAAGATTAGGGTGATGTATCTGTGATGTCTTCCAACAGTGTGCCTCCGTCGTCACAATTAATGAAGGGCTAGCGGAAAAGTGCTCATGTAATACGCCAATTGCCTAAGAGGACCCTAGTAGGTTCGACGGCCTTTGACGTCCGCTAGCTCGCCCGGTGTAGCGTCCATTCACCGAATGGTTCGGCAGCCGGGTTCGTCCGTTGCGGTCTAGAAGGAATTTTGGGGTGATGCGAGCACTATAAAATTAACTTAATGCACACCCAGTGACGGCGGATCGGAGGGAGAACTGAGGAAGCCTTTTAGTCCGGTTCATAGCTCGTTCCGGTCCATCCGGACGGCAAGCGAGGGAGGCCCCTCTCTCGTTCAACAACATCTGGCCCCAGATGTTGTGGTACAAATGTGTCGTTAGCGGAGCATACGTCCGTCGCTCGGGACGCTCCGTTGTATAGGCAGTCCGCTGAGACTGCTAAGGCTTCCTCTTCTCGTCAGCGCACACGACCGCACCTTGGCTGCGTGACCGCCGATATATTACCAGCTTCGCCGATCAAGGATTCTTCGGCGACCAGGTCACACCATCCGGCAGCCAGGGATTCGAGACCGATGGACTCCGGACGTTCGCATAGGAAAAGTATGCGGGAGCCATCTGATGCGGAGCTGCCCTCGGCGAAGCAGCGATAGACTGCGCCTCCGCAGGTCTCGACGCCGGACATTCTTGTGCACATAGCACAGCTTATCGCAGCATCCCGGCAGCCGACAGAAACGGTGTCGGATCGAGATTTATCCGACAGCGCTGGGTCGGTAGCCGGGGTCTCGAGGCCTGCAGACTCCGGACGTTCGCATAGGAAGTGTGCGGGAGTCAACGTACACGGAGCTTCCAGCGGCAATGCATCGTAAGTCCGCTACTGCACAGGCCTCGGGAACGGACGTGCTTTCCTTAATAGCACAGTTTATCGCAGCATCCCAGCATCAACTGAATCTGTCGCATATATTTTATCCGACGATGCTGGGTCGGGACGCTCCGCGGAAGCGGGTACGGACGTCCGAAAGTTTCATCTGGTCCGACGGGATACCGAAAGGGATTCGGTGGAATTCAAGCTTTCCCTTTCGGAACAACATATGCTGCGATGCCGGATAAGAAACTGATAGCGTCGGTGGACTTAGAAATTTTTGGTTCGGTTCAGGGACATCGTCCCTCAGTTCCGACATAGTCCAATAATGTCACACAAACTTTCGAATTATTGAACGACGCTATATATATTATTATTTTATGCTTGCTATCCAAACATTTCTGGTTTCTTGTTCGAAGAGTTATGGAGATGTCTTTCAAAAGTGTGCCTCTGTCGTCATAGTTAATGAAGAGTTAGCGGCAATAAGTGCTCATGGAATATGTCTATCGCTTACGGAGTGACATTCGCTAGCTCACCCGGTGTAGCGTACATTCATCGAATGGTTCGGCTGCCGGGTTCGTCCGTTGCGGTCTAGGAAGGAGATTTGGGTGATGCGAGCACTTTAATTACTTTAGTACTCACCCAGTGACGGCAGATTGAGGACAGATCGGAGGAAGCCAACAACATAGGGGACCGCATGTTGTGGTTCAGATATTTTACATTCGGAGCATATGTCCGTTGCTCGGGACGCTCCGTTATATTGACAGTCCGAGAGACTGTCTTTAATGCTTCCTCATCCTCACAGCAGGGCACACGACCGCACATTGGCTACGTGACCTCGAGTATCCGATCAGTTTCGGCATTCAGTGATTCCACAGCGAATAGGTCGCGCCATCCGGTAGCCAAGGGACACGAGGCCTATACACTCCGTTCGCTCGCATATTGGAAGTATGCACGGGGTAACGATCTCGGAGCTTCCTGCGGCAATACATCGTAAGACCGCTGCTCCTCAGGCCTCAGTGACGGACGTGCTATCCGAGTTAGCACAGTTGTTTCGCAGCATCCCAGCAATTGACGGTTTCTCGGTCGAATCAGGAATTATCCGACGGCGTTGGGTCGGTGCGGTCCGCGGTTGCATCAAGCTACGGACGACCGAACGCTTTATAGGGTCCGACAGGATGGCGAAAGGGATTCGAAAGATTTCGAGTTTTCCCTTTAGTAGTATCGGAAGATGCCTTTCATATCTTCTGGCATTTCTTCCAGTGATTATTTTTCGGACTTCATTGCTGCGATCTTGGATAAGAGACTTATAGCGTCATTGGACTCGGTTTTTTCGATCGGTACAGGGACTTTGTCCCTGACTTACCGACGCAGTCCAATATTGTCATTACAACATGTGTTTTATTTTTCGACGCTATATATTTATATATATATATACAAGCCTGCTGCTAAGCATGATAGTTTAGTTTCTTGTCCGCGTGGCTCATTTCTGCCATTTTATCTTTTTTACATATAGTTTATTTTGGCAGAGCAGGGCATACCGAGAGTTCATATGCGTCTAGACGGTGTGATTAAAGACTGCATATATTCTTTTTCGCCGTTTATGTCTTTTCCAATTTCAATGTTGGGAACGACATTATGTATAGTAGACTTAACTTAGACGCTTTATTATACGTAATCCGCCTTACTGAGGCGTTATCATTACGTCTTCAAGAAAAGATTTACGGGATATTATTCTCAATGTAATTTCTTTGAGGGCAGTAGTTTGTTCACGTATAACTCCGCCCTTCAGTGGCTGATTGGAGTTGGTTAGACGTGATGCAGCCCTAGCTACATCCACGCGTGGATAGTAGGTTAAGAACTCTCTCAGAGTCGCTTCGTTCTCGGAGGAGCTTCTCTTCGACGGCAACTTTCCGGCAATCCATGAATTGCTTGATTTATTCATTCTCTTGTCTATCTAGTGTTACAAGAGATTCAGACAGGGGCAAACATTCGGTGGTTGACTCAGAGAGTGCCGCCGCAGTTGCCGGACCCGAGTGTGGCTGTTATGACGGTTGCCAGTCAAACAGATTGGGATATATACTGATCCCTACGGATTCGAAGTGCCAGGGTCTTTGGGTTCCGCAGTCTTTTAGCTATCGGTTTAACTTCCGCGGAATAATGTTTTTTAGGCTTGCCTTATGTCATTGCATGAACATTATTCAGAAACGCATGCCCAAATTCCTGTCCTTTAATTCGACAGTAGTGGCGTATCTCCGGAACCAGGGAGGCACTCTTTCGTTTCCGTTATTCAATTTAATGGAAAGAATCCGTCTGTTGGTTATAGTACACCAAGTTCAGTTTTGGTCCGTCATATTCTGGGTCGTCTGATTGTTTTATCGCACTCCCGTTCTCTTACGGGTCGCTTGTTGCTGTCAGAATGGACTCTCAACAAACAAGTATTCAATCAGATTTGCTATCTATGGGAGCGCCCAATGATGTTTTATTTATGACACAGCTTGCTAATCAATTGCAGACGTATGTGTTGGCTTGTCCAGATCTCTGAGCTAATACTGTTAACGCTCTATTGATCTATAGGACGGAATGATAGGATACGCGTATCCTCCGGCGCTGTTGTTTTAGCAGGTATTGCTAAGATAAACAACCACAATACATTTCTGTTGATAGCATCTCTATCTTCACAGAGATCATGAGTAATTTACTCTCTTGTCTACTGTGGATCTTAACGTGAAATCTTCCTCTATGTGAGGATCTTTTTTCACTGGGTAAATCGTGTCATCTTTATCACAACCAGCAAGGTCGCAACCTTCATGTTTTCCGTTGTGTGGTCCGTATTGCATTGTAAGCACTGTACTGGACGAGCTTTGGACGCGATTTCTTACTATAGGAGATCCTCTTCTTCGCTATTCTATGCGACTAAAGTGGAGGCTCTTCCGTCGTGGTGTAGGGATCATTATGTTCATATGGTTGATCCCTCCATACTACTCATTGCTATTTTTTAGTATACTTGTTTCACAAGATGTACTGCAGCCTGTTGTTATTTAGGTTATAGGTTTATGTTACCTCATACCTATGCACTCTACGATAGTTTACAATTGAGTCTTTTGTCTCTTTATCTAAGTCAGTTAGTAACTTTTGATAAATAGACTTAGAATCTTTAGATTAAATTCCTATACGGATTTTAACTTCGGTTCTTATTTAGCTAAGTAATCATTTGAGCCTCTGGAAACAGTAGTTTTCAAATTCTGACCTTTTAGACAGTAATTCTGTTGGTTTCTCTTTTACTGTAGAGTCAGTGAGTTTCATGCACTATCGATGGATGATTTTCACTTTCATAGTTTCGGAATCAATACTTCCGTTACTATTTAGGTTGGATTGTTGCATAAGACTTAGGCTCCTATTATCCGGCACCTATTATTTTAAGGTCCTTCCGTCTTCGTATGGGCATAGGCCTTTACTCTTTCCGGGTACAGTTTATGTATTTATAAACAGATATCTGTTTATTACAAGGGCGTAAGCTTCTTCTGTCTTTGATGTCTAGTAGAAGGACGTTACGCTCCATTTTATTGTTAATGGATTCTATTAACTAGCGTACTGCTTATGGTATATCATTGGCTTAGCAGTTGTGCTTAAGATTTCGGCTCATGAAGTAAGAGTTCTTCTACTTCTTGAGCTTACATTAATAGTGTTGCTATTATAGATTTTTGAAGGCTGCTCATTGCGCTCAGCCATCCATTCATGAATTTTATCTCAGAAATATCGAGTCCATTTCTGGAGGCCTCTATTGTTAGGTCTATTATCTACTGCTCAGAATGTCATTTACTTAACAGTTGCTACTATAGCTAGGTAGGCTGTCTGTTTCGGCAGTGTCTCCGTTCGGCTGCCCTCTTCGCTCTGGGCTATTTGACCCAGGGCAAGAAAAAGGGGGGGGGGGAGGGTGTTCCCTTGGGTCACCTGTTTTTACTATGAAAACAAGGGGATACCTCCTCCGGAGTTAGTAATTCTGAGCTGTTATTGGGATGGTTGTTTAGTGAGAAGTTTAAGTTTATAAAATTCATTCAAGTCTTAGTTTTTAAAGTATAGCTTTTGAATATTGCATATGTCAACGGACATGATTATGCAATTCTCACACACTTTTAGGAGTATAAGAGTCTCTATTCTCTAGACTTACTTTATTATTGGCTTACTTTAAAAATTATTAGTATAAGGATTATTGGATATTAATAGAGTACATGGATGTATGAAGCTCAATTTTTGGAAGGTGTTGTATCTTTCTAATTTATCATAAATAAGAAAGATACATGTAAGGCCTATTACTTCTTTTCCCTACAGGGGATGACTCTATTTTATTTTATTGAGCGTATTCCATTTTGCTCTATGTCCTTGGCCCTCCAGCCTTTTTACTATTCAGCTATGTCTGGGTCATTGGTACAGTATAAAAATGTTAAAAAATTTATAGTAATTTATATATTTTTTATACTTACCAATGACCCAGACGGGGATGGCCCTCCCAGGAGTTGGGAACTCTTGCCTCCCCGCTGAGTACATAGCGCTTACCAGGCACTGGTTATTAGAATGATAAATGGCGCCAATTTCGGAACGTCCTTGACACTGCGCATGCGCAGTAGGGGCGAAGTGTGGAGGGCCTTTCAGGACATGTTTTCTTTAGTTTTAGATGCAAATTTTGGGGATTGGGGGGCAAAATTTGTGTTTGGCCCTATATTTTAAGAGTTAGCACCAGCTATGTCTGGGTCATTGGTAAGTATAAAAAATATATAAATTACTATAAATTTTTTAACTTTTCAGGGAATTCCCAACAAAACCACACCAAAAGTCAATTGCATTTTTTAAGTTCAAAAGTCATCAAATCATCCTCTTTGTTTATCTGGAATATTCAATAATTTGCAAGATGTTATTAGAATGTTTCAAATGTTTAGTGAAACAATATATTTTCCCAAGGCTGCTTATTTTTAGAGATTGAATCACTTCCGTGTGCAACATTTCAAGGCATTTGAGACCCCTAAGCCACATCCATGCTGGGAGCGCGGTGGCTCAGTGGTACACTGTTGGACTTCTCTGCTGGAGGTCCCCGTCCGGGGCGACACGCGTTGTGTCCTTGGGCAAGGCATTTTAGCCCGGTTGCCTACGTGGGGGCACGATGACGCCGTGTACTGAGGTGTACTGCATGTGTAGGTGCACATGTCTTCAACCGCTGTAACCCTGCTTGAGCGGAGCTTGAACAGAGTTCGAATTTTGAGGAGCTGACGTCGATGCTCGGTTCTCTCTGGGTACTCCGGCTTCCTCCACCCGTAAAACTCACGGTCACGATTAGCTACTGTGCATATGTATGTGACCTTAAACACCAATAAATAAAATAACACCCATGCTTTTTTCAAAAGAAACTGGTAAACTACGGCTTGAATGCGAGTTAATGTTGATAGGCAAGTATGAAAGATTGAGTAAACCTGACTATATCGGCGTGTTGTGGCAATATAGCCATAGATGCTGAACTAACCCTAAACGCAAATAAAGCTGAAACACCCATTCATTTCGTGTGGGGCGGGTAGGGGGGGGGGTATTAATGAAACAACTACGGAGTTGTTTCTTTCTGCCGAAACTGGATTTTTGAAATTCATGAAAAACGATTAAAGCATCACAATGTGAGCACAATCTAAAGACCGGTCAATGGATTTCCAGAATCTGGAAGTCCATTAACTGTAACGTTTCTTGCGCTTGACATGTTTCAAAAGAATGAGTTACTTGAAACAACTATCCCGTTAGAGCTCCAAGAAGGTCAGTGCTCGTTTATTGAGAAAAAATTATGCTTCACTGGAACAAAGAGATCCATGAACTAACAACTCGTGGCCACGTCCTTGCAAGTGGGCAAAATAAGCAAGTAGAAGGCTAAACGCTACTTTCCAATTTAACCTTGTCGAATTTGAACATAAACCATTAACTCATCGCATGCTTCATGCATATATTTAACTGGAAGAGTACTAAATTATTTTTGGTCATCAAAATTTGTTCACATATATCTGCCTTTTTACAATTTATGGGAGTGTGCCGACGGGCACTCTCCTATAGATTGCAACAAGGTAAATCCTAACAGACTAAATAATTTCACTTCAAAGGTGATTTGTAGAACCTCCACAGAATATGAAGCCTTTATGTTATGGTGCCTACACTTCAGAATAAAGCCGAAATATGCACTCACCCAGTTAAAAGGGCAGCAATTCTCTCGCCACTACATGTGTCACTTTAACTAACCAATCAACTATTTTTTATTTGCTTTTCGAATTTCGAGAACAAAATCAATAAAACTATTCGGCGAACTCGTTCCAGCGGGAGGGAGGGGGGGGGGGGGGGGAGGTATGGTTTTGTCGAAATTTTTCGAAAACTTTTTTTTTTCAACATTTCTTTTGTAAATTACTCAGACGGATGGGCCGATAAGGTAAAGAGTAATCAGTTAAGCTGGAAATTAAATAATTTTCGAAGTTATTTTTAAATTACATCTTAATGAATTTTCATTAAAATCTTGTCATGGCTGCTTCGCATCAGCCATGACTAGGTTTGATGAAAGATATTTTAAAAGGTACTTGACAGGATAAAGTTAAACAAAACAAATGTTTGTTTTTGTTTTACAGATGTCATAATAATCCAATCACAGCACAACCATCTGAAAATGAAGAAAGTTGATCGCATGGCTTGTAAGTCCATATACACATTTTATAGACTTCATATTTGAACCCATGTATAATCCGAAACTAACACTGTAGGTTTATTGAACTCATGTGCGACCAGGATCTCCGGCTCAGCTACATATCCGTCACAAAGATCTAAAAATAATCGCAAAGCAAGTTTTCGATATCCTTGTCCCCTCCTCCCAACCTCCACCTTCTAGTCATGGGCAGAGTCCGCATGCCCCCTGTTTCTCGCTGTCAATTTTGGTTTCTAAACTGTTTATGAGTTAGTGGTGCAGTGGCTTACTGGTTAGTGCGTTGAACTTCAGATCGCAAGTTCGATCGCGGCCCGCGCCATCTGTACTCACTCCTTGGGCAAAACACTTAATCCTAAATGCCCAAGTGAGAATCCACTGGCGCAGTGGATCCTTGCCAGCGGTCACTGCATTGACCTTGGGGCAAGACACTTAATCCCGATTGCTCAGTTAGGTGCGTGGTGGAGCTATGTACTAAGGTGCACCACAGGTCGATGGTGCACTTATCTACAACCAATGCTAACCATGCTTGTGTGGAGTCAGTACGCTGATGAGACTTGACAGTTACTCGCCGCTGCTATGTGCATTTTTGATTTAATCTTATTTGTTTTACAGTGATTGGCGAACAAGTTATGAAAATTGTATTTACGCCTCTCCTTTGGCCAATGGAGCAGGCGTGTGGGTTGACTTTCGTAGTGGCAAATTCGTGGCTCCGCTCTTCTCGGATACTACGAAGAGATCTTTAGTCTGCACGGAGTGTCTCTCTCCACACAGATGGCAGCCATTTTACGTCCCCACCCTATATTATCGTACACTGTGACAGCATGAACCCCACAAGTAATGCTGCCAGAGTGTTCGGACACCTCGAGAACTTTCACCGACCGAGGATCGATCCCGGGACCTCTGGCATGAGAGACCAGCGCACTTTTCCACTCGGCCACCACTGCTCGGTAGTTCACTCCAGGTACTCTGGCTTGATCCACCTGTAAAAGTTCCCGACACGGTGAAGTCCCAGTTGTCGAAAGCGTTAATATCTCAATAAATAGTAAGCTGTTTACATATGTCGAACAGTTACTTGCCAATGTTCGTTGGTTTCACCCGGGTACTCCAACTTGCTCAAACAGTGTCAGACACGATATGAACCAAGCTGTTTCTTTCATAAATATGCAAATATACTTCACTTTGGAACGTGTTGACTTACTGGTACAGGCAACACATCCATAGTACACTTGTCTTTATCCAATGCTAAACTCGCTTGAGGTATCACAGCACTAAACATTCCCCCATAGGCGACCATTTTAATTTCAAATGAAACATATGCTCGCATCTTTTTAAATTTTGGCATTTCAAATATCTTTTTGAAATGTAGCCCTTCAGACAACTTTTTCTGACCTGAGAACACGAGGGAAACAACTGGATCACACATGGTTTTGTTGAAGTTGTTCGAAACATTTTTTCTCTCAATATTTCGATTGCAAATTACTCAGACGGATGGGCCGATTATGTAAAGGAGTAATCATTTAGGCTGCAAATTCAATAATATTTTTATACTCTACCAATGACCCAGACTTAGCTGATGCTAAACTCTTTAATTCAGGGCCAAACACAAATTTTGTCCCCCCAATCCCCAAAATTTGCATCAAAAACCGAAAATTACATGTCCTATATGGTCCTCCATACATTTACTCCTCTGCGCATGCGCAGTGTCAAGGAGGTTTCGAAATTGGCGCCAATTATCATTCTTTGTTTGGCCCTCAAAACAGTTACACTTCACTGTTATTTGTGCTTCCAAATCTCAGTTTTCATGATGCCAGACACATTTTGATGAGAGAAATGATGGAAATAAAGAGGAAATATAAGGAGGAGAGGAAAAAATAGTGCAAGAAAATGTTCAGGGCTGTAACTTCTAATTATTTTACGAAATTATTTCATGCTGCCTTTTTTCAAGGCATAGCCCTATTGTTGTCATTCTTGTTATGAATATACCATTGTTTGATCAGTGTTTCCTCTCTCCCTTTCCTTTATTCCCCCAAGCTATTCTCCCATGTTTTGGCTTACATTTTGTAATGTTTATTACAAAAATTTCTTGGGAGTTTTGGCTTGGTAACAGAATTTTTTCTTTTTTCCCCATGTTTACGTCCTCACCCTAGGGGTGTTGAGGCGTTTTGGTCTGCATCTACCATCTGGTGTTCTGCAGTTTCTTCTCTGGAAGCCTCTGTTTTGCATCAGATAGTGTTTTAAATTGGTAACTGATTTCGGGCCAGATTTTTTCAGTGCCTGGAGTCATGTTTCCGGTTTATTGACACTTTTGCTTAGATTGACAAGTTACTGCTGACAGTGATTACTTGTCTTCTGCATCACTTTTATCATAGCAAGATACATTAATATTGTCCGTAAGTGTTACATTAATTTTTTCAAAATGAATTTAAATTTTTGTCTACACTTAGGCTTCTTTGGGATCCATTGGGCTCGGGGTTCCCATTGGGAACCTGGGCTCTTCTGAAATTTTTTTTTTTTTCAAATTTTTTTCTTTTCGAATCATTATTTCGCAATGATTATAATGGATTGTTTTATGTATCTTTATATTTTTATACTGTACCAATGACCCAGACTTAGCTGGTGCTAACTCTAAAATATTTTGGGCCAAACGCAAATTTTACCCCCAATCCCCAAAATTTGCATCTAAAACCAAAACTTACATGTCCTTTTTGGTCCTCCATACTTTTAATCCACTGCGCATGCGCAGTGTCAAGGTCTCGAAACTGCCGCCAAAAGTCTTTTTGTTTGGCCCTCAATAGTTACACTTCACTGTTATTTGTGCTTGTAAATCTGTTTTAAGGATGCCAGACGCATAATTATGAGAGAAATAGTGGAAATATGGTGGAAATAGAACGTGGAGAGGAAAAAACAGTGGAAACAAATGTTCAGGGCTGTAACTTACAAATTTTTTACGAAATTATTCATGTTACCTATTTTCGTGGCATGACCTTATTGTGGTCATTCTTGCTATGAATTGTCCATTGTTTAATCAGTGTTTCCTCTCTCCATTTCCTTTATTCCCCCTAGCTATTCTCCCATGCTTTTGGCTTATTTTTTGTAATGTTTATTACTAAAATTTCTTGGGAGTTTTGGCTTGGAAACAGAATTATTTTCTGTTTTTCCCCATGTTTACATCCTCACCCTAGGGGTGTTTAGGTGTTTTGGTCTGCATCTATCATCTGATGTTCTACAGTTTCTTCTCTGGAAGCCTCTGTTTTGCGTCAGATAGTGTTTAAATTGGTAACTGATTTCGGGCCATGTTTGTTTTAGTGCCCGGAGTCATGTTACCGGATTGTTGACACTTTTGCTTATGTTGACAACTGTCACTTCTGACAATGATTACTGGTCTTCGGCTTAATTTAGTTCATAGCAAGATACATTAATATTGTCCGTAAGTGTTACATTAATTGTTTCAAAATGATTTAAAATTTTTGTCCACACTTAGGCTTTTTTGGGCTCAGGGTTCCCATTGGGAACTTGGGCTCTTCTGAAAATTTTTTCAAAAAATTTTTTTTTTTTGAAAATTTTCTTTTGAAATGTTATAATGAATTATAATATATTATGTATATTCATTTCAAGAGTTAGTGCGAATAATATGACGGTGTATATTTTTTTCTGGTGGAAAAAATATTCTTCAATCGTAATGCGAGGATGTCTACCTCTAATTCACGATTTCATGGTGTTTCTTAGTCAATGTAGTCGCATTAATTCTTGCTCTGTGGGTGTTGATTGATATGACAACGTTGGAGACGTGTGTCACAGTATTTTGTTGCGGTGAGAGGTCCATTACGGTCCTCTCTCCGTAGGGTCACTATATATTATCAGTTTCTTTTTCAGAACTCAGAGTGATGTTTCCGTGATGTCTTCAATAACCGCGTCTCCGTCGTTGCAATATTAGGGCTAGCGGGAAGTGCTCAAGGTATTACGACAATTGTTGGGAGTTAGCTAGTTCTATCGAAGGCATTGTCGCCCGCTAGTCCGCCCGGTGTCGCGACCATTCACCAGGGAAGAATAGCTCAGCACCCGGGTTAGTCCGTTGCAGGCCAGGGAAGCAGATTGGATGATGCGAGCACCATAAAACTTCAGATGTGCACACCTAGCAACGACGGATCCGAGGATAGTATGGAGGAAGCCTGTCAGTCCGAGGGCTACCTCATCCAGGTCCCCGGACCGCGAGCGAGAGAGGCCCCCACTCTCTTGTATCAACATCTGTGCTGCGATGTTGTATGTTGTTCGCTTTGCCAGAGCTTACGTCCACTCCTCCTGTTCGGGACGCGGCTGTTATATTGGCTTCCTCATCCTCGTCAACACACACGACCGCACCTTGGCTATGTGACCACAGATTTCTAGGAGACGTTCGCATATTATATAAATGCAGGATTGAACGTCCATGGTGCTCTTCTTCGCCGACCAAGGAATACACGTCGACCAGGTCACTCCATCTGCTAGCCAAGGATACGAGACCTTTCCAGTGGGGACGTTCGCATATTATATAAATGCTAGAATGAACGTCCCGGGAGCTTCCAGCGGATATTGCACGTAGGACCGCGGCTCCACAGGTCTCATAGGGTAACATGAACTAGGTATTGTTACCGTGATGTCTTCGTAAAGTGTGCTTCCGTTGTCACAGTCAAATGAAGAGTTAGCGGCAAAAGTGGTCATGTAGATACGTCAGTTGCCTGGAGTTCCCTAGTACTATCGATGGCGTTGGCGTCCGCTAGCTCGCCCGGTGTCGCGACCATTCACCGAATGGCTCAGCACCCGGGTTCGTCCGTTGCTGTCCAGGAAGGAGATTTGGGTGTTGCGAGCACTATAAAATACAACGTGCACACCCAGTGGCTACGGATACGAGGATGGTACGGAGGAAGCCTATTAGTCCGGTTCCTAGCTCGTTCAGGTCCATCCGGGCTGCGAGCGAGAGAGGTCCCTCTCTCGTATTACAACATCTGGGCTCAGAGGTTGTGGTACAAAACGTTCCTCAGTCGGAGTATACGTCTACCGCTCGGGACGCTCCGTTATATAGACAGTCCGGAGAGACTGCTCTTTCGGCTTCCTCATCCTCACGGCAGCACACGCGTCCGCACCTTCGCTATGTGTCCTGTGATATTCAGCCAACATCGTCGATCAGGGATTCTACGGCAACCAGGTCACGCCATCCAGTAGCCAAGGATACGAGACCTTCATTCTCCGGACGTTCGCATATTAGAGGTATGCAGGAGTGAACGTCCATTGAGCTTCCAGCGGCTAAATCCTATAAGACCGCAGCTCCACAGGCCTCTGTTGCGGATATGCTATCGCAAATAGCACAAATTATCGCAGCATCCCAGCAACTGACAGTAACTCTGTCACATCAGGAATTATCCGACGAAGCTGGGTTGGTACGTTCCGCTGCAGGTTCGGCACGGACGACCAAGAATTTCAAGTGGTCCGACAGGACGGTGAAGGGGATACGGATGAGTTGTATTTTCCCTTTTCGGAACAACATAATTGCCGTATAGTGCATCGGCATTATCATCGGACTTTGTTCCTCCGGACCAAAATGCTGCGTTGCCGGATAAGAAACGGATAGCGCCACTGGATATAGAATTCTTAATCGGTTTAGGGACATCAATCCCTCAGTTCCGACATAGTCCAGATATGTTTCACGGACATTTGATCTTTTGAATGACGCTATATTTATATAACTTGCTACCTAAATGGGCAGGTCAGGTTTCTTATCGGCAATATGCTCTACATCTGCCTTTCATCATTTCATTGAATGTTTTGAAACGACAGGACAGAGCATTCTGAGAGTTCTCTGCGTCCAGACGACCAGGTCAGGAACTAGTATTGTTTTTCTGTCTGTCAATTCCAACCACGATGTTGGAAATAACAATATCGTCCAGCGGGGACAGCTTAGACGCATCATCGTACGCAGATCACCTTACCAGAAGGTTATCATTACATCTCAAGGAAAAAGAATTCTAGGATGTACAACCTCCTTAAGAGTTCTTTCAAGGGCCTCACGTAAAACTCCGTCCTTTAGTGGCAATATGGAGTTGGTTAGACGTGACACGGCCCTGGCTACATCCATGCGTGTAGATAGTAAGGTGAAAAACTCTCTCAGAGTCGCTTCGGTCTCCGGAGGGTTGTCTTCGACGGCAAGCTTTCCGCAGTTTATGATCAATTAACTAAGAAAGCTTTAGACTCTATGCTATTAAATTCGCTTCCATATAGTCGGTTTCAGCAGAGAAGAGTAGGACAGGCACTACTGGGACGAATACGTCCAAGGGAAGTTGCTATAGAGGTTCCTATGCTTCCTCTAGGTCTTATTCTAGAGACCGTCAGGGTAACGACTCATATAGGGGCCGTAATTCTGACCGAGACATCCGGTCAGACACCCCTTGTTCGACGGGGAGAGGTGCGGGTCGTGGAGGACATGGCTTCTCCTTCCGCAAGCCTCGCAGAACCAGGAGGTAATGGTTTTAACCTCTATCGTGTACTTGTGAGCGGAAGACTGTCGAGTTTCTCAATGATTTGGGATGAGATTACGGACGTCCCTTGAATTCAAGGGGTGATTTCGGAAGGATTAAATTGTTCCTCAAACGAAATCCTCTGTTAACTCGGAGTCCAAGTTGGACTCAGCTTCTGTCAGTCAGTACGATAGACGCTCGCTTCCATTAGAAGTCCAGTCTCTTATGGAATGTTCGCGACAGAGATCGTAGAAATCCAGGAATTTCCAGGATTCTACAACCATCCTTTTCTGATTCCAAACCAGACGGCTCGTTCCGTCCACTCATATTCTGGGCTAGATAACAAGCTGATCGTGGCTCCAAGTTTCTATATGGAGTCCATCTGATCGGTCAGCGAGTATTCGGGTGTACGACTATGCTACATGCATAGATTTCTAGTTGCATACTTTCACGTCATGGTACATCAGGCGTTCAGAAAGTATCTTTGCTTCTTTATCATAGGAATTGTTTCAACACCGACCAATGTGTTTCGGTCTGAATCTAGTTCCTGGGCTTTCACTCGAATAACGAACTCGGTAATGACTTATTTCCGAGCTCATTCGTCTGCGATAACGTCGGCCTACCTGGACGACATTCTTCAGAGGTGTGGCAACGAGTTAACGCTTCAGAACGACGTGTAGATTCTGCATCTATTGATCCGACGGCTCGGTTTCATAAGTAAACGAGAAGTCGGATCTGGTTTCGTCCAAGTCATTTACCCACCGGGGGATGAGCTTCGCCGGACGCATAACTTTCTTGTTCGTCTGCCGTTAACCAGAGCGCAGAACGATGTGCAGATTCTGCTTCTATTGATACGACGTCTCGGTTTCATAAGTAAATGAGAAGTCGGATCTGGTTTCGTCCAAGTCATTTACCCACCGGGGGATGAGCTTCGAGACGCATAACATTCTCGTTCGCTGCCGTTAACCAGAGCGAAATTAATCAGTAGTTATACTAGCTATTGTCTTCGCTCAGACAAGATCTCGGCGAGAGATCTCACGTGACTGATACGTTGTGCGGAACTGCCGTGATTTTATTCCAATGGAGCGGTTACACATTTGTCCTCTCCAAATTTCTTTTAATTCAGAATTGGAGAGTGAAGATTATTTCGCTCGATACGGACATTTTCTTGTCAAATCAAGTGAATAAGAGATTCAGACTTGGGCAAGTTTTCAGTGCTTATCTCAAGTAGTCGAGCGTTCAAGTCCATCGAGCTTATTCACCCGAGCGTTTGCAGTGGACGCTCTCTCGATCTCTTGGGACGGAATGATAGGATATGCGTATCCTCCAGCGCGGTTGATTCCGCAGATATTGATCAAGATAAAACAATCGCAATGCAAGATTCTGTTGGTAGCATCTGTCTCCGCAGAGATCGTGGAGAAATCTACTCAGGTGTCTGTTGTGGGACATGCCGAGAAAGCTTCCTCAACGGGAAGATCTTTTGCAAGGGAAATCGCGCATCCTCCATCACAATCCGCAAGGTCTGAACCTACACGTATTTCCGTTGTGCGGTCCTTCTTGCATGGAAAACATTTTACAGGACGAGCAGTGGATGCGATTTCTAACTGTAGGAGGACCTCCTCTTCGCTATACTATGCTGCTAAGTGGAGGGTCTTTTGTCAGTGGTGTGGGGATCATTCCGTAGATATTTATGATCCTTCCATTCCAGACATTGCAAACTTTCTAGTATACCTGTTTGATGAGATTAATCTGCAGCCTATCACCATTAAGGGTTATATGTCTATACTATCCGATACCTATGCACATCATGATAGCTTGATGATTGGAACTAATGTCTCTAAGTTAGTTAGAAATTTTTCGATAAACAGACCTAGATCCCCTAGATTAATTTCCAAGTGGAATTTGGCTTGGGTTCTTAAGCTGAAAGAAACGCCTTTTGAGCCTCTTGACACAGTGGACTTCAAGTTCTTAACATATAAGACAGCTTTTCTCTTAGCCTTCTCTTATGCTAGAAGAGTTAGTGAGCTTCGTGCACTATCTGTGGATGATTCTCACTACCGTAGTGTTGGTAATACTATTGCCTTTACCACCAATGCTGGATTTTTGGCTAAGAATCGGGCTCCTAATAAGTATTCTGAACCTATTGTTATTAAGGCCCTTCCATCATCTGATGGGCGTAGGCCTTTACTTTGTCCTGTTAGAGCAATACGTGTTTACATAGATCTGAGTTCATCAGAAAGGGACGTAAGCGTTTCTTTCTGTCTTTGATGCCTAATAGAAAGGATATTATGGTCCATTCTATTGCTAGATGGATTCAGTTGACTATTCGCACTGCTCATGAAAAATTATCTTCTCAGCAGTCGGCACTCAAAATCTCAGCTCATGAAGTAAGAGCTCTTTCTACTTCTTGGGCCTATGCTAATTGTATTGATATTACTGATTTAATGAAGGCTGCATATTGGTCTCTACCTTCTACTTTCACTAAATTTCATCTCAGAAATATTGAGTCCGTTTCTGGAGACCTCCATTGTTTAGGTCCGTTATCAGTTGCTCAGAATATCGTCCACTAAACAGTTGCAACTATAGTTATGTAGGCTTTCTGTTCCGTCATTGACTGTCCTGCTGCCCTCTTCGCTCTGGGTTATTTGACCCAGGGCAAGGGGAAGGGTGGGGGGCGGGTGTTCCCTTAGGTCACCTGCTTTATAGTGAAAAGCAAGGGAATACCCCCCCTAGAGTTAGTAATTCCGAGTCGGTACTAACTCTAGGGGACGTACCGACTCGGAATTACTAACTCCAATTTGTACATGTCATGTGTCAAACGAGCGTTAATATACAATCCTCGGACACTTTTAATGAATATAACGAGTCTCATTTCTCTGGACTTCCTTTATTTATTGGCTTGCCTTTAAAAATATTAGTATAAAGGGTTATACTGGATGTTAATAGAGATCATGGATTATTATTATGCTCAATTACTAATCGGTATTGTCTTTCTTCTTTAATATAAACAAGAAAGATACATGTAAAGCCTATCTCTCCTTCTCTCCTGGAGCGGATATTCTGTTATAGATAATTGAGCTTACTGGATTTTCCTTTATGTCCTAGGCCCTCCAGACTATTTACTATTCAGTTAATACTGTCATTGGTACAGTATAAAAATGTTAAAAAATTTATAGTAATTTATATATTTTTTATACTTACCAATGACCCAGACGGGGATGGCCCTCCCAGGAGTTGGGAACTCATACCTCCCCGCTGATTACATAACGCTTACCAGGCACTGGTTGTAAGAATGATAATTGGCGTCAATTTCGAGACCTCCTTGACACTGCGCATGCGCAGAGGAGTAAATGTATGGAGGACCATATAGGACATGTAATTTTCGGTTTTTGATGCAAATTTTGGGGATGGGGGGGGGGGGGGGAACAAAATTTGTGTTTGGCCCTGAATTAAAGAGTTTAGCATCAGCTAAGTCTGGGTCATTGGTAAGTATAAAAAATATATAAATTACTATAAATTGTTTAACTTTCGAAGTTATTTTTAAATTACTTAATGAATATTTTTATACTGTACCAATGACCCAGACTTAGCTGGTGCTAACTCCACAAAAACCAGGGCCAAACACAAATTTTGCCCCCCAATCCCCAAAATTTGCATCCAAAACAAAAAGAAATAATGTCCTAAAGGACCTCCATAATACGACTCTACTGCGCATGCGCAGTGACGCAGTCGTCCCGAAATTGGCGCCAAATATAATTTTTCTCTGTTTGGCCCTTCATCAGTCAACATCTCACTGATCTTTGTGCTTGTAAATCTCAGTTTAAAGGATGCCAGACACGTAATTCTTGGAGAAAATGTGATTCTAAGGAGGATAGAAGGAGGAGAGGAAAAAAGAAGTGGCAAAAAATAATCAGGGCTGTACTTAAAATTTTTTGTTAAAATTATGTTAAGTTGCCTATTTTCGAGGCAAACGCCTCTTGTTGTCATTCTTGCTAATTGTTGCACTGCTTATTCAGTGTTTCCTCTCCCCTAACCTTCTAAAGTCCCCCCTTGCAATTCTCCCATGCTTTTGGCATATTTTTGAGAAGTTTCATTTCTAAAATTTCCCTGGGAGAGTTGCTTGGTTACAGAATGTTTTCTGTTATTTTCCCCATAGTTACGTTTTCACCCATGGGTGTATAACGTTTGTGTTCTGCATCTTCCATCTGATGTTCTGCAGATTCTCCCCTGGGAGTCTCTGTTTTGCATCAGATAGAGTGTAATTGAGGACTGATTCCGGGCCAGTTTTTTCAGTGCCTGGAGTCATGTTTTCTTCTGTGTTTACACTGTTTGTTTTCATTGGCAACAGCCTTTTTTGAGGGGGGCTGTTTGTCTTTGAGGTAGTTTATCTCATTATAAGATACATTTATATTATCCGAAAGTGTCTCATTAATTATTTTATATAATTTTAAAATTTTTGACCACACTTTGCCATCGGATCCATCGGGGCTCAACGTTACTTTTCAGCAACTTGGGCTTCTCTGAAAAAATATTTTTTCAAAATTATTTTGTTTTGCAATTGTTTTTTCATTTATTAATGGATCATGTTATTATGTATCTTTGTGTCAGGGGTTTTTGCGAGTAACTAGGACTTATTGTTGTTCCTTCACAATGAAAGGAACTTGTTCAAATTGTAATAGGAAGAAATCTTCCTCTGACTTTCATGATTATTGCATAAATTGTAGTCAGTGTTCTCGCATTAATCCCTGTCCTGTATGTGAACATTGGGATGAGAAACATTGGAAACGTGTGTCACGATATGTTGTTTCTGGAGAAAGAGCGATGCCGGCTCTTTCTCCACAAGGTCACTCTACTCTCTCAGTTTCTATTTCAGAGGAACCAGAACAGGGTGATGTTTCCATGTTATCCTCTTCAAGTGTGCGTCCGTCGTCACAATTAAATACAGAGCTAGCGGCAAAAGTGCTCATGGAGATTAGACAAATGTCGTCCGCTAGCTCGCCCGGTGTAGCGTCCATTCACCGAATGGTTCGGCAGCCGGGTTCGTCCGATGCGGTCCAAGAGGAAATTTTGGGTGATGCGAGCACTATAAAAATAATAGATGCACACCCAGTGACGGCGGATAGTGAACGAGAACGGAGGAAGCCTTTTAGTCCGGTTCCTAGCTCGTCCAGGTCCAGCCGGGCCGCGAGCGAGAGAGGCCCCTCTCTCGTACAACAACATCTGGGACCAGATGTTGTGGTACAAAATGTGTCTTTAGCGGAGCATACGTCCGTCGCTCGGGACGCTCCGTTGTATAAGCAGTCCGCAGAGACTGTTAAGGCTTCCTCTTCTCGCCGGCGCACACGACCGCACCTTGGCTGCGTGACCTCCGATATCTTGCCAGCTTCGCCGAGGAAGGATTATTCGGCGACCAGGTCACACCATCCGGCAGCCAGGGACTCGAGACCGATGGACTCCGGACGTTCGCATAGGATAAGTATGCGGGAGCCATCCGATGCGGAGCTGCCCTCGGCAAAGCAGCGAAAGACCGCTCCTCCGCAGGTCTCGACGTCGGACATTCTAGTGCAGATAGCACAGCTTATCGCAGCATCCCAGCAGCCGACAGAAACGGTGTCGGATCGAGAATTATCCGACGGCGCTGGGTCGGTACGCTCCGCCGAAGCATCGGGGGCGGACGACCGGGAACATCGGGAGGTCCGACCGGATGGTGAAAGGGATACGGATGAATTGGAGCTATCCCTTTCGGAACAACACAAAGCTGCCGTAGACTTCATCCGGCACTTTCTTCCTCAAGTTGTTCCGTCGGGCCAGACTGCTGCGCTTCCGGACAGGAGAATTATAGCGTCATTGGACTCTGATTTTTTCGAGCGGTTCAGGGACATCGCTCCCGAGTTTCCGTCGCAGTCCAATAATGTTGCAAGAACATTTGAATTATTGAACGACGCTATTTTTAAACTTGCTTCCAGGACAGGGAAAGCAGGCTTCTTGTCCGCAAATACTCTCAACCTGCCTTTCATTAATGCAAGGAATAAATTCGACACGGCAGGTCAGGGTATACCGAGAGTTCCTCTGCGTATGGACGACGAGGCGGAAGACTTAGAGCTATCATTACCGTCGTCAGCTTCTATTCCAACCGCAGTGTTGGAAACAGCTATTGCGTCTAACAGAGCCAATTTAGATGCCTTATCTTACGCAGATCACCTTACGAAGGCGTTATCACTGCGTCTTCAAGGGGAAGAGTTTCAGGATATACAATCCTCCTTAAGACTTCTTTCAAGGGCAGTAGCTTATTCCACGTGTAACTCCGCCCTTTCAGTGGCTAATCTGGAGTTGGTTAGACGTGACGCAGCCCTGTCTACATCCACACTAGTGGATTCTAAGGTGAAGAACTCTCTTAGAGTCGCTTCGGTCTCAGGAGATCTTCTCTTTGACGGCAAGCTTTCCGCTATTTATGATAATATTAAAAAGAAAGCTAGTGATTCTCTGTTGTTTAGATCCGCTCCTAAAAGGTCGGATTCAGCAGACACGAATAAGGCGGGCACTTCTGGGTCTTATCCGCCCAAGAGAGGTTCCTATAGAGGTTCCGGTGCGTCCTCTAGCTCTTATTCGAGAGACCGTCAGGATAGCGACTCTCGTTCGGGACGTCCTTCAGGCCGGGACAATCGGTCGGACGCCCCGAGGTCGACGAGGCGAGGTGCGGGTCGTGGAAGACGTGGTTTCTCCTACCGCAGGCCTCGCAGATCCAGGAGGTGATGGCTCAAACCTCTATCGCGTTCCGGTTGGCGGAAGGTTGTCGAGTTTTTCTCAAGAGTGGGCGTCGATTACGGACGACCCTTGGGTGAGAGGAGTGACTTCGGAAGGTCTAAAGATATCCTTCAAACGAAAGCCTCCATTAACTCGAAGTCCAAAGTGGACTCATCTTCCGTCAAACCCTCAGAAAAGAGACGCTCTGCTATCAGAGGTGCAGTCTCTTTTAATGAAGAACGCGGTAGAGGTCGTAGAAAACCAGGAATCGCTGGGATTCTACAGCCATCTGTTTCTGGTTCCGAAACCAGACGGCTCGTTCCGTCCAGTAATAGATTTGAGCTGGATAAACAAGCTGATCATCGCTCCGAAGTTTTATATGGAGACGATTCGATCGGTCAGAGCGAGTATTCGGGTGAACGATTATGCAACGAGCATAGATCTCAAAGATGCGTACTTTCACGTCATGGTACATCCGACATTCCGAAAGTATCTACGCTTCGCAGTCCTAGGAGTGGTGTATCAGTTCCGGGCCATGTGCTTCGGATTGAATCTAGCACCCTGGGCTTTCACTCGAGTAATGAACTCGGTAATGATTTACTTCCGAGCTCATTCGTCTGCGGTAACGTCGGCCTACCTGGACGACATTCTTCAGAGGTACGGCAACGAGTTAACGCTTCAGAACGATGTTCAGAATCTTCTTCTATTGCTCCGACGTCTCGGTTTCATAGTAAACGAGGAGAAGTCGGATCTGGTGCCGTCCAAGTCATTCACTCATCTGGGAATGAGCTTCGAGACGCACAACAATCTCGTTCGTCTGCCGTTAACCAGAGCGAAATTAGTCAGTTGTTACGCTCGCTATTGTCTAAATACAGACAAAGTCACAGCGAGAGAATTTATGAGACTGATAGGTCTGTGCGGAGCCGCTGCGGATCTCATTCCGATGGGACGGCTACGCACACGGCCTCTTCAAATTTTCTTGACTCAGAATTGGAGTGTGAAAATTCATTCGCTCGATGTAGACGTTCTCTTGTCAGATCAAGTGAAACAAGAGATTCAGACTTGGGCAAACATTCAGTGGTTAACTCAAGGAGTTCCGCTGCAGTTGCCGGATCCGAGTTTTACCATTATGACGGATGCCAGTCAAACAGGTTGGGGTGCATCATTAATCCCAACGGATTCGAGATGCCAGGGTCTTTGGGATCCGCAATTCCTGGGCAAGCACATAAACATCAAGGAAATGATGTCAATTTGGCTTGCGTTACGTCACTGGATGGACATTATTCACGATGCTCATGTCCAAATCCTATCCGACAATACGACAGTAGTGGCGTATATACGGAATCAGGGAGGCACTCATTCAGTTCCGTTGTTCAATCTAACGGAAAGAATCCTTCTGTTTGCGTTGGAACATCACGTTCTTCTTTCGGTCCGTCACATACCGGGTCGTCTGAATGTGCTAGCAGACTCCCTTTCTCGAAAGGGTCGCTTGTTGCCGTCGGAGTGGACTCTCAACAAACAAGTATTCAATCAGATTTGCTACCAATGGGAACGGCCAATGATAGACTTATTTGCGACACATCTCAACAATCAGTTGCAAACGTATGTGTCCCCGTGTCCGGATCCAAGAGCTTTTGCTGTAGACGCTCTATCGATCCCTTGGGACGGAATGATAGGATATGCATATCCTCCAGCGCCGTTAATTCAACAAGTATTGCTAAAGATAAAACAATCTCAATGCAAGATTCTGTTGGTAGCATCTCTGTCGCCACAGAGACCGTGGATAAATCTACTCAGGTGTCTGTTGTGGGACCTACCGCGGAAGCTCCCTCCACGAGAGGATCTTCTTTGGCAGGGGAAGTCGCGCCAACTGCATCACAACCCGCAAGGTCTCAACCTTCACGTTTTTCCGTTGTGCGGTCCTTCTTGCATGGCAAGCACTTTACAGGACGAGCAGTGGACGCGATTTCTAACTGTAGGAGGATCTCCTCTTCGCTAAACTATGCGGCTAAGTGGAAGGTTTTCCGTCGTTGGTGTAGGGATCATTCTGTTGATATATTTGATCCCTCTATACCAGACATTGCTAACTTTCTAGTATACTTGTTTGACGAAATCAAACTGCAACCGGTTACTATAAAGGGTTATAGATCTATGTTATCTGATACCTATGCACATCATGATAGTTTACAAATTGGATCTAATGTCTCTTTATCGAAATTGGTTAGAAACTTTTCGATAAATAGACCCAGAACTCTTAGATTAATTCCTAAGTGGAATTTAGCTTGGGTTCTCCTTAAATTGAAGGAAAAGCCATTTGAACCTCTTGGGACAGTAGATTTCAAATTCTTATCTTATAAGACAGCTTTTCTCTTAGCTTTCTCTTCTGCCAGAAGAGTCAGTGAGCTTCATGCACTATCGGTGGATGATTCTCATTATCGTAGTGTTGGGAACACTATCACCTTCACTACTAACGTCGGTTTTTTAGCTAAGAATCAGGCTCCTAATAAATATCCGGAACCTATTGTTATTAAGGCTCTTCCGTCTTCAGACGGGCGTAGGCCTTTACTCTGTCCTGTTAGAGCACTACGTATCTATAAACAGAGATCTCAGTTCATCAGAAAGGGACGGAAACGTTTCTTTCTGTCTTTGATGCCTAATAGAAAGGACATTTCAGTCCATTCTATTGCTAGATGGATTCAGTTAACTATCCGTACTGCGTATGAAGATTTATCTTCTTCTCAGCAGTCTGTGCTTAAGATTTCTGCTCATGAAGTAAGAGCTCTTTCTACTTCCTGGGCTTATGCTAATAGTGTTGCTATTACAGATTTAATGAAGGCTGCTTATTGGTCTCAGCCATCCACATTTACTAATTTTTATCTCAGAAATATTGAGTCCATTTCTGGAGACCTGCATTGTTTAGGTCCGTTATCTGTTGCTCAGAATGTCGTCCACTAAACAGTTGCAACTATAGTTATGCAGGCTTTCTGTTCCGGCAGTGACTCCGTCCGGCTGCCCTCTTCGCTCTGGGCTATTTGACCCAGGGCAAGGGGAAGGGGGGGGGGGCGGGTGTTCCCTTAGGTCACCTGCTTTATAGTGAAAAGCAAGGGAATGCCTCCTCCAAGACAGTATTTCTGAGTCGCTTCCGGGATGGTTTTAAAGTGTAATATTAATGTTTAATTTCATTCATGTCTTATTTTTAAAGTGTAGCTCGGTGTGAAGCATTTGTATATGTCAAGTGTCAAACGGGCTTTAATATACAATACTCGGACACTTTTAAATGATTATAAAGAGTCTCAATTCTCTGGACTACTTTATTTATTGGCTTGTTTTAATAATAATTAGTATAAAGGTTATACTGGATATTAATAGAGAACATGAATGTTATTGTGCTCAATTATTAAGGGTAGTGTATCTTTCTAATTTAAATATTAAATAAGAAAGATACATGTAAAGCCTAATACTCCTTTTCTCCTTAAGGGGTTATCTCTTTATTTTATAATTGAGCTTATTGGATTTTCCTCTATGTCCTAGGCCCTCCAGCCTGTTTACTATTCAGCTAAGTCTGGGTCATTGGTACAGTATAAAAATGTTAAAAAATTTATAGTAATTTATATATTTTTTATACTTACCAATGACCCAGACGGGGATGGCCCTCCCTGAGTTGGGAACTCTTGCCTCCCCGCTGAGTACATAGCGCTGACCAGGCACTGCCAGTAAGAATGATATTTGGCGCCAATTTCGGGACGACTGCGTCACTGCGCATGCGCAGTAGAGTCGTATTATGGAGGTCCTTTAGGACATTATTTCTTTTTGTTTTGGATGCAAATTTTGGGGATTGGGGGGCAAAATTTGTGTTTGGCCCTGGTTTTTGTGGAGTTAGCACCAGCTAAGTCTGGGTCATTGGTAAGTATAAAAAATATATAAATTACTATAAATTTTTTAACTTTCATTCAAATCTAGTCATGTCTGCTTCGCATCAGCCATGACTAGGTTTGTTTGACGAAAACTATTTTAAAAGATTTGATAGGATATAGTTAAACAAAACAAATGTTTGTTTTTGTTTTACAGATGTCATAATAATCCAATCACAGCACAACCATCTGAAAATGAAGAAAGATAATCGCATGGCTGGTAAGTCCATATACATCTTTTATCGACTTCATATTTGACCCATGTATGATCCAAAATTCACACTTTTGGCTTAGTGGACTCTGACAAGGAGCTCCGGGAGCAAAAACAAAAGTGCGTGCCGTGGGGTGGGGGTCGTCTCAACTATCGAGATTCTTTAAAAGAATAGCTTGGCATGCGATGGTGGTAGATACTTAACCGATTCGTTTGCTATACTACTACCCCTGTTACTGAGGGATATGTAATGTAATTGATCAGTGACTCGGTTGCCTTTTCCGTCACAATCACAAGGCTAGTTTATCGATAGTCTTGTCTCCCCATCCCCTTAACCCCCATCTTTCAGTTGTGAGCAGGATGGGGTAGGGACCCCCTCCCCATTTGGCATCCTTTGTGTGCGACATGTAATATAATAGTTATCCATGTGATATAATTAATCAGTGGTTCAGTTGCATATCCGTCACAAAGATCTAAAAATAATCGCAAGACAAGTTTATCGACATCCTTGTTCCCTACCCCAACCCCCAATTTCTAGTCGTTGGCAGACTCCGCACGCCCCCGTTTTTCACTGTCAATCTTGGTTTTTGAAACTGTTAATGATTTTGGGGCGCAGTGGCTTACTGGTTAGCGCGTTGAACTTCAGATTGTAAGTTCGATGCCGACCCGCGCCATCTGTACCTTTCTTGGACAAGACACTTAATCCTAAATGCCCAAGTGGGAATCCACTTGTGCCGTGTGGTGCGTCGTTCTGCATGACGATGGTGTACACGCATACAACTGATTCTAACCCTGCTTGTATTGCTCAGTTATTAAAGCATTGAACTTCAAACCTAAAGGTGCACGCTTGGATCCTGGCCAGCGGTCACTGCATTGTCCTTGGGAATAGACACTTAATCCCGATTGCTCAGCTAGGTGCATGGTTGTACTATGTACTAAGGCGCACTGCAGTCAATGGTGCACTTGTCTACAACCAATGCTGACCATTCTTGTGCGAAGTTAGTACTTTGACTTGACAGTTGCTCGCCGTTGCTCGGTGTTTTCTTTAATCTTATTTGTTTTACAGTGATTGGCGAACAAGCTTTGTTACTTGTATTAACGCCTCTCCATTGCCCAAAGACGCAGGTGTGTGGGTTGACTTTCGTAGCGGCAACTTCGTGGCCCCGCTCTTCTTGGATACTACGAAGGGATCTTTAGTCTGCACGGAGTGTCTCTTCCCACAGAGGACAGCAATTTTACGTCCCCACCCGATAGGACGGTACGGCGAGACAGCATCAACCCCACAATTAATGCTGACAGTGTTCGGAAACCTAGAGAGCTTTCCTCGACGGAGGATCGATCCCGGGACCTCTGGCATGAGAGACCAGAACACTTTTCCACTCTGCCACCACTGCTGGGTAGTTCACTCCACGTACTCCGGCTTTCTCCACCTATAAAAGTTCCCGACATGGTGAAGTCCCAGTTGTCGAAAGCGTTAATATCTCAATAAATAGTAAGCTGTTTACATATGTCGAACAGTTACTTGCCAGTGTTCGTTGGTTTTATCAGGGGACTCCTACTTGCTCCAATATTGTCGGCCCCGATATAAACCAGGCTGTTGAACGAGTCTTTGATAAATATACATATATACTTCACTTTGGAACGTCTTGACTCACTGGTATGTGCAGTGAGCTTCAGATGGAATGATTTACGACTCGACTCCCCACCCCGTCGCCCGCGTTGTGTCCTCGGGAAATTATTTAATCCCGGCTGCTCAAGTGGGAGATGTGTGACACTTTATACTAAAGCGCACAGCACATCGATAGTACACTTGTCGTTATCCAATGCTCAACCCGCTTTAGTCGGGTAAGTTGGACAGTCCGACAGTTACTCTCAACTGCTTGGTAGTTCTGAGTATTCCAGCTTCCTCCACACGAAAAAACTGCCGAACACGATTTGATCCTGCTGTTTAAGTGTGTTGAACCCTAATGAACAAAAAAATTTCTTCACTTTAGATTCATGCGTGGTCCAGACATGCTGCGAGTTGTGTGAACTCCTGCAATTGGCATTACAATGCGAACAGTCTTTGAGGGTGCATTTGTCTTTCCCCATAAACTAAACCAGCTGTGGGAAATAAAGGAACTTAACTTTTAGTAAAAATCGGAAACGCCCTGGAGGGATTTTGACTTGCCCTTAACCGTTCGGAACAGTCACAAACAATTTTGACAAATTTGTATTTAATTTGGTCCTATTTTGACTCTAAAACGTATAAGATTGGGCTTAACTTGCTGCCATCTCATCTTAGCCATTGAATCCCTGTAGACCTGGCCGACGCACGTTCTTTAGATCGGGTAACCCTGAGTTCGGTACAAACTGTCTTCAGATTGAGGACACCTACAGAACGCTGAAATGTGGAACTGCCAACGTAATGCCGACAGAATTTGAAAGCTCGTCATTTTACAGGAAGTTAACGTCATGGTGGTATTGACACTATTGTATAATTCGTGATGTTTCACTGAAATTGAGAAATATTTTGTCCTGATCATCTAACTGATTTTTCAGTGACGGAAGGTGCATCAAGGTGGTAAGTGATTTGAGAACCATTTTGGGAATCCTCTGAAATGTACAAATAATGCAACGAAAGATAATCGAGTAAGGTTAACGTGGGACCTGATACTGCAAAGCTTGTTTTTTTCTAAAATAACTAAATTCTCATTTTTATCTCTAACCATAGTTTGACCGGTCTTGGGAACGATCTCGAGGAGCTCGTTCCGGTGAAGGTTCATAAGCTATGTTTTGAAGTGCAAATTGAAAAAGGAATAAAATTGTAACCTAATTTTCATATTAGTGTTTGATGTAACAATATTTAGATTCACCATTTTTGTATGGCTGCAAGAATTCTTGCAGTTTTATGCTGATGCGTTTCAAGAGATCTTTCACATTCCGTCTTCACATCAATCAATGACTTTTGTAGCATTTGGATTCCCATTAACTTCTGAGTTTCTTTACTTGGTTTTTGAAGGGTTTTGTTCATTTTACGTTCTCAGTTTTATCTTGTGTTTCTGACTCACCATGGTCAAATTAAGGTTTGTGTTTTATTAAATCTAGAGATTCGTTTGTTCTGGTGTGAAATCTTGTTTTGGTTGAAATAAGATGTATAAGGTTAGCTTTTGGGTGTGTGCTGCAGCTTTGGTTTTCTTTAAGCTTCCATTTTCACTCAAATACCTCTCTTGGTCCGTTTTAAGAGATGTGGAGTGAGGGGGTGTCTGATCCATGCTTCTGTTTGATTGGGAGTGGGTTATCATGTTTGGTGCACGTGTTTTGTCCCCTCCTTCCCCTACAATTCGATCCTTGGAGGCACGGGTTGGGCTGTTGGCCATGATGGTGTGGGTGATATGACATTTTAATGTTTAGTATTGGCGGGAAGAGTGGGCGATAGGGTGAAGCTTGAGTCTAGTTTTCGGTGTTTCTTTAAATTCAGTCCAACTGTAGCTGTTTTACTTCTGTTCATTGGGTTGCCGTCCTTGTGCTGAGTTCCATTGCATTCCATATTCTCGGTCTTCGTTGTATGGTAGGTTAGAAATTAGTATTGAAGCTCAGTTGTGTGTTATGATTTGGGTGGAGTTCTTTGTGTTCACTATTGTTTGTTTCTGTTTTTGTAATAACTTTGTCTATTTTCCTTTGTTCTCGCGTTTGTTCGTCCGCATGTTTTGCATGTAAACCTCGAGCCCCAGTTAAATTAATTCTATAGAATGCATGTCTGGTTAATGCTCGTTGTCAGAAATTTGTGCAGTCAAAATGGCGGAGCCTCAAACATTCTTAGTTTAAGCAAGCACTCGACCAATGTTTGAAATGCCTTCGAAACTCTCCGGACAGTCGTTCACACAACGGGTCAAACATTAGTCGAAATGTTTGTGTTGGACTAGGATGGTTTTTGGCTCCACATAGATATTAAAGTAGATGGCGAAAACATAAACAAGATGCCATTGCATTAGAACTGGTTATGTATTGGGCAAAAAGTGAATGAGGGGCGTTGGGGCAGTGGAGTACAGAAAGAAGTGGGTCAAACTTTATCTTAGTATTCAGAAAAATAAAAGATGAAGTTGGAAAAACATTGTCTGGAAAGTACAGAGCTGAACAATGAGATGATGAAGTTACCAGTTAGTTCAAGGAATGTGTGTAGAGTATCTAAAACACCCTACGATGCCATTTTTTCAAATTAACAATGAAAAAAACACGACGCCCAAATAAGGTAACATTTATACATAAAGTGTGATAATGGATTGGGCAATTTGAGGAATCTGCTTGGAGCAGGGGAGCTCAGTGGTTACGTCATTGGACTTGAAACCGAAAGGTGCTCGGTTCGATCCCCACCAGGGGTAACTGCGCAGTCCTCGAACAAGGCCCTTAATTCCGACTGTCCGCGTGTGGAGGCACGGTGGCGCTGTATGCTAAAGCGTACAGCACGTCGATGATGCACTTGGCGCCAACCAATGCTAACCTGCATGTGCTGATTTAGTACGTTGGAGAGCCTGGCCGTTGCTCGCCATTGCTCTGTGGTTCTCTCCGGCTTCCCGCACCCGTAAAAGTGTCCGATTCGTGAATATATTGGCTGTCAAAAATGTCGTCCAACCCCAATCAAAAGTATTGTTTGGTAGCAATTTCAGAGATTATTCCATAAATTCGTATATGGTTATTCATTTGAATAAAAGACACTGGGATTTTTAGGTGGCAGTCGTAGTTGGAGAGGGGATACCGAATGGCATAGGAAAGAGAATTTCACGTTTCACACTCATCATCGTCGTGAATTCTTAACCTACAGGAACTTCTAGAATTTATTTAGGGGTGTCGGGGGGGGGGGGGGGCAAATCATTGGGAGATGGTGATAGCGCCAAGGACAACTTATGTCATGGCCGTGATATCTTAAGAACAAACGGTTTTAAAGGGGATGGACACCAAGCAGATAGATGCTGGGTGGTGAGTAAAGATATCTATCAATATCACCGCAATACCACTGGGGTAAGCTTGTGTGAGTTATGATTAAACACGTGATTGATTTGAAAAAGACCGACACCTGGACCATTTGGCAAATCTCCCAGGCAGCCAGTGTTGTGAAATAGTCTTCCAGGATAATTGTGACTCTAATACGCATTATTTCACCCAGATTTAGGTGTGGGTGCCGGGATAGGGTAGTGGAGGATTGTAATCTGAATTGGAGAGAAGGGATCAAAGCAATGAGGTCTTTGGGTGGATATGGAAATAGAGGTGGAGATTTGAAGTATGCTTAGATGGCACATATGGAGTCGCTGTATGCTGTTCCGAGATCGAGGTCACTGGAGCTAGGATGTGGGGGTATTTAGAACGAGGGTAATAAGAAATGCCAAATGTGTAACTTGGGAATAATGGACACAGTGAAACACTTTCAGAGATGTTGAAAATGAAAATAAAAATTTTAATCGGAAAACATAAACATTCAAGTTGAGAGGGAATTTGAGCCCGACTTAACTTTGCTATATTGACTGTACAAATACCGGATGGCGAATATACACAACCATAAGGGAATTTTTGTAGTCCTTCCTATTGCATTGCCCTTTGGTTTATGGTTAGCACCTAATAACTTTCAATATTCTACGAGATGTTACTCTATTCAAAGCTCGTTTTTTTAATAGAAACACTTTGTAGCTGATGCCAGCTTTAAGTGGCAGTGCTATGGTTTATTAGCACTGTTCTTATAAGGTCTCTATGAATTCTTTGTTTTACGTCACATACGCTCATTTATTGCAGGTATGAAATAGTGTACGTTTGTTATGTGTTCTGATACTTAAACAACGACCGACCGTCGACGTCGAAAATCGACCGTCGTGTTTCGTTATAACTACTTGACATAACCGTCAATGGTGTTGTGGACATCACAGGACTGTAGAATATTTTTGGTGTGATGTCTTCACATGACGTACCACATCAAAGAATACATTTACAAACTCAGGATCCAAGTTTGGATAAATGTGATAAAATTTTTTACAATTGTCGATTTTCGGCTTTTAAAACGCATGTCTGACCATTTATTTTGCTATTCAAATCAGTTTAGAACCGAGATGAATACTTGCCTGACAATCAACTGATAAGAGTGCTAAATTATTTTTTGTCATCAAAAAGTTATAGTATGCCTTTGCCCTCAAGTTACAATTCATGGGAGAGTGCCACATGGTACTCTCCCATAAATTGTAATAAGGCAAATTCATATAGATTAAATAATTTCACTCTAAAGATAAAATGAAGCACATCCACAGGATATAAAGCCTTTGGGCTGTGGCCCCTGCACTTCAAAACAAAGCCCAAATATGGGATTCTAGCATTCTACCAGGTAATCAGCGCATTGTTGTGCCTGCCTATCAGAACTTAGGATTCGGAGTGCCATGGCTCATGGTTTAGAGCATTGGACTTAAACCGAAAGGAAGACTGTTTGATCCTGACCAGTAATGATTGCGCTGTGTCCCTGGGCAAGGCATTTAATCCTGATTACCCACGTTGGGACATGGTGGTACTGTGTAATAAGACGTACTGCACGTCAAGGTGCACTTGATTCCAACCTCTACTAACCCCACTTGTGAGGAGTTGGTAAGTGGGATAGACTGACAGTAACGTTGTTCGCCGGTGCTCGGCGGTTCTGTCGATATTCTGGTAACTTCATCTGCGAAACTGTCAGACATGATAGGACTCTGGCTGTTGAGTGTCATCAAACCCGTTAAGACTGCCAGACACGATATGATCAAGGCTGTGTTTTGAACCCCATGTAAACAAACAACCAAGAATTTACGTAAAACAAAGAATTTATCAACAATGGCCTTACCGAAAAACTGGTGAATTTGGACAGTGGGCTGAATTCCACAGGTGTGACAGTAACTAAAATGAAATCATAATTTATCATTTTTCTCCGCGTACCTGTCGAGTTCGTTCCAATGTCCGATTGGATATTGGATCGAACTCTGTGGATGCGCTGGTTTATTGGCTGATAAATATAAATAATACCCGCCGAACTCGCCCCAATGTCTGGATTTACTCCATTCTATGATACATTTTCCACGAGTGCTGTTGACAACCTATTCTACTTTCTGGCAGTGGTTGTATGTTTGAAAAAGTTTTGTTCGGTTAATTTGTTTTTGATGGGTTTGTCAGACTTTAATGACCCTCACTGGTTGTAAGATTTAGGCAAGTTTTGGCTGTTGTGAAGGTTCTGCTCTGTGTTGATGTGCAGTATGCCAGGTTTTGTGTTGTTGGTTCATCATGTTTGTGTGTTTTGGTACACAATGTTTTGTGTTTGGTACACAATGTTTTGTGTTTGGTACACAATGTTTCGTGTGTTTTGGTACACTGTTTCGTGTGTTTGGTACACTGTTTCGTATGTTAGGTACCAGTTTTTGTGTTCGATAGAGCATTGTTTGTGTGGTGATGAGTACACGATTTGTCTGTATAGGTGCTGTATACCATTTTCTCTATCAGCACCTCTGGAATGGTGATCGGTTTACTTTCTTATTGATGTATTCAACTCTCTGGTTCTTGTTGAGCTCGCCATACGATGTTGGTTGGGCAGGTCACGCAATGTGAGCATACCGTTCTTGGGAGTTATTGTTACATATCTGGTAGCAATAGACAGGTTATGTATAACTATTGATGAGCTTTGTCGTCAAATGTCCTTGTATTTGTTCGTTCATTTCCAAAATGGTTTCTTTGAACACTATTGTGTTTAGATACATTTCGTGACGGCTTTTGTTGTTTCTGGGCTCGATGTGAACCTCTTGTGTTTTTCAAAGGTCCTGAGTGAATAGACTAACTTCATTGAAACTTCAAATATTTGCTTTATTTTCCAACGTGTACTACACAACACACAGATCAGTAGATTTGTAAAAACTTTCAACATTGAAAACAAATTTAAATACCAACAAAGACGTCATTCAAGTTTATAACAAAACCTACAGAAAGAAATAAACCATATAAAATGTTTCGGCATTACAACCAGTCTCAGAAAGTAGTTTCGAATGTCAACAGCATTTCTTCGAAAGAAAAAGAAAATTCAACATTTCAAAACATGTCTTACTATGGAGCACTGTTCAATGCAGGGAATCCTTTCAACTCGGTAAGCATAAATTATTGCCTAAAATAATTTATCCCCTAATGACGAGGCGACGAGATAAACTTGAAATAATTTGATTTGGTAATAATTTAATCCCACAGCCCCCATGGGACTGTGGGAATAAATTATTACTGGGCCTCCCAACAAATACAAAATACATCAGCCCATTTTAAAAAGAAATAACCAATCTCATTCAATAACCGTTGAAAGGGTTCAAATAAATGTTTTTTTGGAAAACAGCCATGGATTAGAGAAACATGTTTCTGGGCATTGACTTAGTTATTGGGTGCTTAGAATAACCCATCGGGCAATACCGGTTGGAAGGGACATGGAAATATTTGTCGAATGTAACCTACAAAATATCTAATTGTTACTCCAGTAACAGCAACACATTCAGACCGACAGAAGTTAGAACAATTGAACACGAAAGATGCAGTTAAGCCAAAACAGAAACGCATGCAATCGCGAACACATCGGACTCGGTACATATCACATCATACAATTGGGCCCACATAAATACTGGCTTCTAAACTAAAATGCTACAAAGGCTGAAAAATAGGGGAGTAGTGGAAACCTAAGCAGAGAACGACAATCTGAGAAACGGGTAGCAAAGCCGCTACATGGTAAACTTGGACTGAATTCACAAACCATCAAGAGCTTGGCTACAACCTCACCCCATCTCCCCCTCCTTCCCCAATACAGAATATTAAAGCGCTATGTCACACACCATAGTTATGTGGTTTGATGGCTTAACTTGTGTCGACAACGGTCGGAAAGAGGCAGGGGTAGGCAAGAGCGAGTTCAAAACATGACCCCCCATCCTCAACCGAACTCTCGTGTGAATCGGATGCATCCTCACTTCGTATGTTCTAAAAACTAAACCTGGAGAGTTATTTGACTGGAAATAGAACAGAAAAGAAATCCAAAGATCACGCACTTAAAAGCAAACCGTAGGCATCTACCAATCAAAAACAAGAGGCCTCGTCAAAGCGAACGTTTCTCAAAGAATGAAAACATCAACCTTAGTTGGATTAGGTAAGCCGGGAACACAAGGTAAAAGTGGGGCGTGAGCACAACTTTCCAAGGACTTAATAAGCAAGCTCAGAAGCCACTTAAATGGAAATCCAAAGCCAGAAATGTTAATATTGGTTTGAAGACGAGACGTGTAAGGTCGCTTGAAACTTATCCGCATGAAACTTGCCTTGTAGTTATACCGTAATAGTGAAGCTTTCTATTGTTACATCTTACGAAATACTTTGATTATCTTTCATTGCAGTGTTAGTGCATTTCGGACAATTCTTAAGAATATAGGGCTTAAATCATATTTGCCTCGTGATTCTCACCTTCAGTGACTGATCAATCCGTATGAATTGACAGCTTACATGGATCCTGAAACCATCGTCGTTTAAACACTTCGACCAACGTTCGACCCGTTGTGTGAACGATATTATCCGGAGAGTTTCGAAGGCATTTCAAACCTGGACGAAGTTGTTCCGTTAAACTACGAGGATTTGGGACTTCATTTAAGTCGTCGGGTGTTAACAATAAGTTTTTAAGTATAGCGCTTTATTTAACTTGTATTAAGCGGATTGTTGCTTGATGCCTATTTTTGAGCTTCACTGAAAAATGAAGGTGTCATGGTAAACATCTCGAGACACAAATACACCTAAAACCAAATTTTGTTTTATAAATTGATTTTGTTATAAATTATTGGAGAGTGATTGCAGACATTCTCCAATGAATTATAACAAAAAATAATTAAAAATACTGATTACCAAATTCAAGACACTTTCCATCAACAAATTTGAAAACGGACATTGATAAACGAAAACTTAAACAGAGTCGTTCAGATTCTGTCATTTGAACTAAAATTCAGGGCCATATTAATTTTTCAACCATGGTTTGTTCTGCAATTCTTCCGTATTGTGTTCTGCAGATACAGCTTTTGCTAGTGCAAATTAAAGTTGTTTATTGGTCAGATAACCGACTGAGTATGGTGACTCAGAAACCACCAGCTACCATAACTAGCAGACGACTCTGTATTGTGGACGAGTTCGTACAGCAGATGGACTGGAGTGACTGGACATGATCAACTGAGGACGTTCCAGCAAAAGACCGTAAAGTATTTCTCAGTGAAGAATGAAATATATTTATGCAAGAACACTTTCGAAGTCGCAAAACAGGTATGTTAATCAGGAACTTGAAAAAAACCCCAGTTTATGTGTTTTTCATTCTAGCCTAATTTTCAGAATATGGCACAGAACATACGACATGATGTACTGTCTATAGCTATGGTAATTATGTATGGCGGCAAATTTCATCAAAAAGCGTCCTTTCAATGCAACAAGACGCCATCTGCAATGCTGAAGCACTGCAGGTGGATCATTGATCCATTCAAGAGACCAATCATTTTTCGAAAGAAAATGTTAGCCAAGATGATAAATTTGTACAGTTTTGCTTGTCAATAGTAGTGATAATTTTTATAATTGTGACTTGTAAAGCACAAAAGTAAGATTTCATCAATAATTGTACATAAAATAGCACTGCTCAATGGACCTATATATTATCTAAACAATCATTGTCTGACCAATGCTCATTCACAAGGGAACTGTCGAAAGTTTTTGCAGTAAGGACAATATTGCAACCGTATCATTACTTAAAAAAAAAATCCACCAAAAAAACCTGTTTCAGTAATAAAGTTCCCTAAATGTTATTACACTTGTAACTTTTCTGTTATACAGTCAAAACAACAATACTGTCAATATACAGTTTCCAATATCGCTCAATCCATCCCTTCACGCTGTAGCACCGGAACTCCAGAGTGAAATGATGGACGGTCCCATGGAAACGTGTAGATAGAGTATCCAATTGACACATTGATAAAGTTTTCGGTGTAAAATGCGTGTATTTATGGAATGGCCAAGAGCAATAGTTAGAAGACTCCTTGACTTTGCGCTCTCTCTCGATTTCTGGCAGTAATTTTGTAAACAGTTCCCGGTTCTCTCCAGGAAAATGTTTAATTTTCCCGGGAAGAAATCCTTAACCAAATGAAACTTAAAGGGAGAAACAGTTTCAATAAGGTTTTGGTGGGAAAACCAATTGGGAAATGGTGGGCCTGCCAAGTATAACATACGGAACGTACGGAAGTGGTGCCCCTAAACCAAACATGCAGGACAACGCAGGCCGATCGATAACTGGGTCGAGTAATGCTGCAGCACTGGGAGCAATCGGGGGTGAGCTTGGGTGGATGAGGACCAAGGACAGGATAGACTTAATGAAACTCTGTTATCTTAATTATTTGGTAAATCTTCCCGACAGACGATGGTGTAAAGTAATGCACCAGTGTATTTTCAACTCAAATACCAAGATAGAGTGGTTGGGCCAAGTGAGGGAGTTAATAGAGAACTTCACATTGCTGATCTAGGACCTAGACGTTGGGGCAACCCAGGGTAAACAATTGTCAGAGAAAGAGTCATGGAGGATGGTAACCTTTATTGGCGAGAGGGGGGGGGGGGGTGGTCAAATCAGAGGTCTTTGGGTGGATTGCGTGATAAAGAGAAGCATGTTTAGAAGAGTACCTTGATGACACCTTTGTGGGTGTCACTGTTGTTCAAGCTGAGGTCGCGGTCCCAGGAGGTGAAGGTGAGGGGGAAAATTGGGAAAAACAATGAAAAGGAATGCCAGAGGTGTAATTTAGGCGTGCTGGAGACCCTGGGACACTTTCGTTTAGAATGCCCAAAATACCAGTCTAAAAAAATATGATTCACTGGGAGTATAATTTGGAAGTGGGATGGGAGAATGAAGAACATGTTAGTGAGTGACTCAAAAAAGAGGGTTAATATGCTAGACGGAGAGATTGGGAAGAATGGGGAAAGGGATGTCATCAAGCAGTTCGTCTCCGAGTGGTGGGAGGGGAGAGAAGCGTGGGAATAGGGAGGCAGTTGGGAGTACAGGGGTAACCAAGGCCTTCTCACCCGAGAACCGCGACAAATCAGCGGCCGGCCAAAGTGTTATTACCCACAAAAGCTTCGAAAATCATCAAATTACTGTCAGATTGTGGTCCTATCTATAGACCATTTTGAGGTTTGTAAGCCCAATAGGCTTTGGCTTCCTGAGTTAACAGCCGATTCTTCGGGGACCCGTCATGTGGAGTTATTGAATGGACGCAGTGACAGAATTGGGTGATTGTAGCATTCGAGCTCATATTTTCAGTGAAATCCGTTAAAAAATATAACAATCTGTTACATTTCTGCTTATTTCGTCTGTATGTGCTATTTACTTGGAATTGCTGATCTGTTCTTTACCACTTTGGACATGTGTTTTATGCATTAATTATCAGACAATTTCTGCAACAAAACGAGTGCGAAAATTTGTACAGAATAGATAAGAAATTTCAAATTGCTCTCGTCTCTTTAACCATACACTCACTGGACTTTATCTTGTTGCTACTCAATTTCGAACCACCGGTTAAAATTCCCGTGGTATATCCATAAACTACCTTGATCCTCGCGAAATAAATTCGTGACATTCCGATATTAGTTACATCACACGAAATGTTGAAACAAATGTTTTGTCAATTGCTGGGGCGGTTCACGAAGTAAGTTCCCCCCCCCCCCCCCCCCGCACACATTCGTTTCACATTTTCTTGAGTTTGGCAGGAAATCTAGTAATGGCTACTATATCAGCCATGACTCGATTTATTTGATACCAATTCAAGAAAATAGTAATATACCAAGAACACACCAATATTCATGACGTTACCTTCGAACATGCTCTCTCGTCGGGTGTGGGTTTGAGGGGATGTTTGTGCGAGCTGTAGCCCTTCCACATAGGTGCGTAGGAGCGATGTAGGTGCATTGGTAGTGTGACTGTTTCTTCAATGTGTCCATGTGCTAATGAAGTTCATTACTATTAACTGATATTTGCGGGAAAGCACAAAAATATACATTTGAGATTCCAGAAACCTGCGGTTGTGGGCGTTCCCGTGACGATTTGGGACAATTCTCAGGATACTTCGGGTGATCGAGGCCTCTCCCAAAGCTTTATGGGATAGCCAGTTAGCGGGTACTTGTTTGTTTCATGGCCCTAGACAGGGAAGAACCTTTAGCTTTACGGCCCTGAAGGGGCAATTTTAGCATTTTTAGGACTGTATTGGGTAATTCGATGGAAAATGGGGGAGGGGGAGGGGGAGGGGGATTGGCTTCAAAAAAGACCCTCCGAGCAGGAGAGAGTACTCTTACAGCCATAACTACCCCAGCCTTGTTGGACGAGCGCAAAAAGCGTTTCATTAAAACAAAATGTCCGCCCTCATGGTTCGGAAAATAAATCTTCAGAGATTTCGGGAGAATTAAACACCTCAGAATCAGGCGTGCGCATGCGCACCAGAGACCACATGTCTCTAAAATAATGATGTAATAAGAAACCCGCTGAAGATAGTGATGTTGCCTTTTGTTTGGAGATCAAGGTCTCCATATAGCAAGTCAAGGTTATTGGGGATGGCGTTGTACCTTCATAGTGTAGACGGTAAGTTCTTTCGTGGGAGTGGAGTGGGCAGTCTGCAAAGTAATGTCCGGTGTCTTCAACATGATTCCCACAATTCCCAATTCAGTTTATTCACAAACCATTTTTTATGGTACATGAAGTTTTCACATGGGGTTACAAATACATGTAAATATATATAAACAGTGGGCACATGTGAGGGTGCTAAATGTGTTTATGGTCTGGTGTGTCTCGGGAAATCAAATGGGTTTCTACGTTTCGACCAAAACGCCTGGAGTCACCTTACCTTGGCCAGTATCGAAAGATGAGCAGGGATGAGTCAGACACTTGGCTTCCCTGCTCCCAAAATAGGCAAGATGATTGTTGGCGCGAAATGACAAAGAAGAACGACTTCAATGGGGAACGTAAATACGTGTGGTGTGTAAGCTGACAAGAGCAGTCTGGAAATTCTGCAATTTGGTTGTGAGAAATTTATCCCTGTTCAGATCACTACAGCCACATCTTCAGCGACAGTGGAGGATATTTAGTCGTCCTTTCCCTGTTGAAATATTCAGTCTACAAAAACAATTAATATTCTATGATTCTAATCAAACAACATGAGGTTAACCCTTCACCCAACCAGCTAGCGCTATTCTTAAAAATCGCAAATTAATTTTCATTATTTTTTCATTTTTTGTCTCAAAAAGATAGGTTATGACCCCTCGTTGGAACGAGCTCGTCGAGCTCGTTCCAACGATGGGTCATAACCTATGCTTTTGAGACAAAAAATGAAAAAATTAGTTAATCAAGAATTATTCTTGCAAGTGTTGTCTGCTGTTCATGTTAGGTAAAGGGCAAAATAGCCCTTCAGATTGAGTAATGTAATGAGTAAACACATAATTATTACTGGTTTAGGTTTCCAAATTAAACAAATTTTCACGAAGCGAAAGTGCGTGGGAAATGGAGGCATTTTGAAATTACTCTCACAACCAGGGGGAGATCGCTCGTAATTTCCAGACATAAGGAGGGGGTGGGTGGGTTTCTCGAGGCTGGAAAAAATTCGGAACTGACAAAAAATGCAAATTTTATCCTCCACATAAAAATCACTAAGTTCTTTGCTTGTTTTACCTTTTATTATTTGACCAATCAGGACATTTAAAACATAAACTATCATATTAGGGGTGTAAGGAAATCCAGATCCATATGAACTCCATTTTGATACCCGCGACTATTGCAGTCTGCATGGTTATAGAGAAGTCGTTGGTAAATTTGCATCAGGCAAATTGAATTACATGGCAAATATTTACAAATATCTTATCAACTTGAAACTAATTGAAATTGTGATTTTATCAGTCTGATTTAGTGTGCTATAATGTTTCACGGATGTATTGGCATTGGCTTGCATCTATATGCTTCTTTATACCATCTGACAATTGCACATTAATTGAAGGAAAAACGAGACCAGAATAATTTCAGAAAGTTTATATAAACAAAAATCATAATACCACTTGATGCCACTTGTGTAAAACAGTGAAACAAACTTTCCGCACCCCCAGGCATAGTTTCATAAACTGAACATTGTTTATCAGTTACAGAAGCCAACTGAACAAAGACGACTGCTGTGCAGTATGAATCAATAAACTTCATCACCCCAGCTTTAGACTGAGTGTGACGCCCCTCATGTCACATGTGCACATAACAGAAATAGGGAAAGTGAATATTTGCTATCCCTATTATCACCAAAATGAGGGGCGCTGTGGCGTTGCGGTAACCGGTTCTCGTCAGATCACCGAAGTTAAGCAACGTCGAGCCCGGTTAGTCCTCGGATGGGTGACCGTCTGAGCAATCGATTCGGACTCCTGCATTGTGTCCTTGGTCAAGGCACTTAACCCCGAGTGTCCACAAGGGGGCACGATGACGCCGTGTACTAAGGCGTACTGCACGACGATGGTGCGCATGTCTTCAACCAATCTAACCCTGCCTGTGCTGCAGTGCGGAGTTACGATGTTGGGGAGCTGGCAGCTGCTCGTCGTTGCTCGGTGGTTCTCTCCGGTTACTCCGCCTTCCTCCACCCGTCAAACTTTCAAGGTCATGATTAGCCATTGTGCATAAGTATGTGACATTAAACACCAATAAATAAATAAATCTCCAAAATGGGGAATGAATAGTGTTTTCCTTTTAGTAGAATCAAGTAGAATTGCTAAATAGTCTAGTACAGACTCTGCAATCAGGGAATGTATTACACCAGACTTATTCAGTGACTTATTCAGACTCATTCGATAATATTTTTATTATTTCCATTCAAACTCTTTAGAATTATCTCCCTTACAGACTCAGAGGTTTATAAAAATGCTGGAATAGTCAGGGAAATAGTCTTAACCCTTTGAACCCTAGCGACCGTTTTTCCGGCCAGGAACATGATACGTCATAACGTCATTATATTGGATGGCTGTTTAGTAAATGTGTGGGGTAGACAAATCAATATTTTCAACGTGCAGCCTCAGGGCTGCACGTTGAAAATATTGATCGGTCTAACCCAAATAATGAATATGGACTCTAAGATTTTAGAGCTTGGGTTCCCCAAAAATAGCCCCCCCCCCCCCCCCCCCCCCCCAAAAAAAAAAAAAAAAAAATTGCAGGTGTCGGTGTCTGAAGGGTGAGAACATTTTTTTGGACCTTGGCCTCTGTTTTTTTTTCGCCCCCCCCCCCCCCCCCCCACACACACACACACGCACACTTTGTGACAACCTTCATAGTTAGAAAAAATACGGCTGTTTGAATTAACCTCATTTTAAACCTCAGTAATTTGGAAATAAGAAAACTGATATGCCTGTAATTGTCATCATTCTTTGGACAATGTTAGCGTCCTAAATATGAACTGCTCGAATGTTATTGTATTAACCAAAGCTGATCTCAAGAAAATTGTATTTTTAGTAATATCTCTAATTTAAAAAATGCGCTTTTTAATTAAAAATGGAAAGTTTGACAATAAAAGTTCATCTAATTGGAACTGATACAACAACTTTGAGGCGCAGGGGCTCAATTCAGAATTTAAAATCATTTGTTCTATTTGCTATAATTGAAGTTTATCTACTGAAGACGCGGTTGCGTTGTGGCGTTGCGGTAACCGGTTCTCGTCAGATCACCGAAGTTAAGCAACGTCGAGCCCGGTTAGTCCTTGGATAGAGCGATCGATTCGGACTCCCGCTTTGTGTCCTTGGGCAATGCAGTTAACCGCGATTGTCCACATGGGTGCACGATGACGCCGTGTACTAAGGCGTACTGCACGTCGATGGTGCGCATGTCTTCAACCAGTCTAACCCTATCTGTGCTGCAGTGCGGAGCTACGATGTTTGGGAGCTGGCAGCTGCTCGTCGTTGCTCTGTGGTTCTCTCCGGGTACTCCGGCTTCCTCCACCCGTAAAACTCAACTACACGATGTGACCTTGGCTGTAAAGTGTCGTTAAACCTTAATAAATAAACAGATAAATAGTGTGTCTGTCTGTTGAAAGAGATTTTGAAAATGCAGTCAGATTCGGTCAATTGCGGTCAAATTTGATAAATATCTCCACCACCTCCTCTGGAGAAGACCACTTCAATAAACAACAAAATGACATTTCCCCATAAAAATAAAATATTGGTTTGCAAATGTTTTTAATGCATGTCTGCTATTCATTGAATTGATCTGAAAGTACTATCCTTTTTCTCGTGTGAAATTTGGATAACTTCATCCTTAAATCATTTTGCAGGCGTCACCGAAATGGGCTTTAGAAATATCCGAAACCCACTTACACCAGTTTATTGAGCATTCGTAAAAAGTTAATTAGATTAGCTGAAATCAAGAATCAGGGCGCGGTGTCTCAGTAGGTAGAGGTGCAGGCTGCAAGCCGAGAGGTCCTCGGTTCGAATCCCACCTGCTGCAACCGCGTTGTGTCCTTGGGCAAGACACTTCATCTCCATTGCCTGCATGGGGGCACGATGACGCCGTGTACTAAGGCGTACTGCACGTCGATGGTACGCATGTCTTCAACCAATCTAACCCTGCCTGTGCTGCAGTGCGGAATTACGATGTTGGCTATTGTTGGGGAGCTGGCAGCTGCTAGTCGTTGCTCGGTGGTTCTCTCCGGGTACTCCGGCTTCCTCCACACGTAAAACTGTCACGGTCATGATTAGCCATTGTGCATAAATATATGACCTTAAACATCAATAAATAAATAAATGAAGAATCAAGATTTGCTTAGATGATGTTGGCGTTATTAGGAAAAAGTCGTGAACAACAAAAAGTATATATTTTTGTATCTGAAAAGCCACAAACGATTCCTAAATTGGGTCATTCTAAATTTAATTCGATTTTTTCTGACAAACAATTCTCAACCATTAGTGAGTCAAAAATCGAAATTTGAATAGGTGTTTACGTTAATATCGCTTGCCAGTAACTGTTACGGTTGTCGCGTTTGGGAAAGATTTGTGAGTCTGAATTTTCGGCCCGAACTAAATTAACAAAAGAAATGGAATCTAATCTTGATTGGAATGTCGTTTATGGATTTGGGAGCAACTTATACAGTGGAATTACGAGCTAGGGTAAGAAATAGAATAACAGCAAAACCTTGATTCTCTATTTCTGACACCAACTTTTAACCCTTTGATCTCTTGTAGTATCTTCCATGTCAGTTCAATTCCAACAGTTGGAAGTATCCATATTGATTATTTGGGAGTACACTAATATTTTCAACGGGCAGCCTTGGGGCTGCACGTTGAAAATATTGGTGTACCCCACACTTTCACTAAGCAGTCATCCTATTTAAATTATGACCTATCATGCCGCTGGCCGGAAAAAACGACCCAAAAGGTTAAAGGGTTAAATGGATATCCTCTTATTAGCTGTTGGAGAAAACCTGTTCGGTTCTGGTATTAAAATAAACTGGACTATTTTTTTTTTACTGACCTCCAATTGTGGTTATTTAACAAGATCACATTAAGTTTATCACAATAAACAATGACCTTCGGAAATCCCAAATGTAGAGCAGTGCCTGTTTACTGTTTTGTTTAACTTGCAAAATATAAGCCGGCAATTAACGTCAGGTATGGAAGTTCTCTGATGAAGTATTGGCTAAATTTGACATCACTGTCACTGTTACGATGCGGGAACACCAGAGAATAATAACAAATAAAGAAAAAAAGCACATCTTCCTTTCCAGGGTTTCCGTGAGGCAACAAATTGAACGCTAAATTATTAAGATTCAGTTATAATTTAATCCTACCGCCCCAATGGGGATGTGGGACCAAATTACTGAGCCGCCCTACAAATATAGAACACTCGCCCATTTCCCTTTTAATAATAGTCTAACAAGATACCATTCAGGGAGTGAGGGTTGAAGCTAGTGCCAAACTAGTATTAAAAAGTGGAGGTGTGCCTTCCCCTTTATAATTTTACATTTATGTGAAACTTGTGTTGGGTCAGTTTTCTTTTGAAGGACCATCTGGGTTGAAGATGTAAATAAATTTAAGCGCCCATGTTTTGTATTATGAGTTTACAAAAGCATATGATATTCGCGCCCAAATATACCCCACCCCTTGCCGTTCCGTGTCGACCAGAAAAATAAGATTGTATAACCAGCGCCTTAATTGGAAGTCATGAACGTTGATTGTCGAAGGTAGTAAAATTGGTTGAGTGCATAATATGGCTCTAAATCCAATGGCCTTAAATAGTAATTTAATCCGCATCCAAAGGATTTTCTGAGTGAAGTTTGCTCTTTCTGTGAAAAACTCAAGGGAGTGCAGTGGCAAACAAACTCCTCCACTGACTTCTAAAATAGGGGAGAAACTGTTGGAAGCCCATTTTGAGCAGTGCATGTTTATTATTGTGGTAGGCCCCGTGGGAACTATGGGAAGTGAAGCAGTGTTTTGTTTACTGCGGTAAACAAGCTGTGTTTTTTTGTAAAATAGCACCCGGTCACCATTGCCTGTGATGGAAGTGAATGTAATAACCGGTAGCTAACGCGTAGTGTGGAAATGCTCCGAAACTGGAAGCATAGATATAAACGATTAGCCAAACTTGGACTTCATAGTTGTGAAGTACTTAAGATATAGCCACGGAAGCTAAAATTGACATCAAGCACAAATTCAAATTGAATACCGTCCCCAGTACAAATTCATTTGCCATTTCTTACGAGGGCCATTAATGGTTGTATTCTACAACCCCAAAAGGTTGCACGACTGGACAGTCGCCGGCCCTTCCTACAAATTACGTTTTCCAGAATATTGTTTTTAGTGCATCAAGGGCCCATCTGCAATGCTTCAGCACGATTTATTGACAAAATGTTTTGCAAAAACGGGTCGAAATACCGCATGTTTGCAAGGTTGAACCTGGATCTGTTACTGGGGGAAAAAAAACAGTTGATATATTACTCTGAAAGTTTTTTGGTATCAGTATCCGTCCAAATCTCTGATTTGTGTAAGAATGATATCAGGTTGTTTCGTTGTCAGCAACAAGACGTCGGAAGTGGCCTCACTGGTCCAACACAGCGTCGCTCGAGGGCTAGAATGTCCAATGTCCCATAGGGGAACATAGGACATTTTAGCACTCAGGCGACGACAAGACACGCCAAATTGTTGATAGGTGTATTCTGTAGATAGTGATTAACTGAGCCGTTGCAACGAGGGGTAAGTTCGAAGTGAATGTAGAGTAATTCTCTTGGAACACCCTCTCCCTCGACACACACGCAGTGCAAATTAACAAAAAATAAAACAATATCAGTGGTAGACCGTTGGTCATCTATCCTGGAGGTCCAGAGTTCGATCACCGTCCGGGACTACACGCGTTGTGCCCTTGTAAAAGACACTTTATCCCGGTTGCCGACATGGGGGGGGGGGGGGGGGGGGGAACGATGACGTCGTGTACTAAGGCGTAATGCACGTCGATGGTGCACATGTCTTCAACCACTGTAACGCTGCTTGGGCGGAGCTTGAACACAGTTTGAATTGTGTGGAGCTGACAGTTGCTCGTCGATGCCCGGTGGGTTCTCTCCGGAGTCTTCGGCTTCCTCCGAAAAACTCAGTCACGACAGTCATTGTTCAAAAGTATGTGACCTTAAATACCAATAAATAAATACAATAAATAAATCGATGTCTTTGTAGAAACAAAAGTGTTGGAGGGGGGGGGGGGGGGAAGGTTACCAGAGTTCAATTTGGAAGTGAAGAGTACCCAAAATTCCCTATAACCAGCATTTGACTGCTTTGTTGGGTAACCTTTCCATGATCCCATGCAAACCCAATCGATGCTGCCTGTCCAAGTTTGTTGAATGAGCCCTCTAAAGTGGAAGTTATTGTTTTTGTCAAAATTGAAGGGCTGACGTTTAACCCTTTACCTGACATGAAAAGCAGACGACACTTGCCAAAAAAAAAAAATACTTTAACTATTTTTTTTTTTTTCTAAAAAAAAAAAAAAATTCGTGGATGAGCTCGTTCGTATGTTTTTGAGAGAAAAAATGAAAAAAAAAATAATGAAAATTAATCCAAGAACAGAATAGAACTCCACAAAACTAGTGTCCTCTGATCAGCGCGCGCAGCAGTGAACGGATGCCGGAACGCAACAGGACGGCTCAAAACTAGTGGTTCAAGGAAATGTAACAGATCCTGGAATGGAACGGATGGGAGAACAACTGGCTCTTGGAACAGAGCGGGTCACAACAAATGGCACCTGGAATGGAAAGAAAACGGCCAAGATGTCGCCCAGGGAAGGGAAAAGATGGCGTCCAAGAGTCGTCCAGGGAAGGGAAAAGATAGAGTCCAAGATGGCGTCCAGGGAAGGGAAAGATGGCGTCCAAGATGGCGCCAAGGGAAGGGAAAGATGGCGTCCCAGATGGCGCCCAGGGAAGGGAAAGATGGCGTCCAAGATGGCGTCCAAGATGGCGACCAAGATGGCGTCCAAGATGGCGTCCAAGATGGCGTCCAGGGAAGGGAAAGATGGCGTCCAAGATGGCGTCCAAGATGGCGTCCAAGATGGCGTCCAGGGAAGGGAAAGATGGCGTCCAAGATGGCGTCCAAGATGGCGTCCAAGATGGCGTCCAAGATGGCGTCCAGGATGGCGTCCAAGATGGCGACCAAGATGGCGACCAAGATGGCGTCCAAGATGGCGTCCAAGATGGGGTCCAGGGAAGGGAAAGATGGCGTCCAAGATGGCGTCCAAGATGGCGTCCAGGGAAGGGAAAGATGGCGTCCAAGATGGCGTCCAGGGAAGGAAAGATGGCGTCCAGGATGGCGTCCAAGATGGCGTCCAAGATGGCGTCCAAGATGGCGTCCAAGATGGCGTCCAAGATGGCGTCCAAGATGGCGTCCAAGATGGCGTCCGCGGAAGGGAAAGATGGCGTCCAAGATGATGATGACCTATCATGCCGCTGGCCGGAAAAAAACGACCCAAAAGGTTAAAGGGTTAAATGGATATCCTCTTATTAGCTGTTGGAGAAAACCTGTTCGGTTCTGGTATTAAAATAAACTGGACTATTTTTTTTTTACTGACCTCCAATTGTGGTTATTTAACAAGATCACATTAAGTTTATCACAATAAACAATGACCTTCGGAATCCCAAATGTAGAGCAGTGCCTGTTTACTGTTTTGTTTAACTTGCAAAATATAAGCCGGCAATTAACGTCAGGTATGGAAGTTCTCTGATGAAGTATTGGCTAAATTTGACATCACTGTCACTGTTACGATGCGGGAACACCAGAGAATAATAACAAATAAAGAAAAAAAGCACATCTTCCTTTCCAGGGTTTCCGTGAGGCAACAAATTGAACGCTAAATTATTAAGATTCAGTTATAATTTAATCCTACCGCCCCAATGGGGATGTGGGACCAAATTACTGAGCCGCCCTACAAATATAGAACACTCGCCCATTTCCCTTTTAATAATAGTCTAACAAGATACCATTCAGGGAGTGAGGGTTGAAGCTAGTGCCAAACTAGTATTAAAAAGTGGAGGTGTGCCTTCCCCTTTATAATTTTACATTTATGTGAAACTTGTGTTGGGTCAGTTTTCTTTTGAAGGACCATCTGGGTTGAAGATGTAAATAAATTTAAGCGCCCATGTTTTGTATTATGAGTTTACAAAAGCATATGATATTCGCGCCCAATATACCCCACCCCTTGCCGTTCCGTGTCGACCAGAAAAATAAGATTGTATAACCAGCGCCTTAATTGGAAGTCATGAACGTTGATTGTCGAAGGTAGTAAAATTGGTTGAGTGCATAATATGGCTCTAAATCCAATGGCCTTAAATAGTAATTTAATCCGCATCCAAAGGATTTTCTGAGTGAAGTTTGCTCTTTCTGTGAAAAACTCAAGGGAGTGCAGTGGCAAACAAACTCCTCCACTGACTTCTAAAATAGGGGAGAAACTGTTGGAAGCCCATTTTGAGCAGTGCATGTTTATTATTGTGGTAGGCCCCGTGGGAACTATGGGAAGTGAAGCAGTGTTTTGTTTACTGCGGTAAACAAGCTGTGTTTTTTTGTAAAATAGCACCCGGTCACCATTGCCTGTGATGGAAGTGAATGTAATAACCGGTAGCTAACGCGTAGTGTGGAAATGCTCCGAAACTGGAAGCATAGATATAAACGATTAGCCAAACTTGGACTTCATAGTTGTGAAGTACTTAAGATATAGCCACGGAAGCTAAAATTGACATCAAGCACAAATTCAAATTGAATACCGTCCCCAGTACAAATTCATTTGCCATTTCTTACGAGGGCCATTAATGGTTGTATTCTACAACCCCAAAAGGTTGCACGACTGGACAGTCGCCGGCCCCTTCCTACAAATTACGTTTTCCAGAATATTGTTTTTAGTGCATCAAGGGCCCATCTGCAATGCTTCAGCACGATTTATTGACAAAATGTTTTGCAAAACGGGTCGAAATACCGCATGTTTGCAAGGTTGAACCTGGATCTGTTACTGGGGGAAAAAAACAGTTGATATATTACTCTGAAAGTTTTTTGGTATCAGTATCCGTCCAAATCTCTGATTTGTGTAAGAATGATATCAGGTTGTTTCGTTGTCAGCAACAAGACGTCGGAAGTGGCCTCACTGGTCCAACACAGCGTCGCTCGAGGGCTAGAATGTCCAATGTCCCATAGGGGAACATAGGACATTTTAGCACTCAGGCGACGACAAGACACGCCAAATTGTTGATAGGTGTATTCTGTAGATAGTGATTAACTGAGCCGTTGCAACGAGGGGTAAGTTCGAAGTGAATGTAGAGTAATTCTCTTGGAACACCCTCTCCTCGACACACACGCAGTGCAAATTAACAAAAAATAAAACAATATCAGTGGTAGACCGTTGGTCATCTATCCTGGAGGTCCAGAGTTCGATCACCGTCCGGGACTACACGCGTTGTGCCCTTGTAAAAGACACTTTATCCCGGTTGCCGACATGGGGGGGGGGGGGGGGGAACGATGACGTCGTGTACTAAGGCGTAATGCACGTCGATGGTGCACATGTCTTCAACCACTGTAACGCTGCTTGGGCGGAGCTTGAACACAGTTTGAATTGTGTGGAGCTGACAGTTGCTCGTCGATGCCCGGTGGTTCTCTCCGGAGTCTTCGGCTTCCTCCGAAAAACTCAGTCACGACAGTCATTGTTCAAAAGTATGTGACCTTAAATACCAATAAATAAATACAATAAATAAATCGATGTCTTTGTAGAAACAAAAGTGTTGGAGGGGGGGGGGGGGGGGGAAGGTTACCAGAGTTCAATTTGGAAGTGAAGAGTACCCAAAATTCCCTATAACCAGCATTTGACTGCTTTGTTGGGTAACCTTTCCATGATCCCATGCAAACCCAATCGATGCTGCCTGTCCAAGTTTGTTGAATGAGCCCTCTAAAGTGGAAGTTATTGTTTTTGTCAAAATTGAAGGGCTGACGTTTAACCCTTTACCTGACATGAAAAGCAGACGACACTTGCCAAAAAAAAAAAATACTTTAACTATTTTTTTTTTTTTTCTAAAAAAAAAAAAAAATTCGTGGATGAGCTCGTTCGTATGTTTTTGAGAGAAAAAATGAAAAAAAAAATAATGAAAATTAATCCAAGAACAGAATAGAACTCCACAAAACTAGTGTCCTCTGATCAGCGCGCGCAGCAGTGAACGGATGCCGGAACGCAACAGGACGGCTCAAAACTAGTGGTTCAAGGAAATGTAACAGATCCTGGAATGGAACGGATGGGAGAACAACTGGCTCTTGGAACAGAGCGGGTCACAACAAATGGCACCTGGAATGGAAAGAAAACGGCCAAGATGTCGCCCAGGGAAGGGAAAAGATGGCGTCCAAGAGTCGTCCAGGGAAGGGAAAAGATAGAGTCCAAGATGGCGTCCAGGGAAGGGAAAGATGGCGTCCAAGATGGCGCCAAGGGAAGGGAAAGATGGCGTCCCAGATGGCGCCCAGGGAAGGGAAAGATGGCGTCCAAGATGGCGTCCAAGATGGCGACCAAGATGGCGTCCAAGATGGCGTCCAAGATGGCGTCCAGGGAAGGGAAAGATGGCGTCCAAGATGGCGTCCAAGATGGCGTCCAAGATGGCGTCCAGGGAAGGGAAAGATGGCGTCCAAGATGGCGTCCAAGATGGCGTCCAAGATGGCGTCCAAGATGGCGTCCAGGATGGCGTCCAAGATGGCGACCAAGATGGCGACCAAGATGGCGTCCAAGATGGCGTCCAAGATGGGGTCCAGGGAAGGGAAAGATGGCGTCCAAGATGGCGTCCAAGATGGCGTCCAGGGAAGGGAAAGATGGCGTCCAAGATGGCGTCCAGGGAAGGGAAAGATGGCGTCCAGGATGGCGTCCAAGATGGCGTCCAAGATGGCGTCCAAGATGGCGTCCAAGATGGCGTCCAAGATGGCGTCCAAGATGGCGTCCAAGATGGCGTCCAAGATGGCGTCCAAGATGGCGTCCGCGGAAGGGAAAGATGGCGTCCAAGATGGCGTCCAAGATGGCGTCCAAGATGGCGCCCGCGGAAGGGAAAGATGGCGTCCAAGATGGCGCCCGCGGAAGGGAAAGATGGCGTCCAAGACGGCGTCCAAGATGGCGTCCAAGATGGCGCCCGCGGAAGGGAAAGATGGCGTCCAAGATGGCGTCCAAGATGGCGTCCAAGATGGCGCCCACGGAAGGGAAAGATGGCGTCCAAGATGGCGTCCAAGATGGCGTCCAAGATGGCGTCCAAGATGGCGTCCAAGATGGCGTCCAAGATGGCGTCCACGGAAGGGAAAGATGGCGTCCAAGATGGCGTCCACGGAAGGGAAAGATGGCGTCCAAGATGGCGTCCGCGGAAGGGAAAGATGGCGTCCAAGATGGCGCCCGCGGAAGGGAAAGATGGCGTCCAAGATGGCGCCCTCGGAAGGGAAAGATGGCGTCCAAGATGGCGTCCAAGATGGCGTACGCGGAAGGGAAAGATGGCGTCCAAGATGGCGCCCGCGGAAGGGAAAGATGGCGTCCAAGATGGCGCCCGCGGAAGGGAAAGATGGCGTCCAAGATGGCGCCCGCGGAAGGGAAAGATGGCGTCCAAGATGGCGCCCGCGGAAGGGAAAGATGGCGTCCGAGATGGCGCCCGCGGAAGGGAAAGATGGCGTCCGAGATGGCGCCCGCGGAAGGGAAAGATGGCGTCCAAGATGGCGTCCAAGATGGCGCCCGCGGAAGGGAAAGATGGCGGCCAAGATGGCGTCCAAGATGGCGCCCACGGAAGGGAAAGATGGCGTCCACGGAAGGGAAAGATGGCGTCCAAGATGGCGCCCGCGGAAGGGAAAGATGGCGTCCAAGATGGCGCCCGCGGAAGGGAAAGATGGCGTCTAAGATGGCGCCCGCGGAAGGGAAAGATGGCGTCTAAGATGGCGTCCAAGATGGCGCCCGCGGAAGGGAAAGATGCGCCCGCGGAAGGGAAAGATGGCGTCCAAGATGGCGCCCGCGGAAGGGAAAGATGGCGTCCAAGATGGCGTCCAAGATGGCGCCCGCGGAAGGGAAAGATGGCGTCCAAGATGGCGTCCAAGATGGCGCCCGCGGAAGGGAAAGATGCGCCCGCGGAAGGGAAAGATGGCGTCCAAGATGGCGTCCAAGATGGCGCCCGCGGAAGGGAAAGATGGCGTCCAAGATGGCGTCAAAATGGCGCCCGCAGAAGGGAAAGATGGCGTCCAAGATGGCGCCCGCGGAAGGGAAAGATGGCGTCCAAGATGGCGCCCGCGGAAGGGAAAGATGCGCCCGCGGAAGGGAAAGATGGCGTCCAAGATGGCGTCCAAGATGGCGTCCAAGATGGCGCCCGCGGAAGGGAAAGATGCGCCCGCGGAAGGGAAAGATGGCGTCCAAGATGGCGTCCAAGATGGCGCCCGCGGAAGGGAAAGATGGCGCCCGCGGAAGGGAAAGATGGCGTCCAAGATGGCGCCCGCGGAAGGGAAAGATGGCGTCCAAGATGGCGCCCGCGGAAGGGAAAGATGGCGTCCAAGATGGCGTCCAAGATGGCGCTCGCGGAAGGGAAAGATGGCGTCCAAGATGGCGCCCGCGGAAGGGAAAGATGGCGTCCAAGATGGCGCCCGCGGAAGGGAAAGATGGCGTCCAAGATGGTGCCCGCGGAAGGGAAAGATGGCGTCCAAGATGGCGTCCAAGATGGCACCCGCGGAAGGGAAAGATGGCGTCCAAGATGGCGTCCAAGATGGCGCCCGCGGAAGGGAAAGATGGCGGCCAAGATGGCGTCCAAGATGGCTGCCGCGGAAGGGAAAGATGGCGTTCAAGATGGCGTCCAAGATGGCGTCCAAGATGGCGCCCGCGGAAGGGAAAGATGGCGTCCAAGATGGCGTCCAAGATGGCGTACAAGATGGCGTACAAGATGGCGTACAAGATGGCGTCCAAGATGGCGTCCAAGATGGCGTCCAAGATGGCGTCCAAGATGGCGTCCAAGATGGCGTCCAAGATGGCGTCCAAGATGGCGTCAAGATGGCGTCAAGATGGCGTCCAAGATGGCGTCCAAGATGGCGTCCAAGATGGCGTCCAAGATGGCGCCCGCGGAAGGGAAAGATGGCGTCCAAGATGGCGTCCAAGATGGCGTCCAAGATGGCGTCCAAGATGGCGTCCAAGATGGCGTCCAAGATGGCGTCCAAGATGGCGTCGAAGATGGCGTCCAAGATGGCGTCCAAGATGGCGTCCAAGATGGCGTCCAAGATGGCGTCCAAGATGGCGTCCAAGATGGCGTCCAAGATGGCGTCCAAGATGGCGTCCAAGATGGCGCCCGCGGAAGGGAAAGATGGCGTCCAAGATGGCGTCCAAGATGGCGCCCGCGGAAGGGAAAGATGGCGTCCAAGATGGCGTCCAAGATGGCGCCCGCGGAAGGGAAAGATGGCGTCCAAGATGGCGTCCAAGATGGCGCCCCCGGAAGGGAAAGATGGCGTCCAAGATGGCGTCCAAGATGGCGTCCAAGATGGCGTCCAAGATGGCGTCCAAGATGGCGTACGCGGAAGGGAAAGATGGCGTCCAAGATGGCGCCCGCGGAAGGGAAAGATGGCGTCCAAGATGGCGCCCGCGGAAGGGAAAGATGGCGTCCAAGATGGCGCCCGCGGAAGGGAAAGATGGCGTCCAAGATGGCGCCCGCGGAAGGGAAAGATGGCGTCCGAGATGGCGCCCGCGGAAGGGAAAGATGGCGTCCGAGATGGCGCCCGCGGAAGGGAAAGATGGCGTCCAAGATGGCGTCCAAGATGGCGCCCGCGGAAGGGAAAGATGGCGGCCAAGATGGCGTCCAAGATGGCGTCCAAGATGGCGTCCAAGATGGCGCCCACGGAAGGGAAAGATGGCGTCCACGGAAGGGAAAGATGGCGTCCAAGATGGCGCCCGCGGAAGGGAAAGATGGCGTCCAAGATGGCGCCCGCGGAAGGGAAAGATGGCGTCTAAGATGGCGCCCGCGGAAGGGAAAGATGGCGTCTAAGATGGCGTCCAAGATGGCGCCCGCGGAAGGGAAAGATGCGCCCGCGGAAGGGAAAGATGGCGTCCAAGATGGCGCCCGCGGAAGGGAAAGATGGCGTCCAAGATGGCGTCCAAGATGGCGCCCGCGGAAGGGAAAGATGGCGTCCAAGATGGCGTCCAAGATGGCGCCCGCGGAAGGGAAAGATGCGCCCGCGGAAGGGAAAGATGGCGTCCAAGATGGCGTCCAAGATGGCGCCCGCGGAAGGGAAAGATGGCGTCCAAGATGGCGTCAAAATGGCGCCCGCAGAAGGGAAAGATGGCGTCCAAGATGGCGCCCGCGGAAGTGAAAGATGGCGTCCAAGATGGCGCCCTCGGAAGGGAAAGATGGCGTCCAAGATGGCACCCGCGGAAGGGAAAGATGCGCCCGCGGAAGGGAAGATGGCGTCCAAGATGGCGTCCAAGATGGCGCCCGCGGAAGGGAAAGATGGCGTCCAAGATGGCGTCCAAGATGGCGCCCGCGGAAGGGAAAGATGGCGTCCAAGATGGCGTCCAAGATGGCGCCCGCGGAAGGGAAAGATGCGCCCGCGGAAGGGAAAGATGGCGTCCAAGATGGCGTCCAAGATGGCGCCCGCGGAAGGGAAAGATGCGCCCGCGGAAGGGAAAGATGGCGTCCAAGATGGCGCCCGCGGAAGGGAAAGATGGCGTCCAAGATGGCGCCCGCGGAAGGGAAAGATGCGCCCGCGGAAGGGAAAGATGGCGTCCAAGATGGCGTCCAAGATGGCGCCCGCGGAAGGGAAAGATGCGCCCGCGGAAGGGAAAGATGGCGTCCAAGATGGCGTCCAAGATGGCGTCCAAGATGGCGCCCGCGGAAGGGAAAGATGCGCCCGCGGAAGGGAAAGATGGCGTCCAAGATGGCGTCCAAGATGGCGCCCGCGGAAGGGAAAGATGGCGTCCAAGATGGCGTCCAAGATGGCGCCCGCGGAAGGGAAAGATGCGCCCGCGGAAGGGAAAGATGGCGTCCAAGATGGCGTCCAAGATGGCGCCCGCGGAAGGGAAAGATGGCGTCCAAGATGGCGTCCAAAATGGCGCCCGCAGAAGGGAAAGATGGCGTCCAAGATGGCGCCCGCGGAAGGGAAAGATGGCGTCCAAGATGGCGCCCTCGGAAGGGAAAGATGGCGTCCAAGATGGCGCCCGCGGAAGGGAAAGATGGCGTCCAAGATGGCGTCCAAGATGGCGTCCAAGATGGCGCCCGCGGAAGGGAAAGATGGCGTCCAAGATGGCGTTCAAGATGGCGCCCGCGGAAGGGAAAGATGGCGGTCAAGATGGCGTCCAAGATGGCGCCCGCGGAAGGGAAAGATGGCGTCCAAGATGGCGTCCAAGATGGCGTCCAAGATGGCGCCCGCGGAAGGGAAAGATGGCGGTCAAGATGGCGTCCAAGATGGCGCCCGCGGAAGGGAAAGATGGCGTCCAAGATGGCGTCCAAGATGGCGTCCAAGATGGCGCCCGCGGAAGGGAAAGATGGCGTCCAAGATGGCGTCCAAGATGGCGTCCAAGATGGCGCCCGCGGATGGGAAAGATGGCGTCCAAGATAGCGTCCAAGATGGCGCCCGCCGAAGGGAAAGATGGCGTCCAAGATGGCGTCCAAGATGGCGCCCGCGGAAGGGAAAGATGGCGTCCAAGATGGCGTCCAAGATGGCGCCCGCGGAAGGGAAAGATGGCGTCCAAGATGGCGCCCGCGGAAGGGAAAGATGGCGTCCAAGATGGCGCCCGCGGAAGGGAAAGATGGCGTCCAAGATGGCGCCCGCGGAAGGGAAAGATGGCGTCCAAGATGGCGCCCGCGGAAGGGAAAGATGGCGTCCAAGATGGCGCCCGCGGAAGGGAAAGATGGCGTCCAAGATGGCGTCCAAGATGGCGCTCGCGGAAGGGAAAGATGGCGTCCAAGATGGCGCCCGCGGAAGGGAAAGATGGCGTCCAAGATGGCGCCCGCGGAAGGGAAAGATGGCGTCCAAGATGGTGCCCGCGGAAGGGAAAGGTGGCGTCCAAGATGGCGTCCAAGATGGCACCCGCGGAAGGGAAAGATGGCGTCCAAGATGGCGTCCAAGATGGCGCCCGCGGAAGGGAAAGATGGCGGCCAAGATGGCGTCCAAGATGGCTGCCGCGGAAGGGAAAGATGGCGTCCAAGATGGCGTCCAAGATGGCGTCCAAGATGGCGCCCGCGGAAGGGAAAGATGGCGTCCAAGATGGCGTCCAAGATGGCGTACAAGATGGCGTACAAGATGGCGTCCAAGATGGCGTCCAAGATGGCGTTCAAGATGGCGTCCAAGATGGCGTCCAAGATGGCGTCCAAGATGGCGTCCAAGATGGCGCCCGCGGAAGGGAAAGATGGCGTCCAAGATGGCGTCCAAGATGGCGTCCAAGATGGCGTCCAAGATGGCGTCCAAGATGGCGTCCAAGATGACGCCCGCGGAAGGGAAGGATGGCGTCCAAGATGGCGTCCAAGATGGCGTCCAAGATGGCGTCCAAGATGGCGTCCAAGATGGCGTCCAAGATGGCGCCCGCGGAAGGGAAAGATGGCGTCCAAGATGGCGTCCAAGATGGCGCCCGCGGAAGGGAAAGATGGCGTCCAAGATGGCGTCCAAGATGGCGCCCGCGGAAGGGAAAGATGGCGTCCAAGATGGCGTCCAAGATGGCGCCCCCGGAAGGGAAAGATGGCGTCCAAGATGGCGTCCAAGATGGCGTCCAAGATGGCGCCCGCGGAAGGGAAAGATGGCGGCCAAGATGGCGTCCAAGATGGCGGCCGCGGAAGGGAAAGATTGCGTCCAAGATGGCGTCCAAGATGGCGCCCGCGGAAGGGAAAGATGGCGTCCAAGATGGCGTCCAAGATGGCGTCCAAGATGGCGCCCGCGGAAGGGAAAGATGGCGTCCAAGATGGCGTCCAAGATGGCGTCCAAGATGGCGCCCGCGGAAGGGAAAGATGGCGTCCAATATGGCGCCCACGGAAGGGAAAGATGGCGTCCAAGATGGCGTCCAAGATGGCGTCCAAGATGGCGCCCGCGGAAGGGAAAGATGGCGTCCAAGATCGCGTCCAAGATCGCGTCCAAGATGGCGCCCGCGGAAGGGAAAGATGGCGTCCAAGATGGCGTCCAAGATGGCGTCCAAGATGGCGTCCAAGATGGCGTCCAAGATGGCGTCCAAGATGGCGTCCAAGATGGCGCCCGCGGAAGGGAAAGATGGCGTCCAAGATGGCGTCCAAGATGGCGCCCGCGGAAGGGAAAGATGGCGTCCAAGATGGCGTCCAAGATGGCGCCCGCGGAAGGGAAAGATGGCGTCCAAGATGGCGTCCAAGATGGCGCCCCCGGAAGGGAAAGATGGCGTCCAAGATGGCGTCCAAGATGGCGTCCAAGATGGCACGCGCGGAAGGGAAAGATGGCGTCCAAGATGGCGTCCAAGATGGCGCCCGCGGAAGGGAAAGATGGCGGCCAAGATGGCGTCCAAGATGGCGGCCGCGGAAGGGAAAGATGGCGTCCAAGATGGCGTCCAAGATGGCGCCCGCGGAAGGGAAAGATGGCGTCCAAGATGGCGTCCAAGATGGCGTCCAAGATGGCGCCCGCGGAAGGGAAAGATGGCGTCCAAGATGGCGTCCAAGATGGCGCCCGCGGAAGGGAAAGATGGCGTCCAAGATGGCGCCCGCGGAAGGGAAAGATGGCGTCCAAGATGGCGTCCAAGATGGCGTACAAGATGGCGCCCGCGGAAGGGAAAGATGGCGTCCAAGATCGCGTCCAAGATGGCGTCCAAGATGGCGCCCGCGGAAGGGAAAGATGGCGTTCAAGATGGCGTCCAAGATAGCGTCCAAGATGGCGTCCAAGATGGCGTCCAAGATGGCGCCCGCGGAAGGGAAAGATGGCGTCCAAGATGGCGTCCAAGATGGCGTCCAAGATGGCGCCCGCGGAAGGGAAAGATGGCGTCCAAGATGGCGTCCAAGATGGCGTCCAAGATGGCGTCCAAGATGGCGTCCAAGATGGCGTCCAAGATGGCGTGCAAGATGGCGCCCGCGGAAGGGAAAGATGGCGTCCAAGATCGCGTCCAAGATGGCGTCCAAGATGGCGCCCGCGGAAGGGAAAGATGGCGTCCAAGATGGCGTCCAAGATGGCGTCCAAGTTGGCGTCCAAGATGGCGTCCAAGATGGCGTCCAAGATGGCGCCCGCGGAAGGGAAAGATGGCGTCCAAGATGGCGTCCAAGATGGCGCCCGCGGAAGGGAAAGATGGCGTCCAAGATGGCGTCCAAGATGGCGTCCAAGATGGCGTCCAAGATGGCGTCCAAGATGGCGTCCAAGATGGCGCCCGCGGAAGGGAAAGATGGCGTCCAAGATGGCGCCCGCGGAAGGGAAAGATGGCGTCCAAGATGGCGTCCAAGATGGCGTCCAAGATGGCGCCCGCGGAAGGGAAAGATGGCGTCCAAGATGGCGTCCAAGATGGCGTCCAAGATGGCGTCCAAGATGGCGTCCAAGATGGCGCCGTCGGAAGGGAAAGATGGCGTCCAAGATGGCGCCCGCGGAAGGGAAAGATGGCGTCCAAGATGGCGTCCAAGATGGCGTCCAAGATGGCGCCCGCGGAAGGGAAAGATGGCGTCCAAGATGGCGTCCAAGATGGCGCCCGCGGAAGGGAAAGATGGCGTCCGCGGAAGGGAAAGATGGCGTCCAAGATGGCGCCCGCGGAAGATGGCGTCCAAGGTGGCGTCCAAGTTGGCGTCCAAGATGGCGTCCAAGATGGCGCCCGCGGAAGGGAAAGATGGCGTCCAAGATGGCGTCCAAGATGGCGCCCGCAGAAAGGCAAGATGGCGTCCAAGATAGCGCCCGCAGAAGGGAAAGATGGCGTCCAAGATGGCGTCCAAGATGGCGCCCGTGGAAAGGAAAGATGGCGTCCAAGATGGCGCCTGCGGAAGGGAAAGATGGCGTCCAAGATGGCGTCCAAGATGGCGCCCACGGAAAGGAAAGATGGCGTCCAAGATGGCGTCCAAGATGGCGCCCGCGGAAAGGAAAGATGGCGTCCAAGATGGCGCCCACGGAAGGGAAAGATGGCGTCCAAGATGGCGTCCAAGATGACGCCCGCGGAAGGGAAAGATGGTGTCCAAGATGGCGTCCAAGATGGCGCCCACGGAAGGGAAAGATGGCATCCAAGATGGCGCCCGCAGAAGGGAAAGATGGCGTCCAAGATGGCGTCCAAGATGGCGCCCATGGAAAGGAAAGATGGCGTCCAAGATGGCGCCCGCGGAAGGGAAAGATGGCCTCCAAGATGGCGTCCAAGATGGCGTCCAAGATGGCGTCCAAGATGGCGCCCGCGGAAGGGAAAGATGGCGTCCAAGATGGCGTCCTCGTAGGAGAAAGATGGCGTCCAAGATGGCGCCCCGGGAAGGGAAAGATGGCGTCCAAGATGGCGCCCGCGGAAGGGAAAAATGGCGTCCAAGATGGCGTCCAAGATGGCGCCCGCGGAAGGGAAAGATGGCGTCCAAGATGGCGTCCAAGATGGCGCCCGCGGAAGGGAAAGATGGCGTCCAAGATGGTGTCCAAGATGGCGCCTGCGTAAGGTTAAGATGGCGGCCAAGATGGCGTCCCAGATGGCGCCCGTGTAAGGGAAAGATGGCGGCCAAGATGGCGCCCGCGTAAGAGAAAGATGGTGGCCAAGATGGCGTCCAAGATTGGGCGCCCGTAAGAGAAAGATGGCGGCCAAGATGACGCCCGCGTAAGAGAAAGATGGCGGCCAAGATGGTGTCCGCGTAAGAGAAAGATGGCGTCCAAGATGGCTCCCGTGGAAGGGAGAGATGGCGTCCAATATGGCGTCCGTGTAAGAGAAAGATGGCGTCCAAGATGGCGTCCGTGTAAGAGAAAGATGGTGTCCAAGATAGCGTCCACATAAGAGAAAAATGGCGTCCAAGATGGAGTCCGCATAAGAGAAAGATGGCGGCCAAGATGGCGTCCGCGTAAGAGAAAGATGGCGGCCAAGATGGCGTCCGCGTAAGAGAAAGATGGCGGCCAAGATGGCGTCCGCATGAGAAAGATGGCGGCCAAGATGGCGTCCGTGTAAGAGAAAGATGGTGTCAAAGATGGCGTCCGCGTAAGAGAAAGATGGCGTCCAAGATGGCGTCCACATAAGAGAAAGATGGCGTTCATGATGGCGTCTGCGTAAGAGAAAGATGGCGTCCAAGATGGCGTCCACATAAGAGATAGATGGCGTCCAAGATGGCGTCCACGTAAGGGAAAGATGGCGGCCAAGATGGCGGCCAAGATGGCGTCCGCGTAAGAGAAAGATGGCGGCCAAGATGGTGTCCGCGTTAGAGAAAGATGGCGTCCAAGATGGCGTCCACGTAAGAGAAAGATAGCATCCAAGATGGCGTCCGCGTAAGAGAAAGATGGCGGCCAAGATGGCGTCCGCGTAAGAGAAAGATGGCCGCCAAGATGGCATCCACGTAAGAGAAAGATGGCGGCCAAGATGGCGTCCGTGTAAGAGAAAGATGGCGGCCAAGATGGCGTCCACGTAAGAGAAAGATGGCGGCCAAGATGGCGTCCGCATAAGAGAAATATTGCGGCCAAAATGGCGCCCGGGAAAGAGAAAGATGGCGGCCAAGATGGCGCCCGGGAAAGAGAAAGACGGCATTCAAAATGGCGTCCAAGATGGCGCCCAGGGAAGGGAAAGATGGCGTCCAAGATGGCGCCCGGGAAAGAGGAAGATGGCGCCCAAGATGGCGTCCAAAATGGTGTTCAAGATGGCGCCCGCGGAAGAGAAAGATGGCGCCCAAGATGGCGGAAGAGAAAGATGGCACATGATGCTGCTCGGGGAAGAGAAAGATGGTGGACAAGATGGCACCCGGGAAAGAGAAAGACGGCATCCAAGATGGCGGAAGAGATGACGCCCGGGGAAGGGAAAGATGGCGTCCAAGATGGCGCCCGGGAAAGAGGAAGATGGCGGCCAAGCTGGCGCCCGGGCAAGAGGAAGATGGCGGCCAAGATGGCGCCCAGGCAAGATGAAGATGGCAGCCAAGATTTGGGAAAAGAAAGTTGGCATCCAAGATGGCGCTCGGGGAAGAGAAAGATGGCGGCCAAGATGGGGGAACAGAAAAATGGCGGCCATGATGGCGGAAGAGAAAGATGGCGACGAAGATGGTGGAAGAGAAAGATGGCGGCCAAGATGGCGGAAGAGAAAGATGGCGGCGAAGATGGCGGAAGAGAAAGATGGCGTCCAAGATTGCGCCCGGGGAAGAGAAAGATGGCGCCCGCAGAAGAGAAAGATGGCGGCCAAGATGGCGGAAGAGCAAGATGGCACCCGCAGAAGGGAAAGATGGCGGCCAAGATGGCACCCGCGGAAGAGAAAGATGGCGGCCAAGATGGGGGAACAGAAAGATGGCGTCCAAGATGGCGCCCGTGGAAGAGAAAGATGGCGCCCGTGGAAGAGAAAGATGGCGCCCAAGATGGCGGAAGAGAAAGATGGCACATGATGCCGCTCGAGGAAGAGAAAGATGGCGTCCAAGATGGCGCCCGGGGAAGAGAAAGATGGCGGACAAGATGGCGCCCGCGGAATAGAAAGATGGCGGCCAAGATGGCGGAAGAGAAAGATGGCGTGCAAGATGGTGGAAGAGAAAGATGGCGTGCAAGATGGCGCCCACGGAAGAGAAAGATGGCGTGCAAGATGGCGCCCGTGGAAAAGAAAGATGGCGCCTGCGGAACAGAAAGTTGGCGGCCAAGATGGCGGAAGAGAAAGAAGGCATTCAAGATGGCGCTCGGGGAAGAGAAAGATGGCAGCCAAGATGGGGGAACAGAAAGAAGGCGTGCAGTATGGCGCTCAGGGAAGAGAAAGATGGTGGCCAAGATGGGGGAACAGAAAGATGGCGTCCAAGATGGCGCCCGCAGAAGAGAAAGATGGCGGCCAAGATGGGGGAACAGAAAGATGGCGTCCAAGATGGCGCCCGCGGAAGAAAAAGATGGCGGCCAAGATGGCGGAAGAGAGAGAAGGCGTGCAAGATGGCGCTCGGGGAAGAGAAAGATGGCGTCCAAAATGGCGTTCAAGATGGCGCCCGAGAAAGAGAAAGATGGCGCCCAAGATGGCGGAAGAGAAAGATGGCACCCGGGGAAGAGAAAGATGGCGTCCAAGATGGCGCCCGGGGAAGAGAAAGATGGCGTCCAAGATGGCGCCCGGGGAAGAGAAAGATGGCGTCCAAGATGGCGCCCAGGGAAGAGAAAGATGGCGTCCAAGATGGCTCCCGGGGAAGAGAAAGATGGCGTCCAAGATGGCGCCCACGGAAGAGAAAGATGGCGGACAAGATGGCGCCCGGGGACGAGAAAGATGGCGTGAAAGATGGCGTGCAAGATGGCGGACAAGATGGCGCCCGGGGAAGAGAAAGATGGCGTGAAAGATGGCGTGCAAGATGGCGCGCAAGATGCCGCTGGGGGAAGAGAAAGATGGCGTCCAAGATGGCGCCCGAGGAAGAGAAAGATGGCGGACAAGAGGCGCCCGGGGAATAGAAAGATGGCGTGAAAGATGGGGGAACAGAAAGAAGGCGTCCCTTCATTAGGAAGGGAAAGGTGGCGTCCAAGAGGGCGCCCAGGGAAGGGAAAGATGGCGTCCAAGATGGCGCCTACGGAAGGGAAAGATGGCTTCCAAGATAGCGCCCACGCAAGGGAAAGATGGCGTCAAAGATGGCGCCCAGGGAAGGGAAAGATGGCGTCCAACATGGTGCCCACCTAAGGGAAAGATGGCGTCCACGGAAAGGAAAGATGGCGTCCAAGATAATAACACTTAGGCTGGGCGCTGATTTGTCGCGGTTCTCGGGTGAGAAGGCCTTGGTTACCCCAGTACTCGCAACTGCCTCCCTATTCCCACGCTTCTTCTCTCCTCCCAACACTCGGAGACGAACTTCTTGATGACATTCCTTTCCCCATTCTTCCCAATCCCTCCGATTAGCATATTAACCCCCTTTTTGAGACACTCACTAACATGTTCTTCATTCTCCCATCCCACTTCCAAATTATACTCCCAGTGAATCTTGTTCTTTTAGACTGGTATTTTGGGCATTCAAAAAGAAAGTGTCCCAGGGTCTCCAGCACGCCTAAATTACACATTTGGCATTCCTTTTCACTGTTTTCCCAATTTTTCCCCTCACCTCATGGGACCGGGACCTCAGCTTGAACAACAGTGACACCCAAAGACCCCTGATTTGACCCCCTCCCCCTCTCGCCAATCAAGGTTAGCATCCTCCATGACTCTTTCTCTGACAATTGTTTACCCTGGGTTGCCCCTACGTCTAGTGCCTAGATCACCAATGAGAAGTTCTCTATTAACTCCCTCTCTTGACCCATCCACCCTATCTTGGTATTTGAGTTGAAAATACTCTGGAACATTACTTTACACCATCGTCTGTCGGGAAGATTTACCAAATAGTTAAGATAACCGAGTTTCATTAAGTCTATCCTGTCCTTGGTCCTAATCCACCCAAGCTCACCCCCGATTGCTTCTAGTGCTGTGGCATTACTCGACCCGGTTATCCATCGGCCTGCATCGTTCTGCATGTTTCGTTTAGGGGCACCACTTCCGTACCATATGTTATACTTGGAAGGCCCACCATTTCCAAAATGGTTTTCCCCACCAAAACCTTATTGAAACTGTTTCTCCTTATACCTTTCATTTGGTTAAGGATTCGCCTCCCCTTCAGAATCAATTTATTTGTGTGGTTTTGGTTTTGCCTCTTCCTGTGATGTTTATATTTACGGCTGCCAAGCATAGACATTTGGAGAAAATGGGCTGTTCTTGGGCAACCATAACACCAAATGTGTACCTGCGAGATAAACATAACCTCCTTCATTGGAAGTGGAATTCACCGACGATCATTTTTGTAAGTAATGAACGTATTCACAAAGCCAAGCTTTAACCCGTTCAAAAGGTTAAAAATTCATGTTATCCGAGGATTTCTCTAAAAACATCCCGTAGATTTTCAAGAAAAAATGGCCATTCTCAGATCTTAGGGTGACATTACAAGTTGCATGTACAAAATATTCCTGTCAGCATTTGTTAACCCTATGCAGGTTCTCAAACATCCCAATGTTGATAAAATGGGTTGTGTTTGCGTACCCATAGCACCCGAAGTTGAGGGGAGAGATCAAAATAAGTGGAAGTAGAATTCACTGAGAATTATTTTTGGAAGTAATAAGAGTATTCCAAAAACAACACTTAACCCGTTTTGGGCTGGATAAACAATGATACCCATGAAAAGCTTAAAATTCATGTTCTCCCTGGATTTCTCTGAAAATATCTTGTAGATTTTAAAGAAAAAATGGCCATTCGCAGTTCTTGGTGTGACATTACAAGTTGCATGAATTAATATTCCTATTAGCAGTATTTAACCCTCTACAAACTGCCAGTCATCAATATTTTGGATACATTGATATAAAATGTACCATTTTCAAATAGACACAGCACTCAGTGGGTATGTGTCAAACAAACGTAACTCCTTTTATCGTCATTGACTTGTTGGACGACGATATTGACAATAACCCACTCCACCGTTAATGATGGTTTTTACCTAAACAATTTGTTTATCAAACTGAGTCATCTGAGAGTACTATACTCACCTTTCTCATAACATCAATAAAGGAACTTCAGTGAGACAGTTAAAAACAATTCATCAAACACTGTGGGGTCATGAAAAATCATGGAATCTCATCGGGAAAAGCCATGATTCTCCTGAATCATAAAGTCTAGTTTTTCGGTTTTTTTTTTTTAGGCTTTTCCCTCTGGAAAAGACTATTGTTTTTCTACGGATTATTATTATTTTTTTTTTTTGGGGGGGGGGGGGGGGTGGGGGTTGTTTTTTTTTTTCACACATTTTGTCCGCACGATTCCGAAGCCATTTTCGGACCGATTTTCACAAAATTTTGCACACGCATAGAGAGGCACAAAATCTAAAAATGTACTGAAGCGGAATTTTCGATTTAACCCTTATTTCGTCAGAATTGGCAAAAAACTGTCAAAATTGGGGTTTATTGGCACTTTCTCGAAACACGTCTTGTAGATTTTTTTTAAACCTTCGTCATTGCTAGACCTGTCTGTGCCACGACCTTTGATACACATGACATATCAGGCGATGCATATGTAACCCTCCACAGGCTGCCAAACATCGAACTTTTGATGAAATGGGCCAGTTTCAGGCCCCCAGATCACCCAAACGATACACGAGAGATATAATAATAATAATTTCCTTTACTGGAAATGGAATTCACCAGAGATCATTTTTGTAAGTAATAAGGGTGTTTAAAAAACCAAGCGTTAACCCATTTTGGGCTGGTTAAACAGCAATACCCCCATAAAGCTAAAAAAATCAGGTTTTTCGTGGATTTCTCTAAACGAGTCTTGTAGATTTTCAAGAAAAAATTGTTACTCCCTGGCCTCGATGTGACAATATAAGTTGCATGACAAAATACTTCGGTGAGCATTTGTTAACCCCCCACGGGCTGCTAAAAGTCAAAAATGTGATAAAATGGGTTGTTTTTTTTACGCCAACAGCACCACAACGGGTACGCCACAAAGAAAAGTGTTTTCTTTTATCAAGCGCACAATCTATACGGAAACGTTTTTGTAAGTAGTAAGGGTATTCAAAAAAACGAAGTCTTAACCCATTTTGGGCAGGCTAAAGAGAGAGGACCCCTTAAAATATAAAAATTCCCATTTTCTGTGGATTTCTTAAAATACATTCCATAGGTTTTCATGAAAAATTGACTACTTGCAGGTCTTTGTGTGACATTACAAGTTGCATGGACAAAATATTCCGCTGAGCGTTTATTAACCCTCTACAGAATGCCAAGCTTCATAATTTTGTTGAAATGGGCTGTTTTCGGACACACACAGCTCGCAATGTATGCGCGAGAGTTACACATAATCTCCTTTGTTGGAAGTGAAATTCACTGAGGACCATTTTTGTAAGTAATAAGGGTATTAAAAAAAAACAGGCGTTAACCCCCTTTGTGGTTGTTAATAGAGATAGCCATCAAAAGCTTAAAAATTTATGTTTTCCCTGGATTTCTTTAGAAACACCTGGTAGGGGTTTTCAAGAGAAAATGGCTATTGATATGTCTTGGTGTCACATTACGAGTTGATTGGATAAATTATTCTGGGATACATTTGTTAACCCTCCATGCGCTGCTAAATGTCAAATTTTTGAAAAAATAGTCTGTTTTTGGACACCAACAACATCAAATGGGAATGCAACAGAGAAACATAACTTCTTTTACCAGACGCAGGACTGACAGGGAAACATTTTTGTAAGTAGTAAGTGTATTCAAAAATCGAGGTCTTAACACATTTTTGACTAGTAAGGAGATACACCCCCTAAAAGCTTAAAATTCCAGTTTTCTGTGGATTTCTCAAAAAAAAATCAAGTGAAATTGAGCATTCGCAGGTCTTGGAGTGACATTACTAGTTGCATGGACAAAATATTTCGGTAAGCATTTGTTAACCCTCAAGAGGCTGCCAAGCATAGACATTTGGAGAAAATGGGCTGTTCTTGAGCAACCATAACACCAAATGTGTACCTGCGGGATAAACATAACCTCCTTCACTGGAAGTGGAATTCACCGTCGATCATTTTTGTAAGTAATCAAGGTATTCACAAAACCAAGCATTAACCCGTTTAGGGCTTGTTACAGATCGATACCCCTCAAAAGGTTAAAAATTCATGTCATCCGAGGATTTCTCTAAAAACATCTAGTAGATTTTCAAAAAAGGCCATTCTCAGATCTTAGTGTGACATTACAAGTTCCATGTACAAAATATTCCTGTAAGCCTTTGTTAACCCTATGCAGGTTCTGAAACATCACAATGTTGATAAAATGGGCTGTGTTTGCGTACCCACACCACCCAAAGTTGGGGGGAGAGATCAAAATAAGTCGAAGTAGAATTCACTGAGAATTATTTTTGGAAGTAATAAGAGTATTCAAAAAACAACACTTAACCCGTTTTGGGCTGAATAAACAATGATACCCACCAAAAGCTTAAAATTCATGTTCTCCCAGGATTTCTCTGAAAACACCTTGTAGATTTTAAAGAAAAAATGGCCATTCACAGTTTCTTGGTGTGACACCAGTTGCATGAATAAATATTCCTGTTAGCACTTGTTAACCCTCTACAAACTGCCAGACACCAATATTTTGGATACATTTGAGATAAAATGGACCATTTTCAAATAGACACAGCACTCAATGGGTATGTGTCAAACAAATATATCTCCTTTTGTCAGTTTTGTTGGACGACGATATTGACATTAACCCACTCCACCGTTAATGATGGTTGTTACATAAACAATTTGTTTATCAAACTGAGTCATTTGAGACTACTATACTCACCTTTCTCATAACATCAATGAAGGACCTTCAGTGAGACAGTTAAAAACAATTCATCAGACACTGTGGAGTCATGAAAAATCATGCAATCTCATCGGGAAAAGCCATGATTCTCCAGAATCATAAAGTCTAGTTTTTTTTCCACACATTTTGTCCGCACGATTCAGAAGCCATTTTCGAACCGATTTTCACGAAATTTTGCACACGCATAGAGGGGCACAAAATCTAAAAATGTACTGAAAGCGGAATTTTCGATTTAACCCTTATTTCGTCAGAATTGGCAAAAAACTGCCAAAATTGGGGGTTATCGGCACTTTCTCGAAACACGTCTTGTAGATTTTTTTTATACATTCGTCATTGCTAGACCTGTCTGTGATACACCCTCTGATACACACGACATATCAGGCAATGCATATGGTAACCTTCCACAGGCTGCCAAACATCGAAATTTTGATGAAATAGGCCGGTTTCAGGCCCCACTGCACCCAAACAATACACGAGACATAAACATAACTTCCTTTATTGGGAGTGGAATTCACTGAGGATCATTTTTGTCAGTAATAAGAGTGTTCAGAAAACCAAGCGTTAACCCATTTTTGGCTGGTTAAACAGCAATACCCCCATAAAGCTAAAAAAATCGTGTTTTCCGTGGATTTCTATGAACGAGTCTTGTAGATTTTCAAGAAAAATTTGTCACTCCCAGGCCTTGATGTGACAATAGAAGTTGCATGGACAAAATACTGCGGTGAGCATTTGTTAACCCTCCACGGGCTGCTAAAAGTCAAAATTGTGATAAAATGGGCTGTTTTTGGACGCCAACAGCACCCAATGGGTATGCCACAAAGAAAAGTGCCATCTTTTATCGAGCGCACAATCTATATGGAAACATTTTTGTAAGTAGTAAGGGTATTCAAAAGTCGAAGTCTTAACCCATTTTGGGCAGGCTAAAGAGAGAGACCCCTTAAAATCTTAAAATTCCCATTTTCTGTGGATTTCTCTAAAAACATCCTGTAGGTTTTCAAGAAAAATTGACTACTCGCAGGTCTTTGTGTGATATTACAAGTTGCATGGACAAAATATTCCGGTGAGCGTTTATTAACCCTCCACAGGCTACCAAGCTTTGTAATTTTGTTGAAATGGGCTGTTTTCGGACGCACACAGCACCCAATGTGTACCTGAGAAATAAACTTAATCTCCTTCGTTGGAAGTGGAATTCACCGAGGACCATTTTTGTAAGTAATAAGGGTATTCAAAAAACCAAGTGTTAACCCGTTTTGGGTGGTTTAAGAGGGATTCCCCAAAAGCTTAAACAAACATGCTTTTCGTGGATTTCTCTAAAAATGTCAAGTAGATTTTCAAGAAAAAACTGGTCCGTCGCAGATCGTGGTGTAACATTATAAACTGCAAGGACAAACTATTCTGATAAGCATTTGTTAATCCTCCACAGACTCTCAAATATCAACACTTTGATAAAATAGGCTGTTTTCAGCCCCCCACAGCACCCAACCTGTAGCTGGGAAATAAACATAACTTCCTCTCTTGGAAGTGAAAATCACCGAGGATAATTTTTGTAGGTAATAAGGGTATTCAAAAAACCAAGCCTTAACCCATCAAAGGCTTAAAAATTCAAGTTTTCCCTGGATTTCTTTAAAAACATCTTGTAAATTTCAAAAAGAAATGGTCATTCATAGGTCTTAGTGTGCCATTATATGTTGCATGGACAAAATATTCCGGTCAGAATTTGTTAGCTCTACACCAGCATCTGAACATCAAAAGTTTGATAAAATGAGCCGCTTTGAGGCAACAACAGCACCCAATGGGTATGTAAAGGCTAAACAAAACTTCTTTTACTGCGCGTAGAATTCACAGAAGATCAGTTTTGTATGTAGTAAGGGTATTTAAAAGAATGAAGCTTAACGCATTTTGGACTGGATAAGGAGAGATACCCCTTAGAAGCGTAAAATTTACATTTTCCGTGGAGTTCGCCAACTGCTTGTTGGCGATTTTCAAGAACAATTGGACATTGGCAGGTCCTGGTGTGGTATTACAAGTTGCATGGATAGAATATTCCGCTAATAATTTGCTAACCCCTCTACAGCCTGCTAAACGTCATAATTTTAATAAAATTGGCTGTTATCGGGCTCCAAATGCGTATGTAATAGATAAACATATCCTCTTTTATCAGAATTAGAATTCACGAGGGATAATGTTTGATAGTATTAAAGGTATTCAAAAAAACCAAGCCTTAACCTGTTTTTTCCTGATTAAAGACAGACAGCCCATGCCATGTATGCTGCCTACATTACGTGTAAAATCGACACCCCCATTAAATCTACTGCGAGGTGGGGTGTCAGACCCGACCACCTGACCTCATTAGATAACATTCCTTCGTCATATTTAGCAGCATGGATTTCCCCAAGAAGCAAAGATAAAAATACGTCATCGGAAAATAATGCCAATTGTTTTATTTAGTGTGTATTTTGTCCGTATACAAAATTTCTCACCCCACATATTCCTAAAAATGATTCAATGATACGATTGGACATGTTTCTCTCATAAAACATGCATAAAACGTGAAAAAAGACTTGATTTATTGCATTTTAGGATTGCACATGTATATTTTTAGAAGATTCTCTGTCTGTTTTTAATCTTCGGCGTCAGTCTTTGATCTCGTTTGGGACGATCAGTAATTAACACCTTTTCGACAAGAGTCATCGAAATTTAAAAAAAAAAAAAAAAATGAAATTTCACGAAAACTTTTTGCAGAATCGAGTTTTTCAGAAAACTCTGTCGCGATTGCGTGTGTCATTTTCAAAATTCCGATCAGAAATAATGAAATTATAAATATGTAGTTAGCAATAACAAAATTGAAAGCATGTCGGCCAAACTTGCATAACGTCAGAACTCGATTCGGGTGAAATACTGCAGTGATGCACTGAAAGGTTGAGAATAAGGGACGCTGATATCGAAGTAGGCTTTAAACTGTCCATGGAATGGTCCTAAAATCAAGTTCATGTTTGCAGCGTTACTGCAAATAGGTTTCCCGTATTTCTTGTTAAAATGTTTTGGACCGCCTCACTTCATATTCCACACTGCACTGCATGATATTATTTATTTATTGGTGTTTAAGGTTTGTAAGTAGTAAGGGTATTTAAAAGAATGAAACTTAACCCATTTTGGACTTGATAAGGAGAGATGCCCCTCAAATGCTTAAAATTTACATTTTCCGTGGATTTCGCTAACTGCTTGTTGGGGATTTTCAAGAACAATTTGACATTGGCAGGCCTTACAAATTGCATAGATAGAATATTCCGCTAGTCGTTTGTTAATCCCTCTACAGGCTGCTAAACGTCAAAATTTTAATAAAATCGGCTGTTTTCGGGCAGCAAATGGGTATGCAATAGATAAATATGACCTCTTTTATCAGACTTAGAATTCCTGAGGGATAATGTATGATAGTATTAAGGGTATTCAAGGGAGCGCGGTGGCTCAGTGGTAGACTGTTGTACTTCTATGCTAGAGGTCCCGACTTCGATCCCCGTCCAGGACGACTCACACTGTGTCCCTGGGCAAGGCACTTTGGCCCGGTTGCCGACATGGGAGCACGATGTCCCCGTGTACTAAGCCATACTGCACGTCGATGGTACACATGGCTTCAACCTCTGTAACCCTGCCTGAGCGGAGCCTGAACAGAGTTAGAATGTTGAGGAGCTGACAGTTGCTCGTCGATGCTTGGTGGATCTCTCCGGGTACTCCGGCTTCCTCTACCTCTAAAACTGTCACGGTAACGATTAGCCATTGTGCAGAAGTATGTGACCTTAAACACCAATAAATAAATAAATAAATAAATAAATAAATAAATAAATAAATAAATAAATAAATAAATAAATAAATAAATAAGGGTATTAAAAAAACAAGCCTTAACCCTGTTTATAGAATTAAAGACAGACAGCCCATGCCGTGTACGCTGCCTACATTATTTGTAAAATCGACACCCCCCCACTAAATCTTCTGCGAGGTGCGGTTTCGGACCCGACCACCTGTCGGTTCTGACCACATCAAATAACACACCTTCGTTGTATTTAGCAGCATGGATTTCCCCAAGAAGCAAAGACAAAAATACGTCTGCGGAAAATAATGGCAAATATTTTATTTAGCCTGTATTTTGTCCGTATAGAAAATTTCTCACCCACATATACCTAAAAATGATTCAATGATCCACTTGGACATATTTCTCTCATAAAACGTGAAAAAACACTTGATTTATTGCATTTTAGGATTGCGCATGTATATTCTTAGAAGATTCTCTGTCTGTTATTAAACTACGGCGTGTCTTTCATCTCGTTTGGGACGATCAGTGATTAGCACCTTTTCGACAAGAGCCATCGAAATTGAAAATAAAAAATAATAATCAAATTTCACTAAAACCTTTTGCAGAATCGTGTTTTTCAGAAAACGCTTTCGCTATTGCGTGTGTCGTTTTCAAAATTCGGATCAGTAAGCACGAAATTATAAATATGTTGTTGTCAATAACAAAATTGAAAGCATGTCGGTCAAACTTGCATGACGTCAGAACTCGACTCAGGTAAAATAATGCGGTGCAGTGAAAGGACGAGAGTAAGAAACGCTGATATCGCAGTAGGCTTTAAAATGTCCATGGAATGGTCCTAAAATGTTGAAATGTTATTTCCGACAAGGCCAAGTACCATAGAAAATTTGGAATACTGGGCAGTGGGATAGGACACCTGCCCCATGAACAACTGCCTCCTATTAAAATTAATTAGCGGGGACATCCCCCCTCCCCCATGCTGTTTATTTTACCTAGGACACCTGCCCCCCCCCCCTGCTGTTTTTTTACCTAGGACACATGCCCCCACCCCCTACTGTTAGATTAGATTAAACATATTTTATTTGCCATTTGACAATGCAAATCAGGATTGGAGGACAAGTGCTTGCCACTTAGAAGCCCCTCCGTTCCTGTACTGTGACTACCAATTTACAATATGGCAGAACGTATTCCATAAATAACAGAATCTAGCAAAATCTAAATATTATAAACATTATAGACAAACACAAATTAAACTGAGAGAGAGAGAGAGAGAGAGAGAGAGAGAGAGAGAGATCCAAAAAATAAATAGAATATAAAGAAAAAAAGAGAACATGAAATACCACATTAGATCCAGTGATGATGCCCGCCACCCACCCATTTGCATTCTGTAGTATCTTGACCGTAATGGGAGTCTAAATTAACATCTTGATTACAGCCACTGAGCATAGGTTTTCACTTCTGGGGATGTTCACACAACTGTTTTTTCACCAAGTACACCTGCCCTGCCCCCGTTTGTTTGCTAACGGGCCCCTCCCCATTGACCTTTCTATTTTTAGAAGCACCCGGGCCGACGGGGAGAGGGCGTTGTTGGGAGCATGGCTAGATTTTGGTATAAAATTGGGTTGAAGGAAGGTACCCTCAAATCTGGGTCGAAAGTGGCGAAAATGACAAAAGGCTACTTCAACGTATGGTAACGGTATAAACTACAGGCGATCTGGGCGATGTACAGACGAAAAATCATACCTTGGAGACGGTTAGGCAATTTGGCACAAAAATTCCGACTTTATGCTCAATCGCTGCTCTACAGTAGTCTACAACAGTCCCCAAGTCCATTCCAAACTGATAGAGTCGGGACGAATAGTACTCTCACTTTCCACGCGATGCGTGGTGTTCTTCACGCGGCCTCGACACTCGCAACAGATGCCAAAATGTCGGCCAGGGTACGTAGAACAAGTTCTGAAAATTAGAAGTCGCTGCCTTCAGCGGTCTAGACACGGTTCATGTTTGTGAGAAGTGCAATTTTAATGTCTAATTGGCAAATTTTCGTTAATCGTTTCCCGCCAAAAAACCTACTCACCGCCGATTTCTTTTCACTTGAACTTCTGACGATTATCATAGGTTTAAAGATAGTGTCAGGATACCCCTCCCCCGCCGCTCTTTTGGAGCTGGTTAGGCAATGTGGCACCGAAACCTCTGACGTTATGCTCAATCGCAGCTCTACAGTCGTCTACAACACTGCCCGTGTCCATTCTAAACTGATAGAGTCGGGACGAATAGTACTCTCACATTCCCAGCGATGCGTGGTGTTTTCCACGCGGTCTGGACACTCCAAACAGATCCCAAAATGTCGGCCAGGGTTCGTAGAACAAGTTCTGAAAATTTCAAGTCGCTGCCTCCAGCGTTCTGAACACCGTTCGTGTATGTCAGAAGTGTTATTTTAATGTCCAATATGCAAATCTTCGTCAATCTTTTCCTGCCTGCCAGAAACCCAATCACCGCCAGTTTCTCTTGACTTTAAGATTCTCGTAGGTTTAAAGGTTGTGTTGGGATCCCTGGGTGGCTGTCTAAAAGAAGCAACTTCCATTTACAGTCAACTCTCCACCAGCACACACAATTGTAACATTTAAGTGGACTTACTCCAGCGAGGAGGCACTGAAGGATTCTGCGCCCATTCCCGTCGTCTTTTTTCGAACTGGCTTGAAAAGGAAGGACCAAATTCAAACAATTACCTCCACTCTCCAAAACACCATATCTCCGCCAATTCTAGGCAGATTTCCATGAAATTTTCACTCCTTGTTCATGAATAGTTGTGGCATCACTTTCCATGAAGAGCGACATGAATTTCGCATTTCGTCACGTCGAATTGGAAAAGTGCGTATGCGCAGGGATTTCTCTGAAAACATCTTGGAAGATTTTAAAGAAAAAATGGCCATTTGCAGTTCTTAGTGTGACATTACAAGTTGCATGGAAAAATATTCCTGTTAGCCATTGTTAACCCTCTACAAGCTGTCAGACATCAATATTTTGGATACATTTGAGATAAAATGGACCATTTTCAAATAGACACAGCACTCAGTGGGTATGTGTGAAACAAACATAACTCCTTTTGTGGGTCATTAACTTGTCGGACGACGATATTGATATTAACCCACTCCACCGTTAATGATGGTTTTTATCTAAACAATTTTCTTAGCAAACTGAGTCATTTGAGACTACTATACTCACCTTTCTCATAACATCAATGAAGGAACTTCAGTGAGACAGTTAAAAACAATTCATCAGACACTGTGGGGTCATGAAGAATCATGGAATCACATCGGGAAAAGCCATGATTCTCCAGAATCATAAAGTCTAGTTGAATATAGTTTTGTTTTGTTATGGGAAAATGATTCGCGCAGATTTCTTTTACTTGCAAATATTGTACTGGACTTATTTTAATGTAATACCTTTTCATTTAGTTGTTTATACCAAACACTGGAACTTTTCTGTCCGCCTTTTAACCCTTTACTCAACGTAACGGCCAAAACCGGCCAGCGCTATTCTCAAAAATCGCCAATTAATTTTCATTATTTTTTCATTTTTTGTCTCAAAAACATAGGTTATGGCTCCTCGTTGGAACGAGCTCATCGAGCTCGTTCCAATGAGGGGTCATAACCTATGTTTTAAAGACAAAAAATGAAAAAAAGTAGTTATTGAAGAATTGTTTTTGCAAGTGTCGTCTGCTTTTCATGTCAGGTAACGGGTTAAGGAAAGATGGACGTCTTTCTTCATTATGCTTATCATCACTTAAACTCAAGATACTAGAATGGCTTGATGTCTGCTCTATACTAAATAATAGGTAGTATATGTTTGGACGAGCTTAAGACAAAAGCAGACTTCGATTTTAAACATTTGTATAATGAGAAATTAGGTACGAGATTGAATTGCCCTTTAAAAATGAACTTTGTGCTTGCGATTATATTGAACCAGGTTAATACAGTGCATAGTGCATATCCTAAAAGACCCACAAGTCCTTTCCATTATTTTATATTAATTGCCAGAGCCTTAGTGCTCATTAGGACGCACTCACAGAACTATTATTTAACATACAAGGAACTGATAATGATATGTTTGATGTGCTTAGACTGACAGAAGTATTTAATATTCCAGATCAATTTTGCTTTAATCTGGAAGAATATCACAAATTATTAAAGAGAACGTGTCCTACTAATGACGACGGCCGCGATGGGGTGGGCTTATTTATCAAGAAAGGAATTGATTATAAAGTTCGAGACGACCTCTCATTTTTTATCCCTCACATCATCGAATCACTTTTATCACTTTTCGTTGAAATTAGAATACACAGGTCATCGAAAATAATAGGCGTTATTTGCAGGCCAAATATACCCCAAAGCAGATATTGACATTTTTCTCCAGACACTTAATAAAATAACTGATGTGGTGAATCAGGAAAACAAACCGACCTATATTGTAGGTGACTTCAACATAGACCTTTTAAAATTTGAAACTCACACAAAAACTAGTAATTACATTCTTTTATGTTCAGTCAGGATTTCTTACCGCACATAACAAAGCCAACTAGAGTTACTGAACACTAACACTAACATTAATTGATCACATCTTAAGCAGTAACATTACATCCCCATTGCCCATTCAAATCAGGTATAATAATAACAGATGTATCTGGTCACTTCAGCATTTTCTACTATGAAATCAAAATACAAAAAAAATGATGACAGAGCCTATAATGTCACGAATGATAAATAAAGACAGTGTTGATTGCTTTGGGACTTCTCTCTCCGACATCGACTTTTCTGATGTAATGTAACGCAACTGCCCAGACCAAGCATATGACGCATTTCTAAATATTTATTTGAACGCGTATTAGTATGCATTTCCCTTACAGCAAGTTTGCCCAAATAAAAAACTTATCAAACGCCAACCATGGAAGACGAGAGGACTTATTAGATCATCAATCCCTAAAAATAGATTTTATAGCAAAAAATTAAAAAAAACTTGATCACAATATAAAAAATTACAAACGATATTGTCAAGTACTTAATAAAGTTAAGAAACAAAGTAAAGCAATGTACTACAAGGATGTACTAGCGAATAGTAAAAACAATATGCGTTATACATGGAAAGTCCTAAATGTTGCAATAAGTAAGGCCAAGACAGAAGTGAAACTGCCATCCTATTTTAATCACGGAGATAATAAAATTGACAATCCACGTAACATTGCCCAGGAATTCAATAATTTCTTCAACAATATAGGTAAACGAACCAGGGAGTCAATTGTGGAGTCGAATAAATCATTTTCTGATTATATGAACGATGATATCCTTGAAAGTTTTTTATATTACGCCAACTACCAATGCCGAAGTTCTGTCTATTGCAAAAGATATGAACCAAGTTTAGTAAGGATTGTAATGGCATAACAACAAACCTCCCCAAAAGTACTATCGACCTATTAGTCGAGCAAATAACACACATTATAAACAACTCATTCCTTCAGGGAAGAGTACCCACACAACCGAAAATAGCCAAAGTAATCCCATTATTTAAATCCGGTGATAACCGAAACTTTAGTAATTATAGACCAGTTAGTATACTCCCTGTTTTCTCCAAAAGTTTGGAAAAAATTATGTATAAAAGACTTATTAATTTCCTGATAGAAACAAGATTTTAAATCCCTATCAATTTGGCTTCAGGGAGAAACACTCCAATACACCCTGTCATGCATCTTATTAAACATGTGGCTATGGAGAACAATAAAAAGAATAAAGATGTCACCCAGGCTATTTTTCTCGACTTGTCCAAAGCATTTGATACCATAAACCATGATATTTTACTTAGTAAACTTGAAAAATGTGGCATTAGAGGACTCGGTAATGATTGGTTTCGGAGCTATCTCTCGAATAGAACTCAATACGTTAATTACAGGAAAAATGAATCCGACAAAGCCGAGCTACGCTATGGGGTGCCGCAGGGGTCTATCTTGGGCCCAATTTTATTTTTAATATAGTGTTAATGATCTTCCGCATTCCACTTATTCCTCCTATCATTTGTCGATGACACCACCGTATTTTCTCCCGGAAAAGATATTAATCATTTGACTACTTATGTAAATAATGAACTAGCCAAAATCTTTGAATGTTGCTCCATTAATGAACCCATGTTAAATGCAAAGAAAACGAAATATATTTTAATAAATCCCACACAAAAGGCTACACTCGTGGACCATAATATTTACATCCACGGACATAAAATAAACAGGGTGGGGCAGAATAAAACTGAAACTTCTTTGATGGATGATCATCTATCTTACAATTATCACATTGACCAAATATGTACAAAAGTAGCCCTAGTAAATTATGCATTAAATAAAGCGAAAAAAATACTATGCACTTATTATAGTTATAAAGCCTATGGTATACACATATGGGGTAATTCAAAATCTGTTAGGAAGCTCTCCCTTCTACAAAAGCGAAGCATTCGCATTATAAACAACAAATGGTATAATGCTCACACTGATCCTCTGTTTTTCAGAGATCATATTCTTAAGATAGAGGACTTATATAAAGTGCAATCATTGTTATTTGTATATGATTGGCATAACAATACGCTACCCGTCTCATTTAATAATTTCTTCTCGAAGACAAATGTAAAGACCTAGAATCACAAGACAATCTTATCCATTAGAAATAAAGCGTACTAGAAAGAAGTTTCTAGACCTATTTCCAATATTTACCTATCCAAAACTATGGAACAAATTAGATTATGAACTGCGTACAATCTGCAATAGAACCGCCTTCAAGAGACAAATAAGAGAGAAATTAGCTATGCCAGTTGGCATTGCCGTGTAAAAACAGTGTCAGTCTCCATATCGGCTTAATCGGTTTATATACAAAACACACTGCATGATTTGGTCCATGGCATCATTCCATACTCATACTTGCTTGTCTAACGGGAACTTAAGAGCCCTACAAGCAAATCTGATGTCTACGAATTACCGAGTTGTCATTAAGTTCTCTCCTGACCGGTCGTCCAATGCACAGCTGACGTTGATAAAATGTGTTATATCGCTACCTTGATGCTTGATATATCCTATTATTGTCCCCTGAAAAACCATAGACATTTTCGCCGAGTTTTGAACCGTTTTGACTTGGAATACGCTAAGTAATTTGCTTCCGGATGATAACTTTAGTTGTGATTCTTTAATTGGCCTCAAATTCGTTATGTTGTTTTGTCAAAATAAACTACAGGTCAAGTTTCAATTTGGGGTAGGCGCGAATGATTTTGCCAATGTTATGTCCCTTTATGCCCAGTTTTGTCCAAAAATACTCCCAAGTATTTTTGTTTCTGGATGATAACTTGCCTTTCTATCTTCAATTGGTTTCAGGATTGGTTTGTTATGTTACATGAAAAAAAGTCGAGTCTGAAATGAGCTTAGTCGGATCTATTTTGGCGGAGTTATGGCCCTTCTTAGAATACGCTGCCCCTTTTTGAATTTCACATTCAGCTGCAATAAAGCACAGGTCGAGCGCTTATATGTGTCCATTCCAACGACGCATTTTTACTGCTTCCTCAAAGCAAACGCAATCAAAGAAGCCACAGATTGCGGGAGATGTGTACCCAGGTGGCTTTACGCCCCATGTTTTAAAGTGGAAACTGTATTGGGTGTGAAAACGTCCGTCCGTTCGTCCGCGCAATTATACAGGAGTTACGAGTTTTTTTGTGTCCGGAGATGCATTTTGAGCTTAACAAAATATTATTAGCATATTTGATATATTATGAGCTTAATTACTAAGATATGAGACTTATGAGGCAAATTGTGTGTTATATATTAAGGGTTAGGGTCAGTTCAGGGTTGGAGTTAGGGCTAGTGTCACTGCAGGGTTAGGGTTGGGGGGATGTGACCCTTTCTATGCCCGTCGAAAGTTAAAAAAAAATCCGAGGTTTTAACCGCTGTCCGAACTAATTAAAATGATCAATCTTTCCGTGTCCGTCCGTCCGTCCGTACAAACGTTTTGGATTGTAATTTCAAAGCCATCAATGGGCACGGATCTCCTTTGGTATGCTGATAGACCCGTTTGGGGGAACGGATATGCACAAGGAACGGGTTCCGTCCAATAATTTTCCCCAGAGTTATTGACCTTTTTCACTTTATCGACTTAGAAAGAAAATTTGTCTGTCCCACAATACTTTTAAGGCTACTTCGAACATGCCTGTGAGTCGGGGGTAGTGGCCCACGCTTTGCGTAGCCCTTGTTTAGCTAGATGTTCAATTCTAGGTGTTATTCGGAGTATTTTTATTGCCCTTTTGAGACTAGGAATTTGTTTCATCTTACCATCTGTCGCAGTCATGATGAAAATCAAAATTTTTCATAATATTCATCGAAGGAGTGAATTTAATAATGTGTAAGACTCAGTTCCGCCTCCAAAACATTGGATCAATGCAACTTTCACACCACGTGGACCCCCAAAATGGGCTCCAATAAGGGGATGCACACGCTACAATTGCCTCAGAATCGTTCTTAAACACTTTTCTCGGGGGTGAAGGGAGAGTCCTAACTATGACCCTCGTCGGTTCAATGCCCCCCCCCCCCCCCCACACACTTCCCATCAGGTAATTTCCCCTTCAGAGAAGTGGGAGGATGGGGCAACGACCTGGGGGTCTTAATTGGTACTAGGGGAAGCACCGAAACACCTCACAATAGCCTTTCAAATATCATCTCCCCCCCCCCCCCCCCAAAGAGAAAAAAATGGCCCAGGCAACCCCTATTATAGCATCCTACCTACGCGACTGTGCAAGACTCAATGTTATGGACATTATATATTGTGCAAGCAGAGTGGTTATTTTTGATGTACTTTTTGCTTGCTTGTTAATCTGTATGTCTTTAACCCATAACCAAACGTCACGCGGTATCTTCCAGCTCGAAACAAATAAATCGCCATTCAAATTTTTATATGTTTTCAGTTTTTACTCCCAAAGCGTAACTCATGAGCCCTCGTTGGAACTGGTTCCAGTGAGAGGTCATTAGCTATGTTTGTAGGCAAATATATTTTTAAAAGTTACTCCAGCTATTCTAGAAAATTTTAGTGCAAGTGTCGTCTTTAATTCGTGTTTTACTGAGGGTTAAACATGTTACATCGTGTTGCATCTAATTAAGGTACTTTATAAGTAATAGTATTTTGTTTATTTTGAAATTCCCACCCCTGATATTCCTTAAATTCAAAGTAAATATACACAAATTATACATCAAAATGAAGGTTGAGATGTATGGAACACGAAATACATATGTAATCAAGTCATTGAGTTGACAACAGGTACCATTGGTTCCTGGAAGTCTGCAGCCGCATTAGTACCAGAACTGATAATAAAATAATATTTCACGAGAACAACTTGTGGCCAAATGTGCTTCAGATATCCAAGAACAAAGCTAGGCATTCAAAACACTTTCGAATGCAGGAAAAGGACAACACACTCTGCATTTTGTATAGTGGAGTTCGTGATTGTTTTGTTACCCAAAGGTTTCTTATAGGACGGGGGATATGTTTGATTGAATCGGAGTATCACGAATTACCCAAATAAGCCCCAATATTACCGGAAATAACCGAAATGATTACCGAAATCACGGAAACGGACTTATCCTAACTAGAATCTTTGATGTAAATAATAGCACGTAGTGCTATAAGGCAACTATAGGGTGTGTTCCATTGTACTAGAGTATTTTTTACCACGAATTACCAAGGTGGGCCTGAAAATGACCGGAAATCACCGAAATGATTACCGAAATCACCCAAAGGGGTTCGGATTCTTAAGAATCCTCGTCTACTTAGACCATTTGTATCCATTATTCTTTGATCTGTAATGACTTCTATCTAGTATACTGACCCTCCTGTATGTGTACATAATGGCCATGAAGCTATTTCTCTTGATCTAACCCCGAACCCCGTATGTTTACAGCCAGGATACCTTTTTGGGATATCTATTTGGGGATACCTGTCGGAGAATACCCATTTGGGGATGTTTGGACAACCCGTATGAGAGGCCCATGACAATTTTTCTCTTGATCTACACTCGAGTCCCTCATGTTCTCAGTTAGGTCTTTACTATATGAAAATGCTATACTAAAAAGAAAAAATAACAATACATTCTTTACATTTGAATTTCTTTCATTGAAAAACAAATCACAATACACCTTTTTATGGTATGTAGATTGTCAAGTCATAAACTATCTTTCTGCTGATTGGACATCTCCTCGGTGATTTACAACAGTCAGTACACAGGCACAAGTGATTACATGGTAGCAGAGCGACATTGGCTTCAGTTAATAAACACACACAACGTTTCCGTGAATCAAACAACTTGTCGCGAAGATTCTATCTAATCATCCTTCTTTTGTTTTCTGCCTCTCTTTCGTTTAGTGCTGTCTTCTTGATTATGCACAATGTTTCTCTTCTTTGCTATGGTCACTGCTTTGGTGATCCGATCCCAATCTTCTGTGGGAAACTTGAATCCAACATCGTTCTTGAACAGTTGAATCTGTAATTCGTTGTTGGTTTTGAAGAGGGTTGTGCTAGTAGACATCCTTCTCCTTCGGTTGTCAGCACACAAATGACGATTTTCGCTGGAAACGTTCCTTTTATAGATTTTCTTCATAGCAGTGACATCTAGTGGCATATTTCATTCATGACTTCATCAACCAACACTCTTTATCTATTAGATCGGTTGTAAACATACCGACTATTTTGTCCATTGATGCACCTCGACAGCGATGTTTGAGATAAAACAAGCAATACTGTCCAACACTGGTAACGATCCTTGCAGACGTTTTTGTTGTATTTCCAATATCTGGAATTCTGCTTGAGAAAATTGTGGAATGGTCTGTGTCTTGGAGGTAATCCACAGGAGTCAAAGAATTCTGCGTCTATGTGGCTCACGAAGAGAGCCACCCAATGTTCTCTTTTTCTGTGTTCTGGATCTGTGTTCACTATCAAAACCACCGGTCTGTGATCTGGTAATCTTCTTGATAATCTGTTTCTTGCAAATACGCCCAAACAAATTCTCTTCAAACAATCATCTGATCGAAGGGCATTCTTCAACTGCAATGTGTTCATGCTGAGAAGTCGAAAATGACTTGTGTGTTCTTGTTTTGTTTTGTTGGTCTTGTTTTGGAATTCTGCATACACCAATATGTTGATCGTGGTCGGCAACGGATCTTCGAAATGGACTTCCAGTCTCAGATTTCAGTGTTGTCCATGTGATTGGTCTGGAGTGAGGTCAAACACGAACAGCGTGTATCCTTTTATATACTCCTCTCGGCTAACGTGGTTTCCTTTATTCTCGTACATCTGTCCGCTTCCTTGGAACAGGGTTGCATAACATCTCGCCACTTCTTGTTGATCGAACCGAGGTTGTAGTGGTTGTGCAGGAATCTGTTGTCCGTCTACACACAGAGCAAAGTAATTGATGTTGTAGTTTTTAAAATTGTATGGATACTTTGAAAAAGTTCCATTGAAGGCGTCGTTGTACACGCATACCACTACAATGCTTTTCGGAAGTTGGCCAAGAAATAACTTTTTTGTGTGATGCTGAGATTTCACTTTGACACTGAGAACACTTTGGTTTCCACATGGTCGATGGGACATTTTGCCGTTGCTTTAGCCAATGCTTTTTCGTGAGGCATTCTCACGACTGAATGGAGTCTCTCTTTGCGAACAAACATGGAAACGTCCATCTTGATATTGTAAGTTTCTGCATCTGCCATCAAGGCCAATGCAACCTTGTCTCTGTTAATTTTTACGTGAACGTTTACCCCATTTAGTAGGTAACGTGTTTGGAAAAACATATCCAAGTGCAATCTTCCTGCCATGTCCAAGACTTTACTTTCAACCATAAACATTTTTCTCGTGGTAAATCCATTGTCATCTTCTATGAGATCTTCCATGTGGCCAGCTGTGTCCTTGTACCGAAAGGCATTAGTCAATTGTGACGTTTTGGCTGCTGGTCCATACTTAACAAAGTCTCTATGTAGGCTCTGTAGTGGTAAGTGTTGTTGGAAGGAGACATCAGTTTCTCATTCAAACTGATGTCGATTTGACTGAACAGGGAATGCATCCATCAACTGACCGGCCCCACTTTGGCATCATTTGTGATTGCTGCTCCCTTGGAATCTACAATCTTTGCCTTAACGTACAAACATGTCTGTCGCAGATTCAAATAATCATCTCCCAACCCCGCGATATTGAATTCTATCGGTCCACTGTTTTCTATAGTAGCCAATGGTCTGTGTTCCACCCATTGTCCATGTTCCACACTGGTCTGTGTTGGTGGCATTGAAAATAAGTCGAGTTCACTATTCACACACTCACAGGATTTTCGTTGGTGAGAGGCATCACGCACAGAGAAACTCTTGCGACTGTTCTGCTCTCTTTCTTTTTTTCGATTTACTGGCAGTGCTTGGTGCACGCCTTGTTATACCTTTGCGACCGGGTGGCTTCGAGCCACTCACCACTTCATTCCACGCTCCCGCACCAGCTACTTTGAATCTATTGATCGCTGTCTGTTTCACATTTTCCCTTTGATGACATCTCCAGCGAATGCTGCTCCTTTTTTAACGTGCTGTCTCACCGCTGTTTTGGCCGTAGTTTTCTATAAGGGTAATACCATATTCTTCAGTCCTCCCAGTATACTACCCAAGCCATAACCTCTCTGTATCTGCGTTCCAGAAAAAAGCTGGAAGTCCGTTCCCAGTTTGTTTCGTGTAATACTCCTCGTACAACTTGGCATTATAACAGTAAGTCATGTCTATGTGAAATGAAGAGATCTTCGATTTCGAAAATGAAGTGTCACTGTCACCTTCCCAAACTCGAATGCTACATTAGCTCCTGTGTCGTCCCTTATATAAATCCTAACGGTGCCAAAATTCTTTCGTTCCGTTCCACGGGTATTTAGTGCACGTTCTCAAACGTCTTGGAGATAATACTTCCATATTTGCCTCTCACGGGTACGATGCGAAGTAGAGGTACCCTCGGTTCTCCCACGACTTGGTCACGAACTAAGTCACAGTATACATAGAGTGAATAAAATCCTTGGTTGACATCAGCAGCTCTCGAAGAACTGTAAGTTCCTGATTTAAAAAACACACTCGTCAAAACCAAAGATCTTTTGGAGAGTCGGACGTCATTCATTCCTTGATTCGAACTTTACCAGTGACAAATCTATCTTATCGTGACGGGGGTAGCAATTCTTCCTTAACACCATTGATGCCCCGTATTACATCGGAAGGTTCTGAATATCGACCTTCTTTCAGACTGAGGTGATATTGTTTTTTCGAATTCCAATACACTGTGGCGAAAGCTTCTTCCTCCCCACGAATGTTAAACCAAGAGTTTGATATTGAATCTCTGCCAAACCCACTTCCCATTTTCCAGTGAGATTCACCGGTTGTGATAACTGTGTGGTATACATAGTCAGCGTGTTCTCTGGGGACACGTTCATTGAACGGTTACTTGGTAGGGTCAAATAAAACATCACTTTTTCTTACCCGTTGCAAAAAGGGTATCTCTGACAAAGGGAAGAAGCAGATCTTACAGAAATGGGGATTCTTGGGTGCTCTTTTACCACCTGTGTTATCGAATGTGGCCAAGGGTATTTTTGAATGATGGAATATGCAAAGAAAATGGCTTTGATAGAACCAAAATTATTGGAACGTCTACAAGACACTCCAATGATCAGGCAACCCATTGAAATGGCTTTCTTGTCTTTGGATCGAGAAATGAGAGATATTCTCGATGCTCCTTTCCTCCCCACAAAAGAAAAGATGACTTGATATAATCAAATCTTGCAACGATATCTAACATTTCAGGAGAAGGTGGTGGCCCCTCGACCCATCAAAGTAGAAATCGAAAGGGAGAGTTCAGACCAAGACATTTTGGATTCAGTTCCAATGGCAACGAGGAAGAAAGCAAGGTTATTATTGAGTCGTATTAAGAACGACCCAAACATATCTTGGAATGAGAAGGATGAACTGATCCACAAGGATCGAACGGTGGTAGGGTCGAATGTGACGGATCTTCTAAGCGATTTACTTAGAAGAAGGAAGACATTCCAGCTCAATGGATGGGAAGTGTAGGCCGAAGTCTTAAAAGATAGTAACATCCCACAAGAGTTGATTGGTCAAAAAGAACGTTGGGATTTCATGAGACAGGGACCTGTAAAGGTGGAGACGAAGCCTTCTAAACGAAAGAAACTTAAGAAGATCCCATGGTCTGAGGTATGAATAGGACTGGTTTTCATTGATGAGTTGGCTGGGTCATGGATGAGTTGTACCATGATACGGAAGCTCCTGGTAGTTTGTTGGGGTGGACGCTCTACGTAGAGCGTCTAAGAAAAAGACTAAACAAGCCGTGAAATGGTTATAGACTCAAAACACTTACATTCTTCATAAACCTGTTCGTCGTAAATTCCAAGAAAGGGGTTGATCGTTAGTGGTATAGATGCACAATGGCATGCTGACTTAGTGGATCTAACAAACATAAGTAAATTCAATAAGTAAATGTGAAACGGGCATCGATCAACAGGCCCAAAGAAGCTGCGCGAGAGCTTGAAATGAAGTGGTGGGTGGCTCGAAGTCACCCGGCGCAAAGGTATAAAAAGGCGTGCTCCACTGCCAGTAAATCGAAAAAAGAAAGAGAGCAGTACAGTCGCAAGACTTTGTGCGTGATGTCTATCATTAATAACAAATCCTGTAAGTGTGTAAATAGTGAATTCAACTTATTTTCAATACCACCAACACAGACCAGTGTGGAACATGGACAATGGGTGGAACATAGACCATTGGCTACTTTTGAAAAGAGTGGACCGATAGAATTCAATATCGCGGGGTTGGGAGATGATTATCTGAATCTGGCAGACATATCTGTATGTTAAGGCAAAGATTTTTTAATTCAATGGAGCAGCAATCACAAATGATGCCAAAGTGGGACCGGCCAATTTATGGATGCATTCTCTGTTCAGTCAAACCGACGTCAGTTTGGATGAGAAACTGGTGTCTCCTTCCAACAACACTTACCACTACAGAACCTACATAGAGACTTTGTTAAGTTATGGCCCAGCAGCCGAAAAGTTACAATTTACTAATGCCTTATGGTACAAGGACACAGCCGGCCACATGGAAGATCTCAAGAAGATAACACTGGATTTACCACGAGAAACTAAAGTCTTGGACATGGCAGGAAATTGCACTAGGATATGATTTTCCAAACACGTTACTTACTGAATGGGGTTAACGTTCATGTAAAAATGAAGAGAGACTCCATTCAGTGGTGAGAATGGCTCACGAAAAGGCATTGGCTAAAGCAACGGCAAAATATCCCATGACCGTGTGTGTTCGCAGTGTCAAAGGGAAATCTCAGTATCACACAAGAAAATTTATTTCTTGGCCAACTTCCGAAACGCATCGTGGTGGGATGCGTGGACAACGACGCCTTCAATAGAAATTCTTCAAAGAATCCATACAATTTTAAAAACTACAACATCAATTACTTTGCTCTGTATGTAGGCGGACAACAGATTCCTGCAAGACCACTACAACCTCGATTCCATCAACAAGAAGTGGCGAGATGTTATGCAACCCTTTTCCAAGGAACTGGACAGATGTACGAGAATGAAGGAAACCACATTAGTCGAGAGGAGTATATAAAAGGATACACGCTGTTCGTGTTTGACCTGACTCCAGACCTATCACATGGACAACACTTCGATTTTGTGAAGAGAGGAAATTTGAGACTGGAAGTCCATTTCGAAGATCCATTGCCGACCACGCTCAACGTATTGGTATATGCAGAATTCGAAAACATCATAGAAGTGGACAAGAACAGACAAGTCATTTGCGACTACTCGGCATGAACACGTTGCCGTTGAAGAACGCCCTCCGATCAGATGGTTGTTTGAAGAGAATTTGTTTGGGCGTATTCGCAAGAAACAGATTACCAAGAAGATTACCAGATCACAGACCAGTGGTTTTGATAGTCAACACAGATCCAGAACACAGAAAAAGAGAACATTGGATGGCTCTCTTCATGAGCCACAAAGACGCAGAATACTTTGACTCCTATGGATTACCTCCAAGACACAGACCATTCCACAATTTTCTCAAGCAGAAATCAAATATTGGAAATACAACAAAAAACGTCTTCAAGGATCGTTACCAATGTGTGGACAGTATTGCTTGATTTATCTCAAACATCGCTGTCGAGGTGCATCGATAGACAAAATAGTCGGTATGTTTACAACCGATCTAATAGATAAAGAGTGTTGGTTGATGAAGTCATGAATGAAATATGCCACTAGATGTCGCTGCTATGAATAAAAACTGTAAAGGGAAAGTTTTCAACGAAATTCGTCATTTGTGTGCCGACAGCCGAAGGAGAAGGATGTCTACTAGCATAACCGTCTTCAAAACCAACAACGAATTACAGATTCAACTGTTCAAGAACGATGTTGGATTCAAGTTTTCCACAGAAGATTGGGATCGGATCACCAAAGCAGCGACCATAGCAAAGAAGAGAAACATTGAGCAAAATCAAAAAGACACCACTAAACGAAAGAGAGGCAGAAAACCAAAGAAGAAGGATGATTGGATAGAATGTTCACGATTCCATGTTTGATCACGATGGCTCTGAATGAATGTAACCAAGAAACGAGAAACCAAGATTCGAGAAATCCATTTCCAAGAGACTATGCAGAGAGAATGAACGTTGAAACGTTTGATCAGGATGTTCCACAAGGTATCACGGAACTAAATATTTTCCCATAGGCGACCATTATAACGTTCAGGCAAAAAACAAACTATGATCGCATCGTTTAATTTTGACATTCAAATATCTTTGTCAAGTATAGCCCTTCAGACAACTTTTTCTGATCCCAAAACATGGGGTCATGCAACAAATAACAGAGAAAAAATGATAGCAAGGGAAGTACCGGTCACGTGCACATATTTTTCGGGGAATTCCCTACAAAAATACACCAAATATAAATTGTATTTTTTGGTCCAAAAGTAATCACTTTTTTATCTGGAATTTTCATCATTAACGCAAGATGTCAATAGAATGCTTCAAACGTTTATTGAAACAATTTATTTTCCGAAGGCTGTTTATTTGTAGAGATTGTATCACTTCCGAGTGCAACATTTCAAGGTTGGAAACGCTAATTCAAATATTTAGTGCCTGATACCACAAAAAGTTCTGGAGCAGATGCTACGCGGAGACTCTCGTTCACTGATTGCTCTAGAGAAATTCGAGTCAGAACAGAGACCACCATGAAGTATGTATTGGAAGAACACCGCCTCAAAACTTTTGAAAATATGTTACAAAGAGAAAGTGCAAAAAACCTGAAAGAACTAGCGAGAGCTGGCTTCTGTTATTTGTTACAGAAGACAGAACTCAATGTTTTCATTGTGGAATAGTTGTGCGATTCTGGGATAAAGAAGATGATGTTATAGAAGAACATAGACAATATGCGTCAGGATGTTATTATATTCACACCCTGCCCGAATTGATGCAGGGGGAAGAAGAATTCACTAAAGAACAAGAAGAAGAGGCCGTCAGAAAAGAAGATTCACGGAAATGTTGCGTCTGTTTATTAACTGAAGCCAATGTCGCTCTGCGACCATGTAATCACTTGTGCCCGTGTACTGACTGTTGTAAATCACTGAAAAGATGTCCAATCTGCAGAAAGACAGTTTATGAATACTTGACAATCTACATACCATAAAAAGTTGTATAGTGATTTGTTATTCAATAAAAGAAATTCAAGTGTAAAGAATGTGTTGTTATTTTTTCTTTTTAGTACAGCATTCCCATTGAGGGTAGATCAAGAGAAATATTTTCATTGGCCTCTCATACAGGTTGTCAAAACATCTCCAGATGGGTATTCTCCGAGAGGTATCCCCAAATAGGTATTCCAAAAAGGTATCCTGGCTGTAAAGATAAGGGGCTTGAGGTTAGTTAAAGAGAAATAGCTTCATGGCCCTTATGTACACATACAGGAGGGTCAGTATACTAGATAGAAGTCATTACAGATCAAAGAATAATGGATACAAATGGTCTAAGTAGACGATGATTCTTAAGAATCCGAACCCCTTTGGGTGATTTCGGTGATCATTTCGGTGATTTCCGGTCATTCTCAGGCCCACCTTGGTAATTCGTGGTAAAAAATACTCTAGTACAATGGAACACGCCCTATAGTTGCCTTATAGCACTACGTGCTATTATTTACATCAACGATTCTAGTTAGGATAAGTCCGTTTCCGTGATTTCTGTGATTTCCTGTGATTCTTGGGCTCATTTGGGTAATTCGTGATACTCCGATTCAATCGAACATACCCCCAGGACATAAACCCGTCCTGTAAGAAGCCATTGGGTAACATAGCAACCACGTGCAACCATAGAAACCAAGATGGCGGATTCCACTATACAAAATGGACGGCGGAAACGCATATTACAATAACAACACGCGCTGCGCATGCGCACTAACACCACTCATCACTATGGAGATGACGTCAAAAGATAGCCGCTCACGCGGGTTACCATGACAACACAACTTGGCGGTCTCCGGTCACGTGACTATAACGTCACATCAGATCCGGCACGAGATCCGGGTGATGTGGCCTTAACCATGCAACCAATACCACTTTTGTGTATATTTAATTTGAATTTAAGGAATATCAGGGGTGGGAATTTCAAAATAAACAAAATTTCGTTACTTATATAGCACGTTAAACATCAAGGGGGTATTATCACAAAAGTACTCGCTTATCACCAAGAGAATAAACATGGAGGGGTGTATTATCACAAAAATACTCGCTTATCACCAAGGGAATACCTTATGTTCTTGAAAGAAATGTTTTAGAGGTACAAGGAAAATTTTGATATCTGTTTTCCTCCTAGTGGTTTGTTGATTGAAACAGAAAACAGAATTTTAAATTGTGTGCTTAATGGTAATCTTCTTTTTAGTCAAAAACACCATGTGCAGACTTTCAGGGCCCTAACAAACCTTTTTTTTTTTGGGGGGGGGGGGGGGTGGGGGCGTCGATGCCAGGCAGCTCGATCATATCGCACAACTACATAACAAATTGCTGTAAAGACGAATACGCTACACATATACCTTTCCATTGATGAAATACTTACATGATAGGAAATTTATTAGAGTTTTATAGCAGTGTTGTCAATTACACACACAAAAATGAGACGTGTATTTGTGGATGTGTCTGTGTATGTGTCTATAGGTGTGTGTGTGTGGATGAGTGGGTTTTGGAGCGTGTCATAGATATAAGCAAGCACGCGACGTATTGTATACTTTATCGTGATACACAGGTCAAATTGGTCGGGTGTAAAGATAAATATATGTTGTTCAATGTCAGCTGTAAAAGATACACATATTACGTTAACCCTTTACCTTACGTAACGGCCAAAACCGGCCAGTGCTATTAACAAAAATTGTTATTTAATTTTCATTTTTGTCTCAAAATCATAGCTTATGACCCCTCATTGGAATGAGCTCGTTGAGCGGCCATAAGCTATGTTTCTGAAGCAAAAAATGCTAAAAATAAGTTTTGTTTGCAAGCGTCGTCTGCTTTTCATGTTAGGTAAAGGGTTAATAAAGATCTATCGATATACTTATTGCATTTTCTAACCTGAACTCTAAATCAATTGGCTTAACCCTTTACCCAACGTAACGGCCAAAACCGGCCAGCGCTATTCTCAAAAATCGCCAATTAATTTTCAAAATATTTTCATTTTTTGTCTCAAAAACATAGGTTATGACCCCTCGCTGGAACGAGCTCGTTCCAACGAGGGGTCATAACCTATGTTTTTGAGACAAAAAATGAAAAAAATAGTTATTCAAGAATTTTTTTTTGCAAGTGACGTCTGCTTTTCATGTTAGGTAAAGGGTTAAAAATCAACCCAAATCAACTGGGTTGAGTGAATATGAACCAATTTGTGTGTGTGAATCTTTGTCGGATCAGTAAGAGATTCTGATCAAGTGATCACTCCAAAGCATGTGTAATTTTCGTCAGGCATGCAAAGACGTCTGACCAACTTGGTCTTTCATAATTTCTTGGCCAACCTCTGTCCGACGAACCCCGTGATCGTGTGACTTTGGGGTGGGGATGGTGGGGGAGGGAGGTTAGAAAGTAGATGGGCACAGGATATTTATATTCGTTTAGCCGACTTATCTCTTAATCCCAGAACTTCAGAAACAGATACGTGACGACAGGGGTCATTGTGGGTGGGTGGAGTTGGTGGTATCTCACCTCCAATACAGTCTGTAATCGGGAAATTATCACCCCGCAGGTGTGTGTGGTTAGAAATTCTGAGGTATCAGTCGGAAGCTTTTCACCAAGGTGGGAGTGTACAGATGGACATCCCTAAAATTGGAAATCCGGCGGCCACCTGAGTGTGGAAGGGTGGGAATTAGGAATTCCGGGTATGACATCCATTGTTCAAGACCCACAGGCCACGTCCCATTTCACCAGCCAGCCACCTGCTTCCTCCGGCTGCTGATCAGAAAAAAACATCAACACTTTTTTAGGGTTACAATTATTTATTGTTCAAATCATTTTCTTTTTCTTTTTATGACGTACATCTGAAACTGGCAAGTCCAACAACAACGCTGAATCAACATGCTTTCCGTGATTGTAAAACACGAACTGTACACCGGGAAAAAGCTGGATTGAATATGTGTAACATCCTATTTGTTTTGCTGTTAAAGTTGTTTCACCCATCGTGTGCAAGTTCGATTTTGAAATCTTTTATTCTCATATGGTGTATCTACAAAAAAAACAAACAAACAAAAAAAACAACAGTATTTAAATTGTGCGTATTTTATTTCCAAGGTTATGTATTATCAGTTCTCAGGTAGTTTAAAGATTACATTTTTGTCCGACGAACCAAATTATCTGTTTTCCTCTACGGCTACACGCTGAGGTTCATTCCCGCAAGACCAATTCCCTTCAGACCAACTCCCACCAGACCCATTCCCAAAAGACCAATTCCCATTAGACCAATTCCCCTTAGACCAACTGATGTGTTCTACTTTCAAAATAAGTTTTTATCCCAGAAATGACCATTTATTTGAACAATAAAGGCCTTGGATAATTTTTTGCTTTATTCGCCTAGTAGGGTGATAAATTTTCCCCATAGGTTTAACACTGAAAGAATTTATTCCCCTAGTAGCGACGGACTTGACCTCTGGCCTCTACCACATTTGTCTAGCCTAATTAATGTTTCGATTGTTGATTTCTTTATATCGTTTTGAAAGTATTACACAATGCCAGTAGAAAACACCACCCACTGTTCATATAATAAAGTATTTTTGCAAGTTTAGCTCAAGTTTGTAGGGGAATTATTTTTAGACAGAAATGTATTACTGCGCCTTGTTTATTTTTGCAAATTGTGCTGGCCGATCAAATTCGACCAATGTGCTCCTCATTTCTCGCTGTGTTTTGTAGCGAATTATAGCACGATTTTGCCGCGACTGCCCTGTAGAAAATTTATGGGATAAACAAAATAAACGTATAGTGTTTTCAAGTAAAAAAATTATTCTACTCGTAGAATTAAGAATGAAACCGACTTGCCAGAGGCTCGTCGGTTTCATTCTTAATCCTACTCGTAGAATAAATTTTTTACTTGAAAACACTAGACGTTTATTCTGTATATACCAATAATTTGAGTTGAGTGCTAGAAACCACTATGGGTGCTTTCAAAGACAAAGGGATACCAGAGGAAAAGCCAGTATTTTCCTTTCTTATGTTTCATCCTCGGTCAAATGCAAATAATATTTTGTTTATATAAATTTGTTTTATTACAAATTATTGGAGAGTGCCTATGGGCACTCTCCAATAATATTGTGATAAAACAAATTTCATGAACAAAATTAGGCCACCAAAATAATCTAGCCCTCAAACAGTTAATAACAGAAAATAGTTGGTCTAAAAGGAATTGGTCTCACGGTAAACATTGAAGAAAATTAAGAAAATTGAAGAAAATTGTGAAATTTAAGTAAAATGGTATATGTGTATTGATGTTTTAAATATATATTTTTTGTATTTGGGAAATTGTGAAATTGAAGTAAATGGGTTGAGAAATTGAAGTAAATTGTTAGATGTATTGAGCTGTGCTGAAATGTTATAAATCAATACTTTTTGTATGTTATGCATATAAATATTTTTTTATCAAATAAAGTGCTTTTCAGTAAATAAATATTTTCCTAATTATCCTTATTCAATAACAGTCAATAGTTGGTCTAAGGGGAATTGGTCTTTTTGGAATTGGTCTTTTGGGAACTGGCCTAGTGGGAATTAGTCTAAAGGGAATTGGTCCTAGTTGGAAGACACCCACGCTGAAGTTCTCTCATGAAAGTAGTTATTAGATTTCTTTCCGAAACACAACTTAGATTGACTCAATTGGACGAGCTTGATGAGCTGGTTCCAATGAGAAGTTTCAGTTGTGTTTGGAAAACAAAGATGAAAATGAAAAGGTGAAGCTATGATCATAAATTGGCCAGCAGTGTAGCAGCGGGGATGGAGGGGGATTGAAGGGATTGCCCTCCACTTTCCTGGAAAATATCAATCTTAAAAGTTATTTGTTTTCCAGGGACCTCCATGTTTGAATTTATTTATTTATTTATTTATTTATTTATTTATTTATTTAATTATTTATTTATTTATTTATGTTAATTAATTAATTAATTAATTAATTAATTAATTAATTTATTTGTTTGTTTATTTATTGGTGTTCAAGGCCACACATTTCTGCACAATGGCTAATCGTGACCGCAATATGGAGATAAAGTCAAGTTTAGTCAATCCCTTATAACCATGTTTCCCATTTTAGAGGACTTCCACCCCCAAGCATTGGTGACTGGGTCCTATTTTACCAGTAAAACAAGAGCTTGGTTACCACAGTAAATAAGCACTGCTTCACTTCCCGGGGTAAGAACATGCAAGATAAGCTGCCCGTCGTAATGGAATACTGTTGACAGTCACGTAAAGAAGGAATGGGAGTGCCCCCTGGATATGCTCAATCTGTTAATAGACTGTCATCTGCGCCAGGCTTGCAAATTTGAAATATACTCCTGACGAACGTCATTTTGACGGCCAAAAATAACGTGATTTTTCATTCCAAAAGCCGCCAGAAGTCTCCGTTTAATAACTGATTTCAATATTTTATTGGGGGAAAACCCCCTATCATCGCTCGTGCCTTCGGCATTTTCGTATATAATTTATGCATACTTAATTTAAATTTTTGGAATATCAGAGGTGGGGACTTAGAAGTGAACAAATTTCACTTACATAAAAAGCATCTTAAATATACACAAATTATACATCAAATAAAGGCTATAATGCACAGAACAATAAAAATATATGAAATCAATTCACAGAGTTCACATCAGGCACCAATGGTTTCTGGAAGTCTGCTGTCGCAATCGTACCAGAACTGATCATAAAATAATATTTCGGGGGAGCAATTCGTGGCCAAATGTGCTTCAGATTCTCGTCACACTGAGGGTATGCATCAGTTTTATTTCGTTCCCCAATTGAGATTACCGTTAGTTATATTTAGCCATATATTTATCTCCCTTCCGAGATAACGTATTGCTTTATTCACACAGGTGCTTTTATTTAAGTTTGTTATTTGCCGACAGTACTTTAACAAGGCAGGTTACTCAACTTTATTTAAAAGTTGACTTGTGCTTGTCTACTAGTGTAGACAAATTTAGTATAATTCAAGTGTAACTCAGTTTTTACACTAATTATGTGCCTGTTGTTGGTAATCATTACAGGTATGAACCATTGGATAATCTTGACCTTATACGTGTGTTATTTTGAAACTGTAACCATATATGCTTAGTGACCATTAAACCCCGGTAAATTTATACAACTGTTATTGTATCATATTGACTGGTTTACTACTGGAAGGAAAGTAATATATGCTGTTTATTCAGCTTTGCTTTGTTTTAGTTTATTGGAGGGTGACTCTGGGCATTTTTCAATAATTGTAATAAAGCCATCACTTTGCATTAATTGTATTTACGAGAAAATTCCTTTCGTTTACCAGTTTAACCCTTCAGCTAGAATGAAAAGCAGACGACACTTGCAATTTTTTTTTAATAACTAATATTTTTCATTTGTTGTCTCACAAACATAGGTTATGAACCCTCATTGGAACGAGTTCGTTGAGCTCGTGCCAATGAGGGGTCATAACCTATGTTTTTGAGACAAAAAAAAAAAATTAAAAATAATGAAAATTAATTGGCGGTTTTTGAGAATAGCGCTAGCCGTTTTTGGCCGTTACGTTGGGTAAAGGGTCAATGCTTTGCAGCAGGAAAATCCAACTTTCACCCTTATATATGTATGTGTGTGTGCATGTTCATGTAAATAATGGGTATTTTACTGAGGAAGGTATGTACACACGTTATAGATTATTGAATATCTTGAAAGTTTTATGGAGAAATTATGAGACTTTACCATGCAGAAATTAGTAGTAAATGAAAAGTATGATTATGATATGCTGGATAGTTCGTTGGATATAATTGCTTACACACAAAACACGTTTGTTATGGTTTGCTGGAAGGATCTTAGTGAGCTCATTCCAGTGAGACATGCCAACATATGTTGCTCCAGTTAAAAATAATTCTGGAATGGATGTTTTTTCTGGAATGCCTGTATCCAGCATATGAATTTAGAGACATGTGCCAATATTTAGTGTTTTTTTATTGCTTTTATTTGCAGGAGTTCATTATTATTATTTATGTATGGTGGTGAACTGATTATGGCAATGATGAAGATGTTTTAACCTTTTGAACCCTGGTGTTATCTCCCAAGTCAGTTCAATAGCAGCAATCGGAAGAGTCCATATTTATTATTTGGGGGTAGATCAATTAATATTTTCAACGTGCAGCCTTAGGGCTGCACGTTGAGAATATTGATTGGTTTACTCCACACATTCACTCAGCAATCATCGTGCTTAATGGAATTATTACGTAGCATGTTTCTGGGCAGGAAAAGAGGCCTCTCGGGTTCAAAGGGTTAATCTGAAAATAAAGGAACCCCCGTTAAAGAAACTTCAACCTCAGTCATTTGCAGAAAGTGACTGCAGTTACAAAATGGCGCCAAACAAGTGATTTTCATCAATCGTTCTACAACTGGTGGATATCAATAGGAGGTGATTTGATCATCAAAAGTTCGTGGTTTTTAAGATACCGATGCCATCACATCTTACAAACTTTGATAATATGATCTGTGTTAAGATTTGTGCTGCACCCACACAACTTAGTTCACTGACTGGCAATACTTGACAATGTTGACTGATTTTGATTTGTCATTTGTTATAGCAACCCAGCGCCGTATTAACCCATGGCCGGACCCCCAGGCTTTTAGGTACTTCGCCCCCCCCCCCCTCCCCCCCCCCCCCAGCACTTCAATTTTTCACCCCACCACAGCTGACAGCCTGATCCTCGTACAGTGGGCACTATGCCGTAGTACATAACCAAACGCGGAAGTATACACATACCATGACAGGGGGGCGGAAGATAGTTGTCTTCCGCGTAGTATCGTAGACCTGTATTATTTATAGTTTTATTTGCTTGGCATATTATTAAACGAAACATTAAAATAATGTACTGTATATAAATATATATAAAGTACACTTATGAGATTATATATATGGATAAATACATTGTGCATGTATCGCTACGGCGCAGAGTGTAAAGTGCCTTTAACCATTGAGGTCCTAAGGCACTGGTAACTGTGCCTCGGTCAAAAAAAAAAACCCAAATGGCGGGTCCCATATCACTGCGGACCCTAGACTTCAGCCTAGTCAGCCTTCTGAATAATAATGCGGCCCTGAAGCAACCAGTTACACTTTGACTGTTTTGACAACACTGACATAATTTTTTTCCGGGGTGATACATGTATATGAGAACTGTGTATATGAAATGACACTTAGTTGTTTCACTTATGTGAAAACAGCATAATTTCAAATGATTAGTTTGCTATTGGTGTGAAAGTTTATTTTATCTCTTGAGTATCAAGGGAGGTAAGCAATATTTCTTGTGTGTGTTTTCACAGATCAATGGAGATAAATTTCTTTAACCCCTTTCAGGAAAGCAGTTCAAATTAGCATATTTTTGTAGTATAATGGTAAGGGTTGGTAATCTAGTTATTTGTCATAATTGATACTTTCAAATTCTTATTGCAAATGACCATTAATTAAGGGTAATAACTTTGAAAAATGTGATTGTCGGAAAGACATAGTTTGGCAAGTCTCTTGCCAACAGCGTATTTCGTCGAAGAATATCTTTAACCCTTATCTCATCATGGCAAGCAGATGAACTGTGCAAATAAATTTTGAATGACTAAGTTTTTTTTGTATTTTCTCCCCAAAACATAACTTAAGACCCCTGATTGGAACCAGCACGGCGATAAAAAATATTAACCCTTTACCCAACGCAGAGAATATCAAAAATTATTATTTTAATTACCATTTTTTTTAATGTTTCAAAACTATTCAACAAAACCATATCATGTGACCCCCCCACCCCCACCCCATTGGAACGAGCTCGATGAGCTCGTTCCAATGAGGGGTCACAAGCTATGGTTTTGTTGAAATATTGTGAAATTTTTTTTTTTTTCAACGCCTCCTTTTGCAGATTACGCTGGTGGATGCGGGCGATTCGTTAGGTAAAGAGTTAAAATTGAATTGGCGACATTTTTTAGTACCTTGAACCCTATACCGCTGTTTGATTGATATGAAATGATTAGCTGTACATCGACGTTAGGTTGATATGAAATGATCAGCCGTACACGGACGTTAGGTTGATATGAAATGCTTAGTGTTATAAAGAGAATAAAAAGGCCAAGGAAGATCTTAGTACAGATGAGGACCTCGAACATTCCATGTATTGGCTGCCCAATCGCGGTTCTCTAACCGAACTTTCCGACCTCTCGAGTCAGGAGCACCAAATCAGTCTTGCTCTCATTAAGGTTTTCAAAAACCCCAGTGTGCGCGAGTCCTTGAAGTCAGTTTTCTTGGAAGCAGCTAATGAAAGAATAAGAGACTTAGAAAATACTGTTCAGACCTACAAACAGAAATTCAGTTGAAAGACAAGAGACTTGACGAGTTAAGTGATGAAATCGACGACCTGGAGCAGTGTGATCGCAGGACCAATCTGCACCTAACGGGTATACCTGAGAAGCCCACTGAAAAAACCGATGAGATAGTGGTGGAAATCGCAAATAAAATTGATGTCAGCATAACCGTTGAGGACATATCTCGGAGTCATCGTGTGGGCCCCAGGATGATTAACGACAACCTTGTCCCAACAAGGCCTATTATTTTTAGAATTAACAATTATCGGCTCCGAGATAAGCTTTTCAGGTCCATGACAAAACTCAGGTCAATGGCGACTGATACCCATTCGTCACAGCCTGGACCCACTCGCCCGGGGATCTTCATTAATGAAGACCTCACCAAGACACGTGCGTCCCGCAGCCCGTAGAGTTCAGGTCCTGGATCGCGATAGAAAAATTCTAGACACGTGGACGTTTGATGGAGGCGTCTTTGTTAAACTCAAGGACGCGTCCATCGAACGGATCACAACTCCAAGTTAGATGGATGACTTGGAGAAGAGATTCAGAATTAGAAAGAAAGTTAACCTGAACAAATCTCAGTCAGTCGATATTTAATGGAGATCCTGTTGCACTAGGTTGATATTTTTCCCCAAAAGTTAATTGACCATACTATGCTCGAATTATCCTTTAAGCATATACGAACACTGCTGTGACCTCTTTACCCAACACAGCTTTAATAAGAGTTTTCCAACCTCTCATGACTTTCTGAAATAAATGTCAATCTTCAGAAAACCATTCTAGTATGAATATCATTGGAAACTGGCTCTATGAGCCAATTTGAATGATGTTCATATTGATATATGGTTTCAATGAGAAATGTCAAAATATTTTACATTGTGTCCTCTTTACCCAACACAGCATTAATAAAAAAAAATGTCAACCTCACATGACTTTCTGGAAAAAAAGATGTCAATCTTCAGAAAACCATATTATGGATATCATTGAAAACTGGCTCATTGAGCCAGTTTGAATGATATCCATATTGACATCATTATTATGAGATATGTCAAAATACTTTAGGTTGTGTCAACTTTACTTAGTCCAATTTGCGGGGGCAGTTTCGGCCGTCTTGCTGGCTGAGGGGTTAACGCAGGTGTTTGTTCTTTGTATGAGTTACCGTTTATGTTCACCTGGCCTTATACTCTTGTAGACCTTGGTCCTTTGGTGGTTATGGTCGGGTACGCATGAGCTTGCTTGAAACTTAAGGTTTACGGCGTCAGGTCTCTAGACCTGGGTGATGTCCTCTGGACTTGTTGAGAATCGCCGCGGCCTCACAATTTTGTGGCACGAGTGGGGTGGCGAACTCTGTTGGTACTGTGTGTGTGGGTGGCGATCAGGCTTGATTTTGGACCGTCTTCAGGCCCCTCGCCCCCAAGAACCTTGGGAGATGACCCGAATAAGCTATAAGCTTACTGTCAAATCCATACAGAACTCAATGTCCATTGAAATTTTGATATATGTTACACTGTGTTTTGTTGTTTAATGTTTTTTTTTTTGTTTGCTTTTGTCAGTTTGACGGTGTTAATGTAACATATAACAATCTCTATTGAAAAAATATTGTTTAACTGGTAAAGTGCTGGGAGTCCATATTTGGGCTTCATTCTCAAGCACAGATACTGCGACTTAAATGCTTCAAATTCAGAGGTTGTGCTTTATATTATCGTTGAAGTGATATTATTTAGTCTGTTAGGATTTGCCTGGTCACAATTCATAGGAGAGTGCCTACAGGCACTCTCCTATAAATTGTAACAAGGCAAAGACGGATGAACAAATTTTGATGGCCAAAAATACTTTAGCACTCTACCAGTTAAACTAAATGCTTAGCCGTGTACGGGCCTTAGGTTGGTAGGAAATTTATTATTATTTATTTATTGGTGTTTAAGGTTACATATTTATGCAAAATGACTAACCATGACCGTGGCAGTTTTACGGGTGGAGGAAGCCGGAGTACCCGGAGAGAACCACCAAGCAACGGCAAGCAACTGTCAGCTCCCCAATATACTAACTCCACACAAGCAGGGTTAGCATTAGTTGAAGACAAGTGCACCATCGATGTGCAGTACGCCTTAGTAAACAACGCCACCGTGCCCCCGCGCGGACAATGGGGATGAAGTGTCTTGCCCAAGGACACAACGCGGTTGCCGCAGGTGGGATTCGAACCGAGGACCTCTCGGCTTGCGGCCTGCCCCTCTACCTACTGAGCCACCGTGCTCCCTATACGGGTGCTAGGTAGGTAGGAAATGATTAGATGCACCATTTGAGCAAAAGAATTAAAACGAGTTTTGCTTCACGGGGTACACCAGGAGTGCACGCAGGAAGGTTTTTAGTAACATTCGGATATGATTTATTTATTTATTTATTTATTTATTTATTTATTTATTTATTTATTTATTTATTTATTTATTTATTTATTTATTTATTTATTTATGTTCAAGGTCACATATTTATGCACAACGGCTAATCATGACCGTGACAGTTTTACGGGTGGAGGAAGCCGGAGTACCCGGAGAGAACCACCGAGCAACGACGAGCAGCTGCCAGCTCCCCAACATCGTAACTCCGCACTGCAGCACAGGCAGGGTTAGATTGGTTGAAGACATGCGTACCATGGACGTGCAGTACGCCTTAGTACACGGCGTCATCGTGCCCCCATTCGGATATGATAAATCGTATATACAATTCAACATGATAAAACATATCAGACTGTCCATCGTGCATAAGTATGTGACCTTAAACACCAATAAATAAATGAATAAATAAGTAAATAAATAAATAAAAAATAAATAAATAAATAAATTATTAGATGTTTCAAATATGTTTCTATAACGTCTTTACCAAACACAACTAAAAGACGGAAAATGCACAAAATATCTTGAATAACTAGCCATTTTTATTTTTGGCCTTAAACTCATAGCTTATGACCTTGGTCGGATCGAGCTCCCACAATGAAAGGCGAATCTTCATTTTAACCTTAAAATCAAAGAATATGGCTCCCTCATTGGAAATAGCACGACAAGCTCGTACTGATGAGTGGGTCATGAGTTATGCTTTGAAGGCAAAATTTAAAAAAAAATTTGAATGGCGATATTTTTTTTTAAAAATTTGAAGGGCGATATTTTTTAGTGGCGGTGTTCGGACATCGCTGTTACCGTTGGGTAAAGGTTTAAGGATAAATGGTCAAGAATGAACCTGCAGTATTTTAGGTTGTTCATCTCGTCCTTCGCACTGACAGAGTTGCCAACATATCTTTCGCTGAAAAGGGGTTACATGAGAAAAAGTTGTCTAATACTTTACATACTGTATAGGTCTGAAAACCGAAATTTACTTACCTAACACAGCCCGCAAGCTCTTGGACAGTACACACGCATCACAAAAGGGTTGGACAGACAAAACCCAAGAGATTGATATGGATAACAGAGAAAAGACCAATTAATGCAAAATGCTGAAAGTAAGCGAAAATATGTAATTACTGTAACGACCCTTCTCTCCTTCTCTCTCCCTATCCCTATCTCCTTCTCTCTCCCCCCCTCTCCCCTTCCCTGTCTCCTCTTTTCCTCTCTCACATTTTCTTTCTCCTTCGCCCTCCCCTTATCTCTCTCCTTCTCTCTCTGACCTCTCTCTTTCTCTCTCTTCTTCTCTAACCCCCCTCCCTCCCCTCCCCTCCTCTCCCTCTCTCTGCTCTCTTTCTTATTTCTTCTCTTTCTAAATCTCTCTCGTTTATTTTAGGCAGTGGCGTGGCCACGGGGGAGGGGACACGTCCCCCTCCCCCACTTTCCTTCAAAGTTAGTCCTCGACATATGCCCCCAAATGGCACAAAAACCGTAGGAGGGTAAGGTCCATGGGGGGGGGGGGGGGGGTTAGGTTGTAGATTTGTAGATTGTTTGTCCTAATATCTGTGTCGGTGAAAAGGTAGACAGTCGTCAATACATGAAAAACCTCAAAATATCTGCTCAGATGCAAGGAGATGGGGGTTTTTGAACCCTGGAATTCCAATTTTTTCTACCAAGGCCGAACAATGGTCGGCCCGTGGTAGAAAAGGTTTGAATTCCAGGGTTCAAAACCCCCCATGGACGACCCTTGGCCGCCCCATATCGGACACATTTATTTCTCTCTAGTGGAAACCCTGATTATTGTTACCTTGGTTATCTAGCTCAAACTTCAGGGACGCAAAATTCTGAGATGAGAAGGCTTGGGAAGCTTTTCCGCACACACCACCCTCACCCCACCCCTCCCCTATTACAATGGAGGTAAGCTAGGCTCTACGAGTTTGTTCTCCCCACTCCACCCCCCACCCCCCACCCCCCACACACACTTGCTTTCGGTTGGATACGCCACTGATGTTAGGTTTACATTCACCACCTGTAATTGACCCAGACTCTTTACATAACACAAACATCAAATCACATAATCGATGTCTATTCTATTCAACGCACAAAAAGCTTGGGTATCCTCCAGGGCAATGATTGAAAAATAAGTCCCAAATGGATCTATTAGGAGACATTTTGAGGCTAGAAAAGCTCCAATCTCATCAGGTTTGGCATGAAATTTATAATTTCATCAGTTGACGACACCAGGCCCAGGAGAGCGATTTATTCGCTTGCCTACTGCTCGCCTTCAACAAATTAAGGAGAGTAAAAACTAGCCCTCCTGGCCTATTCCTAAAACCCACATCTTTTCAGATCTCTGCTATGTTAGTGGTCTCTGTATGACGGCCACTCCCCCCCCCCCATCCACACGTTCGGCCCTTGCCAAGGCCCGAAGGTGTGGGAGGGGCAGTGTAACCGTCTTAGCAGCACTAAATAAAATGTACAAAGCCCAATGGGCAGAATTCATTAATAGTAAAACTTAATTTGCCGCTTTTAGTCTTTGTAAGCTTGAGGAGAGCTAGTCGCACTCCTAGGCCATGCAAGGGGAGCGATTGTTAGCCCTCCTGCATTTTTAAGAATGCCAGGCCTGGAAATCCCAAGCAGATGTTTTCGGGGGTTGAGTTATTTTTGCGGAGGGTCATCAGTAGTATAGCACGTATGAATCGTGCCTCATTACCCGAACTTTTGGGGGAGCAGCTAGTGTTAAATTCCCATAGGAACCGGACTTTTGGGGGAAGCAACTTTGGGGAGCAAAAGTACGGCTCTTTGCAGCTAGATCCGCCAAATGGTGTAGGTACTGTATATATAGTATGCTATTGCATGTATAGTGATATATGCACGCTATAGGTATATATTATGGGTAAGTGGTGGAAAGATGATGGGAAAATTGGGTTTTCTTGAAAGTTTTTCCCGCGAAACGGTTGATGTTGCTATTGACGTCGTGACGTCATGATACGCGCGCGACGACATAGAGATGCTGACCACTGTTATTGTCCAGTATACAATCTGACATAACGTTAGTCGGGTCAGGGTATGGTGGACTTCTCGTATGGGGTGGCGGTGATATGGTAGTAGCAGAATATATCCATGTAGGTCCCCTATTAGCCCTCGAGCCTTCATATTATCCTATGTCAGCTATAGCTAAGTCAAGCAGTAGGGTGGGTGGGGGTAGTGTGGTCGGCCAGTGCGGTACTGCAAGATAGTCATTGGTGATTTAGATTGGCAGTACAGGATGAATGGTCTGTTGGGTTATCACCCCCTTAGTACTATTAACCTACCGGATCATTTATAGTATCTAATGGCTGGTATTGGTAGTATGGAATTCCAGACCAGGCGGTATTATACTAGGTTGTTTAGAAGTGGGGTATAGGATGCATTGTATATACCGCTGTATGCCCATGTTAGTCCTCGGTATTATTAACCAACCGATTACTTTGTATTATCCTATGGCTGGTATTGGTAGTTCGCAATGCTAGGCAAAGCGGTATTGTGGGTAGGGGTTCTGCCTTGTAGTTTAGAACGATACTATAGTATGGGCGGTATATACACCTATAGACCCTTGATAGTGCTTGGTACTATTAACCAACCGATTGCTTTGTTTTATTATATGGCTGGTATATGTAGTACGTTATGGTAGACCTAGTGATTTTGTGGGGGTGGGGGTAATGCCTGGCAGTATAGAAAGCAGTATAGTATGGACGATATATACCTCTGTGGACCTATGTTAGCCCTTAGTACTATTAATCCACCTGATGCTTCATGTTATTCTATGACTGACATAGGTAGTATGCAATGCTAGGCATAGAGGTATTGTGGGTAGGGGTACTGTCTGCTAGTTTAGAACGGTACTATAGTATGGCGGTATATGCACCTATAGGCCCCTGTTAGTGTTTGATACTATTAACCAACCGATTGAATTGTTTTATTATATGACTGGTATATGTCGTACGTTATGGTAGACCTAGCGATTTTGTGGGGGTGGGGTAATGCTTGGTAGTTTAGAACGGTAGTATATAGCATAGGCTGTGCATACCCTGTAGGTCTCTTGTTGGCCCTTGGTACTACTGATCCACCAGATGCTTCATATTATCAGGCGGTATTCTGGGGTGGGGCTAATGCCTGGTAATACAGAACGACAGCAGAGTATGGTTGGTATATTCCCCTGTAGGTTCCATCCTAACCGTTGATAGTATTAACCTACCAAATGCTTTGTTTCATCCTGTTACTGGTAAGGCGGTACGTAATAGCAGTAGTTCTGACTCTATTCCAAGTATGCTTGTTGTTTCATTTATCTAGATCATTTATATAAATTATAACTAACCAATCAGATTGCTTGATTTCCCATAATCTGTATGCAGAGTTATCTCCCTTGTGTATAATAAAAGCCTATATCCAATGGCCATATCCCCGGGCACCCCAATTTTGGCACCCCTTTTTGGAAAACATATGACCTTCGGCACCCCTTTTTTGTCATATGTGCTTATGTGAAAAAGCACAATGTGACACAATGTGCCCTAGCACAAAGGCACATGCTTTATGTGCCGATATGTGCTTATGTGAAAAGGCACAATGTGACACAATGTGCCATATCACATAGGCACATACGGGTATTTGAGGATACCATTGGCCTGGTATTGTTTTTTTTCGAGGATACGTACTGGAGAATCCCTTTTTAGGAATCCCATTTGTGGAATCCCTTTTTGGAATTAGAGATGGGTTTCACTAGTATGTCTCGGGCTTTTCAGGGCCCAGTTGGGGGCCCCCGGTGGGGGACCCCGGAAGTGACGCCATGAATATACCAACCATACTCTGCTGTCGTTCTGTATTACCAGGTATTAACCCCACCCCAGAATACCGCCTGATAATATGAAGCATCTGGTGGATCAGTAGTACCAAGGGCCAACAAGAGACCTACAGGGTATGCACAACCTCTGCTATATACTACCGTTCTAAACTACTAAGCATTACCACACCCCCACAAAATAGCTAGGGCTACCATAACGTACGACATATACCAGCCATATAATAAAACAAAGTAATCGGTTGGTTAATAGTACCAAGCACTAACAGGGGCCTATAGGTGTATATACCGCCATACTATAGTACCGTTCTAAACTACCAGACAGTACCCCTACCCACAATACCTCTATGCCTAGCATTGCATACTACCTATGCCAGTCATAGGATAACATGAAGCATCAGGTGGATTAATAGTACTAAGGGCTAACATGGGCCCTGCATGGGCCCACAGAGGTGTATATCGTCCATACTATACTGCTGTTCTATACTGCCAGGCATTACCCCCACCCCCACAAAATCACTAGGACTACCATAACGTACTACATATACCAGCCATATAATAAAACAAAGCAATCGGTTGGTTAATAGTACCAAGCACTAACTGGAACCTACAGGTGTATATACCGCCCATACTATAGTACCGTTTTAAACTACCAGGCAGTACCCCTACCCACAATACCGCTTTGCCTAGCATTACGAACTACCAATACCAACCATAGGATAATACAAAGCAATCGGTTGGTTAATAATACCGAGGACTAACATGGGCCTACAGCGGTATATACAATGCATCCTATACCCCACTTCTAAACAACCTAGTATAATACCGCCTGGTCTGGAATTCCATACTACCAATATCAGCCATTAGATACTATAAATGATTCGGTAGGTTAATAGTATTAAGGGGGTGATAACCCAACAGACCATTCATCCTGTACTGCCAATCTAAATCACCAATGACTATCTCGCAGTACCGCACTGGCCGACCACACTACCCCACCCCCCCCCCCCCACCCACCCTACTGCTTGACTTAGCTATAGCTGACATAGGATAATATGAAGGCTGGAGGGCTAATAGGGGACCTACATTATATATTCCGCTACTACCATATCACCGCCACCCCATACGAGAAGTCCACCATACCCTGACCCGAATAACGTTATGTCAGATTGTATACTGGACAATAACAGTGGTCAGCATCTCTATGACGTCGCGCGCGTATCATGACGTCACGACGTCAATAGCAACGTCAACCGTTTCGCGGGAAAAACTTTCAAGAAAACCCATTTTTTCCATCATCTTTCCACCACTTACCCATAATATATACCTATAGCCCCATGCGTGCATATATCACTATACATGCCATAGCATACTATATATACAGTACCAACACCATTTGGCGGATCTAGCTGCAAGGAGCCGTACTCCCCCAAAAGTCCCGTTCCTATGGGAATTTAACACTAGCTGCTCCCCCAAAAGTCCGGGTAATGCGGCACGATTCATACGTGCTATACTACTGTCATGGCTAGTTATGAGCGGTATTGGAATTTTGAGATCGGTTTCGGTATTTTTAGGGGGTATACATCGGTATCGGTTCGGTATTCAGTATCTGATTTGGACTGATAGTTCCGAAGAAGAATCCACAACAGGAAAATCAGAATAAGTTGTTGTAGTATAATTCTATCACAACGCTATAAAAGACACTGTAAATGAGCTCAACAAGGGCATTCTTTTTGGATCACAAATCATATCTGCAGTAATTTTGTGACTTGTTCTAAACTCGCCTTAAAACCCTTTACCTAACGTGAAAAGCAGACGACACTTGCAAAAAAAATTCTTGAATAACTATTTTTTTTCATTTTTTGTCTCAAAAACATAGGTTATGACCCCTTGAGACAAAAAAATGAAAAAATAATAAAAATTAATTGGCGATTTTTGAGAATAGCGCTGGCCGGTTTTGGCCGTTACGTTGGGGAAAGGGTTAATATTTATAGACCTATTTCGGGTTTTGCGATCTCAGAGCTTGTTCTCTGACCATACCATTATTCGGAGGTCCTGGCAATAAACAAGACACCTGGCAGTGACTTCTAGTCGCGTCTTGGTCGCCTTTACAGGCAGTCAAGACTTGAATGGAAATCACTACTAAACAGTTGGACATGTACTGGTTGTCTACCTAAAAGTGTTTTGGATCACTATTTAGGGAATAATTATTGTTTTCGGGATATTCTGGCCTGTCAGACTATTTAGCCCAGCTAGGTATGAATTTGATGGGTGAGAAGAGAACAGTGCTTCGAGTTTAGTGCGGCAAGATCTCTACGTCCATTTTACGAACAGTCTTTGTAAGACTGTGTCACACCTTAGGTCTATCTGAGCAGGCGAATCCAATTATTTCGACGCAACACTCCGATCTGCCCAGCTTGGCCTGGGGTATGACGTATAAATTATCCGATACGTGCCCAACTGCTTTTATGCTATACCCCAATAATAAGTGAGGTGCGTTAGGTGCGCGATCATATTTCACACGTGAAGCACCAGTGATAAGTAGACCAATTTGAACCCGACAGGCCGTTTTATTGGTCTAGGAACATGATACGTCATAACTTCATTAAGAAGGATGGCTGTTAAGTGAATGTGTGAGTTGATCAAGCAATATTTTCAACGTGCAACCCTAAGACTGTACGTTGAAAATATTAATTAGTCAACCCCAAATAATGAATATGGACTCTTCCAATTGTTGTCATTTAACTGACATGGGCGATACCATAAGTGTCCAAAGGGTTAATATCGTTAACCTGCACCCCCTATGGCTTCAGATTACAATTATCTTTGGACATGGGGACTGGTGGGGATGCCATTTTGCAAAATCATTAATGAAATGGTTGAATGTGTTTGATTCTGAGTTAAAAGGATTTCTCCACTGACATTTAACACTCTTTTATTATTATTTCACATGATTTCACTCTAATCCTTTACCTAGCGTAATTCTCGTATCCGCCTAGCACTAGCCAAAAAACCCTGAAAATGTTTATCTAAGATTTTTTGGTAAGTGTCGTTTCTATATGTGTTGAGTAAAAGTTGAGCAGTAACAGCTCTAAAATTTACGATGGCACAGCCAGCAGTTGGTTGACCGTACTTTCAACGCACTAAGTCTCTGTACAGAGACCTGATGACAGAAGAAGTGTTCAATAGAATACATTTGGTAGTGTTCTGAGAACACGTCGACTATTCGAAAATTTCCGAATCATCTGGTCGATTACGATTAGAAACAATCTCGAAGCTTTGCAGAGTCCAACATATTATTAGTTATCCTTGTGTTTTCCAAGGTGTATGGGAATTTTACCGGCTTGGGAACTCATACACCCTTCGGCTTTGCCTCAGGGTGTATGAGTTCCCAGACCGGTGTAAATTCCCATACACCCCAGAAACACAAGGATAACGGATTTATTTCCAAGAATTTTGGTGAACTTAATACTTTAACCTACATTGTGAGAAAAAACTGACAGAAAATTTGTAATTTGTAAGTTTCTTAATAAATAAAACCAGACAAATATGGATGTTATTGGAACTGGCTCAATTAGCCAGTTCCAATGACATCCATGTCTGTAATATTTTTCATTGCACATAAATATTTAATTTCCTGTCTTTTTATTTTTGTTCTAACATAACTGAGCAGAAGGTATGAATTAATAATTAAAAACTGGTACTTTTTTTAGCCATATAGCCTGCTATTGTATATTCTTGTTTTTACACCGTGGTTAACAACGGTGTAAAAAAACCCACTGCGAATTGCAAGTTACACTGTACCTCTCAGCCAATTAAAACGCAGTATTTTGTTTCATTTGGATATAATGTAATATCTGCATTCAAATGCTTATCTTACATACAACAGGCATTTATTTCCCCCCAATACAAGTAAACACTTCAAGAAAAGATATATACATTATCATGACCATGCGCATGTCTGGTAATTTATATCAGATTCGAGGTCTTGTTTATAATCGGACCACAATGAGCCCGTCAGGGTTAATAGCGGTCCGATTGTAAACACGACCCGTCATAGCTCGTAGCGATCCGAATGTTAACACGAACGAGAATCTGATACAAATTACAGGACATGCACATGTTTTTTGGATGCAAATTAAGTTGATTGTTAGATAAAATTCTGTATTGAGGCTAGCAACACTCCACGCACGTGCGGACTAAGGAAGATTTTCGAAGCGGCAATCAACAACAAAAGTTGAAGTCCCTGCTTTTAATAAAACTAATTAAGCTGACTGTTTTATTTTGCCAAAAAACACAAGGTCACTCAGAAATTAATTATTTTACTGAAACAGAAACGTCATGGACCAATGATATTGTTTTTGTTCGATGTGTAATAGCCAATACAGACCGAGACCAGTGTGAAACACAGGAAACATAACATACATTGGCGAAAATTTGGAAAAAAACACTTGTTGCGTCAAAATGATAATGGATGATTGTATGTTTCACCCTGCAGATTATATTTTATTTTGTTAATTTATTATTTCTGTTCATTGGCAGGGATTAAATTTTGAATTACAGGCATCACACTGCTTCAAAACTGGAATCAGTGAAGAAATGTCAGTAATTTTAACTCTTCGTTACAGGCTGTAACACCTGCATCGCATTCAGTGTCTTTGAATTGTACTTCGCATGGTCCAGGCCTGGCATTTTCAGGAGAGCGATTTATTCGCCTACCTACTTCTCGCCTTAAAAAAATAAGGAGGGCGAAAATTAGCCACCCTGGCCTTAGAAAAAAAATGATTACCACAACAGCCTATTCCCAAAAGCCACATCTTTTCAGATCTCTGGTATGCTAGTGGTCTCTGTAAGACGGCCAGACTGCCCCTCCCATACCCCCGGGCCTTGTCCCATGCCCGGAGGTGTGGGAGGGGCAGTGTAGCCGTCTCACAGAGACTTCTTTGTTAGCAGCATCAAATAAAATGTACAAAGCCCATTAGGAAGAATTCATTAATAGTAAAACTTCGTTTTGCCATTTTCAGCTTTTCTAAGCTTGAGGAAAGCCCATCGCTCCCCTTGGCCATGCGACGGGCGATTTTTTAGCTATCCTACAATTTTAAGAATGCCAGACCTGATGGTCCACCTATCCACTGAATAGGTTAATACGCAACGTCCATAGCTCTCAAATCAACGTTTATTGCAATAATAATAGATTGATTGATTGACTGATTGATTGATTTTTTTTTATTTAGCAGTAAACAATTACAAATGCAAATAGTAGTACCAGCAATGGTAATCAAAACAATTTTTGCACGAAAGAAAAACATTTTGCTTCAGTACTACCTTCGTGTTCGTTAGTAGTATACCGAGGAGCGCAGTGGCTCAGTAGTAGACTGTTGGACTTCTTTACTGGAGGTCCCGAGTTCGATCCTCGTCCGGGACGACCCGCGTTGTGTCCTTGGGCAAGGCACTTTATCCCGGTTGCCTACAGGGGGCCACGATGACGCCGTGTACTAAGGCGTACTGCACGTCGATGGTGCACATGTCTTCAACCGCTGTAACCCTGCTTGAGCGGAGCTTGAACAGAGTTAGAATGTCGAGGAGCTGACAGTTGCTCATTCATGCTCGGTGGTTCTGACCGGGTACTCCAGCTTCCTCCACCCGTAAAACTGTCAAGGTCACGATTAGCCATTGTACATAGGTATGTGACCATAAACACCAATAAAGAAAGAAATAAAGTAGTATACAACAGGGAGACAATATAGCCAGATTGGCTGTCTTCCTTTTGTCTCCCACGATTACATTATGCAACGTTTTAAACCAGACTGTTTCATCCAATAGAGCAAAAGTTATAAAATTTCAGACTAATCAAAAGTGCTTCAAAATTAGTGAATCACTTCTCGTAGTCTAGAACTTACACTTTTTATCTACTATTTACCCCAAAACGAAGTCGAAAACAGCAATAGCAGTAGAGATAAAAAGTCGGCGATAAAAGGATTTGTATTGTTATTGCAGTGACAATACAAGTCAAATGGCGTCGCGAGAAACAAACGCACGCGTGCCTGACGGACTATTTCAGTGGGACTGGTAATCACAAATCCGTCCCTTCAAAAGCTGACAATGCTGCAATGAACGATGCTCCCTCGACATATATTCCATGCTGCATGAAATTACAAGATCGATCTAAATAACCAACCATGTGAAACCCCGAAACTGAAAAATGAAGACGAAATACAATGACTGAAAGTGATAGTGAAAACGTTTTGAAATGTAACGTTAATCTCAATGTGGTTTGCACGCTTCTAAAATTATGAGGGAAGTGACGTCGTGTATTTAAAACGATCCTCGCGCACTAAAAAAAATAAAACTTTAGTTGTTTTCGCAAACCACCACCTATCCCTTGGATGGCCTTATGAACTGCATTGAATATGGTTTGAAATATAATTATTGCCCAACAGAAAAGCACTTTTGGGCTCAGTTTTGTTTTTTTTATATCACCATGTATAATTTCATTCAAGTTGAAGGAATTTCCCCACGTGCCGTTGGGTTGAGAGAATAAAAACATTGTTGCTATGAGTTGCGAACGGCTTTTGTCTCTATGTCAGGGACTATTTTCGAGAAATCATGGTTATTGGTTTCTTGATTTAATATAAGATAAAGGTGTTATGTGTTCCATGTGCTCTATGTGCTTATATACATACAGATTATCATGATTGTGTGCATGTCCTGCGATTTGTATCAGATTCGAGGTGGTGTCCAGAATGGGATCTCAACGAACCGGCTTTGCCGGCGAGTTGAGATCCCATTTTTGGACACCGCCGAGAATCTGATGCAAATCACAGGACATGCACATTATCATGATAATTCATTTATCTGACAATTCAGTCACATAAACAGATTAAATCTTAAATTATTAAAACATTTTTGGGACATAATGTTCGGTCGATCACCGAAACGCACATAGAATGTATTCATGCGCCTGTTATGATAGCCCGTCGCTCTTCCGGAAACGAGTCGTCTATATGATACGGAATCAGAATAAGTCGTCTATATGATACGGAATCGGAACACATTATGTGATACGTACCGTTTTCCGTGGTTTTCAGGCCAAAATCTATATGATTGTTAGATAAATACAGATTTCATGATCATGTGCATGTCATGTGATTTGTATCAGATTCGAGGTGGTGTCCAGAATGGGATCTCAACGAGCCGGCTTTGCCGACGAGTTGTGATCCTATTTTTGGACACCACCGAGAATCTGATGCAAATCACAGGGCATGCACATTGCCGTGATAATTCATTTATCTAACAATTCTGTCACATAAACAGATTAAATATTAAATTATTAATACAGTTTTTGGGACATAATGTTGGGCGAGAAAAAGTAAAAAAAACAACAACATATTTTACAGAACTATGTTGTTGTGAACTCTAACAAACAACTAGTAATGAGGTCACCGCAATTTTCAAAGTTGAGTTGTCAAATTATATACTCTCATTGTCACTACCTCTGATGATCCGTTTGAATTTACGAGTGTGTGACGCGGGCACATCCTCAGGAACCGGGCAGATGTAATATTGAATTGTGCAGTTACTATTTATTGTGTGTGTGTGGGGGGGGGGGGGGGGGGGGGGGGGGAGGTCATTGACTATTAACAGTTCTGTCGCTAACAGTAAGTAATTTTGTTTTGTTTTGTAAGCGATCAGCTGAGTCGGCCACTGGAACGCACAAAGAATGTATTCACGCGCATGTTATGGGGGCCCACCGAGTTACCGGTAAAGAGTCGTCTATATGATACTGAATCAGAATGAGTCGTCCATATAATACGGAATCAGAACACATTAAGTGATAAGTATCGTTGGTTTTCAGGCCAAAATCTATAAGATTGTTAGATAAAATCGTTTATCGCTACTCGACTCATTTTTGGCGAGGTATAGCTCAGTTGCTCGTCACACGATTTCAACTCGTAGCTCTCTACCTAACCAGGAACGAGTATCTATGCGATTATTTATTTATTTATTAGGGTTTAACGACACTTTAACAGCCAATGTCATATCGTGTCGGTGACAGTTTTACGCGTGGAGGAAGCCGGAGTACCCGGAGAAAACCATCGAGCAACGACGAGCAGCTGTCAGCTCCCCAACCGCACTTCAGCACAGGCAGGGTTAGATTGGTTGAAGACATGTGCACCATCGACGTGCATTGCGCCTTGGTACACGGCGTAATCGTGCCCCGATGTAGACAATCGGGATGAAGTGCCTTGCCGAAGGACACAACGCGGGAGTCCGAATCGATCCCTCAGACGGTCACCCATCCAAGAACTAACTGGGCTCGACGTTGCCTTACTTCGGTTATCTGACAAGAGCCGGTTACCGCAACGCCATCGCATCCCATCTATGCGATGAAAGATTCTGTACAAGCACAATGTGCACACAACACATATTTATTTTTAGAAATGATTTATTTATATTTTATTACAAGTACTTACGTGGATTGACAACACTTCCTGTAGTCGTGGGAGCTGTTGTAGTGGTGGGAGTTGCTGTAGTGGTGGGTTCCGTCACAGTAGTGGTATCTGTACTACCGTCAGTCACAGTTGTTTCGACGGTTGTCTGTGGATCTGTATCTGAAATGGTGTTAAGCGAAGACATTAGGCCTACCTAGTCCTGCGAATATTCGAGATTCGATTCGATATCGATACCATACGTCTGCATCGAGATCGATCCCGAATCAATCTCAGGATTCGTTTTTTCGAATCTCTCGTACTAACTTTTTTGTCACATGTCCAACAAAAATTGGATAAAACTGTCTGTCATTAGACAATGCATTCACGTAGGCTCAATTTTATTTCATATTTAATTGAGTAATTAACAATGGTTAATTGTTAGGTAAGTAGTGAATTTTGCCCAGAACATTATCCATAGTTTTAGTTTTTGAAGGCTTAACTTGTTACTATTCACGTTCTTCAAAAACTAAAACTATGGATTAATGTTCTGGGCAAAATTCACTACTTACCTAACAATTAACCATTGTTAATTACCCAATTAAATATGAAATAGAATTGATATAGTTAATTAGAATATAGTTTTTATAGTTATATAGAATGGATATAGTTTTAGTTTTTGAAGGCTTAACTTGTTACAATTCACGTTCTTAAGAACGTGAATAGTAACAAGTTAAGCCTTCAAAAACTAAAGCAATGGATAATAGGCCTACTACAAAGAATATTTATTTATTGGCATTTAAGGTGTTCACTCAGTCTTATAAGGGTCATCACAGTGTTCTGTGACTTCCGTTTGGGGCAATGTGAAATAACTAGTCTTTTAAGATTCGATTCGAGATTCGATTCGATATCGATATCAGAAACACTATTCGATTCGAAAAAAAAAATTGTGATTAGCAGAGCCCTACAACCGAAGGCCCAAGTTTCGCGTTTCCCGGGAAAATTTTTTTCCCAAGGGAATGCAAATTAAAGAGCAATTTACCCACTATGTGTGACGACAGCGTTCTGCACAAGTAACAAATGACAAAAAGACACGCCTCACATAAGCAGCATGCTTTCTTTCGATTCTCCCCAATTATTGATGTTGTAACTTCTCAAACCTGAGCCTCCCTAAACAATATTTATTTATTTATTTATTTATTTATTTATTTATTTATTTATTTATTTATTTATTATAGTTTTATCGACACTTTCGGCAACCAGGAAGACCGCGTGTCGGACGGTTTCACAGGTGGAGGAAGCCAGAGTACTCGGTTAGAACCACCGAGCAACTGTCAAGCTCCCCAACGTAATAACTCCCCAGCAGGGTTAGCACTGGTTGAAGACAAGTGCACCATCGACGTGCAGGACGCCTCGGTACACAACGCCACTGTTCCCCCACGTAGGCAATCGGGTTTACGTGTCTTGCCCAAGAACACAACGCAGTTGCTGCAGGTGAGATTCGAACCGAGGACCTCTCGGCCTGTATCTCTACCTATAAATATCAGAGGCAAAACAATGTGCCGAGGTTGCAAAACGAGAATAAAGATCATTAAATATTTCCCGACAGACAGTAATCTAGGTATTTGATTGGCTGACGGGTACGATATAAATAATATCCTCACCCACTTGAAATATTTACACGCTGGTTTCGCTCTGTGTAAAATGATGAATATGCAGGCAATGTGCTTTTGCTTCAAGGTTTATAAAAATAGTTTATGACAATGGCATACGTATTAAAATTAACAGTGCTGTTCATTGAAAAAAAAAAATAATAAAAATAATACATTTAATTTTGTGTTATTCATGACAAAAATTATGCCATTGATGGAAGTGTATTTTAATGTGAAGTAATCAATTCTATTTTCTCTTTCAAAAATCTTATTTAGACAGTATTTGTTGACTTTCTCCCTTTGCCTTGTACATTGTAAAAAAATCTAGAGAATCTACTTATACCAATTTAATGGCAACGTATTCGCTGATTATTCCGAAGAGCATAGCATTGGCCAATTCATTTCAAGCTTTGACAAACAAAATGTGATAAGTTATTTTTAGGGCCCACACCAACCAGGGTAAATTTCCACACACCCTGGAAAATACAGGGATAACTAATAGTTATATTACTACAACACTCGGGACGCTATCATTCTCACCTTGTCACTTATCGTAACCTAAGTGCTAGAAAATATTAATTGGTCTACCCCCCAAATAATGAATGTGGACTCTTCCAAATGTTGTTATTGAACTGACATGGAAGTTACCACGAGGGTTCAATGGATTAAGAACTCTAGAGTCGTAAAGAATGGTTGGATAATGCAAGAATATTATTTTTTAACTCTTTACCTAATGGATCGGACGAACCGCACCCGTAATTTAAAAATTAATTTCACTCTAAAATAATCAGTTGGGTGAAAAATCAACCCAGATCAACTTTGTAGTTGAAAAGGTATTTTACAAACATTTTATTTTCAACAAACCGTACCTTGTGATCCCTCGTTGAAACGAGTTCATTCCGTTGAGGGTAAGATGACATGGTTTTGTTGAAATTGTTTGAACAATTTTAAATGAAAGTAATTAAAATAAGAAAATTTGATATCGTTTACGTTGGGTAAAGAGGTTCTCCCTCTGTCTTTATTATATGACTACCACAAATAGCCCCTCAATACCACTGTACACTGCAAAAAATATAGGTTCTCTTTAGAACCCAAACTGGTTCTAATCTTGTCCCTGAGATGGAACTAGTTCTGTTTAAACAGTATTTATTTCAAATCAAATAAATTTATCAAAATTAGCATTCAATGTTAACACAATATTACATGAAATGAAGTAGATTCAGCAGTAAACTTGGACCTTATTCAACGCAGTCGCCTAACATTTTGAAACAAAGGAGATATGAACAGTTGGCATATCGAACCAGTCTTGGTTCTGAAGAGAACCAAAACTGGTTCGATATGCCAACTGTTCATATCTCCTTTGCTTAATAATGATTTGAGTCAACTCCGTATATAAGCTCTAAACTTACGGCTGAAACCCCCCTCAATTTATGTCTAATTCTGTTAATATTTAATGTTAATCTTTATAAATTTATTTGCTTACTGTTTAAACAGATCTGGTTCCATCTAAGGGACAAGATTAGAACCAGTTTGGGTTCTAAAGAGACCCTATATTTTTTGCAGTGTAGTTTACCCATCAAAGCCAGCTCTGCGGAAAACAAGAGCGTCAAGTTATCCAGATCGTGATCATGTCTGTCTCAAACGAGGCGCACGTGAACGGACTATTTCTACTGGTGACCTATAAATAAATATAGAGCATGAGTACAGAACACAAACACGAGTGCCTCCCCATTATACTCCATTGACAAACATTCCAGACGAGGATTATTTGAAAATGCCGTACTGAACAACTGCAAAATAACAATTAACAACTATTTTCAAGATGAGCATCCAACAAATCGTAGGAGAATCTGTGTTATCGAAAGCGATTCCGATTGAAATTCAAGTCTTGCCTCCATTGTTTTGACTTTCAAGTTTCATGTTCGACACGAACGTTCGATATTACTACGCGTTTGGGATTCCCCAATGCCATAAATTGTTATTGGTTATTTGGCTCATATAATTCTTTTTGTATTTGACTTTTCAGGTGTTGTGATCAGTTTAAAATACTAATTGTCATATAATAAACAGATTACTACAACAGTCAATTGATCTGTGTTGTTGTATTCCGTCTCGTTGACGAGATGGGATCGGCCAGATCAAACTCGACGCATGTGACGTCTCCTATGATCTGGCCGATCTCATCTCGTCAATGAGACGGAATACATCAACACAAATCAATTGACTGTTGTAGTAATCTGTATTTAGTCATAGTAGTTCCTCCTCTCCACCCCACACACCACGATTTTTGGACAGCTGTGTTCGAGAGCTTTATTAAAATAAATGTCACGGAATGGAATCCCAATGCGAAGACATCGAGAAAAATATTTGTTGAACTGGGTAACCTCTAGTCTTTGAAATTCTTGAAAGTTTTTGTATTTCGAAATATATTTTTGAGGCTTTGAAAGTATTTGAAAATGGCAATGCAAGCGCTTGACAACGATGCTTCGGGTTTTCAGTACTTTTGTTAAGGTCTTTGTAGTAGCTCTGGTTAAATTGTCGAAAAACAGCAGTATGTAGTGCTGAAACGAATAGTAGAACATTGGGTTCAAATATTCGTTCAATGTATTTGAAAAGTATTCGAATATTTGTTTCAGTTATAAATATGTGAGATATAGTGTTCAACCGATGATCGGAACCGGCCACCACAATCTACCGATTGTGGGCAATAGGATGTCAACGGCAATGGCTCCCGGAACATCGGTTCAACCGATTGTTGTGGGCATTTTGTGATGATTCATAAACCGCATTTTATTATCTTCTGCAATTGTTCAATTGTTAATGTAAAATGATGCCAATGATACCATATTCAGTAAAGTTGAAAAACCAGCACAATGTGTATTCTCAATCTCCCCAGACGCCCCTTTTTGAGATATTCAAGTTAAACGACATGTAAAGCTTATAATTGAGCCTGCATGCGGCAATCGCCATTTCATACCTGAAAAGTGAAGGTTGAACACTCCACTGACTTAGGTCTCAGAAAAAAATACCAGTTGCACGCACTTAGGTGGTAAAGCCACGTTTACCGCCCAAGTGTGCGCGACTGGTGATTTTACAGGACCTGAGTCAACAGAGTTAACACTGTGAAATATGTTCAATTTAATGTAGTTCTTTCGAGACTCGACTTGTCCAGTGGTGCACGGTATTACAATCGGAATCAGCATCGGAATCGACCGATTGTGAACTCAAATAACCAGTAATCGGTCAGAGGCCATTTTTTGTAATTGGTTGAACACAGGTGAGACACAGGCACTCGTCTTATCTGCAAAATTTAATATATTGAATAAAAAAAATAAATACTATGAACACAATAAAAAAGTGGAGTTTTTTCTATTATTGTTTGGAAAATGTAAATTTTATTGAATTTATTAAATTGTTCTAATACGAGGGGTGCCTATGGTACAGGAGCTGTGCGCAGAGGAGAAAAAATGCATTGAGACAAACATGCGAGACATAATTCTGAAAATTAACGCAACTTTTCACCGGCGCTTAAGTAAATACTTGATCACAACATTTAAAATGGATGTTGCCACGTCTACGTGCTTCGTCCTTCCAAATCTCCCGGTTATTAATATTACTGTCAGTTTACAGTCAACAGATTCTGTTTTCGAACAGCTTTTGACTCTTCAGCGGCTATTTGTGCTCGACAAATGCGGCTTGATAGGACTTTTCAAGCAAGTATTTGAAGAACGTTATGATTTGCATCGTTTGTATCTTCCCAAGTTGTCGATTTGTTGAAGGTGATGCCAGAGAACTGGAATTTGTCAGGCCACATCACGTGAATACCATGTGCAGACAGAGATCTCATTTATTCCTCACTTTAAGGTAGTAATTTTAGCTTCTTCTTGCCATGTTGGGAAACAGATACTGTGATATCTATTGAATAATATTAGTTATCTTGTGTTGTGTTTTCCAGTGTGTATGGGAATTTACACCGATTTGGAAACTCATACACCCTGAGGCGAAGCCGAAGGGTGTATGAATTTCCAGACCGGTATAAACACCCATACACTACGGAAAACACACGGATAACGTATTTATTTCCAAGAATTTTGGTGTACTTAATACTTTAACCTATATTGTTGGCGAAAATTGACAGAAAATTGGAACTTTGTAAGTTTCTTAATAAAACCAGACAAATATGGATGTCATTGGAACTGGCTGATTGAGCGAGTTCCAATGACATTCATATCTGTAATATTTTATTGCACATAAATATTACATTTCCTGTATTTTCATTTTTATTCTAACATAACCGAGCAGAAGGTCTGAATTAATAATTAAAAAATGTTACTTTTTTAGCCTTTTAGCCTGCTATTGTGTATTCTTGTTAACCAAAGTGTAAAAAAAAGCTACTGTAGTGGATAATTTCCACTGTACCGCTCAGCCAATCAAAACGCAGTATGTTGTTTCTTTTGGAAATAATAGCTATTAACTCCCTAACTTGCTTAATTTACCCTGTCTGTATTGTAGAATTCCATATGTTATGGAACCTCAATTTACACCATCGGCTGTCGGGGACATGTACTAAATAATTAAGATATACACAGGTTTATACTGTCCTTGGTCCCAATCCACTGAAATTCATCCCTGATTGCTTCCAGCGTTGCGGCATTACTCGACCCTGTTATCCATCAACCTGTATTATTCTGCAGTTTCCAAACTCTTTAAAACCGTCTGACTTAGAGGTAGCACTTCCGCATCATGGTTACACTACGTATACCTGCCTTTTCCCAAAAGTGTGAAAATAATGTCAATTGCAAATAAAGGTACAATGCATAAATAACAGCCATTGTACGGATGAAGCAACGATCACAAATTTAACGAAAGAAAAATTCCTGAACGTGTGCACTTTGAAGTACCGATGTGTGGAGTCCGTTTTCAGAGTATACGACAATAGCGTACTGGGAGTGAGAAGGCTTTTGAAAGATTTCACGTGTGTTTGAATAGGTTAAATGTCCGTAAAATGCGAAATCTACTTCAATTTGCAAAACGTAAATATGTCAACAAGTGATTTACACCCCCCCCTCCCCTTGTATCACGTTAGGAGGGGTAAATTATAGTATTTGACATGCGACGTAAATGATTTATGGAATTATACCGCGCGCCCTATAGATATTCGCACTGAAATGTCACCTTTTGTGGCGATATCATCGGGAAATATTGTCTAAAAGCTTATGTAAACGTTCTTGTCCCTATATCCTGATGAATTCTGTCTTTTGATTGGTCAGAATGCCTTGGACAAAAAGCCATGGCAAAGGGTGCACCCAATATCCAACATCCCACCCAACCTTCAAGGTATATGAAAGCGTGCAACATCCAGGGTATAAGCGCACGTGAAACATCGGGGGTATATGGTTTAAATGAAAACTTTTCGCTTCCGCTCGCCTCCTTATAAAAAAATCGAACTCCAAAACCTGAAAATAGCCACAAATATATCAGATTTCCGACAGTTCGATCATATTTTGCCGTTATAAATTAAAAAGTCGAGTAATTAAATGAACAATTTGAGAAAAATAAAATAAGAGCAAATATCGTCACCTGCGTTCCAATGTGTTCTATGTGCCAGTAGGCACATAGAACACATTGGAACTCAGGGGACAATATGTCAACAAAATACTGTTTATTTGTGTCCTTAACGACCCAAGGAATGTAGTTCTGTCTGTTGCCTTTTGCGTTTGTAAAAACAAAACAATTATCACAAATTTCGTCCAACTGATTGCAGGGCGTGAGAAATGCGTCCACACATTTATTGCCACTATGTCTCTATTGTGTTTCAAGCGGGACAAAAACGTTATCTCCGCCAACATGTATGGTATATAGAGATTTAATACCTGGATGTCTTACTTAAACAGCTCGTCTGCGGCACGGTGTTTAAAAACCGACATCGAGGTATTAAATCTCCATATACCATACATATATGGGGAGATAAGTTATAATAATCTTCACGGGCATGTTTCTAATTTTGCGCATTGTGTGATCCATTTTTTTATTTCCAGAATTTCCAGCTGAGCATATGTTATATTTCATATTCACTCAACCCAATTGATTTGCGTTAATTTTTAAACCAACTGATTTTAGAGTGTTAGTACACTATTGGATGGTGAGGCCGTGAGTTAATTCATTGCCGCAGGGCATCCTGACACGACACGCCTCGCATCAGCAAATTAACGTACAGTCAATATATATACATATATAGGGCATACCCTGAATCAACAAATTAACGTAAGCCCCCTCGTGGATAAAAATCGTATTCGAAACTGAGCAGTTAACTATTGCCTATTTATTGTTCAATATTACAACAATTACGAAAATATGCAGAAGTTTTACATAAGTATTATTACGTAAGTATTGTTCTGTGTTATAGAATTAGAATAAAATTTATATCCATTGTTTTTATAAAGGACGAAGGCGCTGGAGACGCCCGAGTTGAGACGGAGGCGAAGCAGACGTCGAAACTCCTGAGTTCTTTACACACTTTCCAGGCATTTCCAAAAATAACATGTCATACACTCTCTTCAAATGCAAATATTCTGTAACTTAGTTATCTAATCCATAACATGTATTACATTTCCCAAATCCGCAAAAAACAAATAACACTATCTGACAAAGTAGAAATAAACAATCTGAATGTGGGTGGAATAATGTATTGGCAAAGGCAAGACTTCAACCTGAAAAATTGCATGAAAAAATGCCGAAACCAGTCATTTTCAGCCACCCAGCGGCCTCAAAAGCAGAATTTTCCCACCAACGCCACCTACCTACCCCTGGGGCAGACCATCCCCTTTTTCTAAAATGCCAAAAAAATTTATATGTTTCCGTTTCATTTTTTAGTTACCTGTCTGGTAACAAACCCATGTAAAAACTAGACTTTATGATTCTGGAGAATCATGGCTTTTCCCGATTAGATTCCATGATTTTTCTTGACCCCACAGTGTCTGATGAATTGTTTTTAACTGTCTCACTAAAGTTCCTTCATTGATGTTATGAGAAAGGTGAGTATAGTAGTCTCAAATGACTCGGTTTGGGTTTGATAAAAAAATGTTTAGGTAAAACCCATCATTAATGGTAGAATGGGTTAATATCAATATCAATGTTTCCCTATCAGTTTTGCGTCCGGTAAAAGAAGTTACGTTTCTCTGTGGCATTTCCATTTGATGTTGCTGGTGTCCAAAAACAGACTATTTCCTCATTTTTTTTACATTTAGCAGCCCATGAAGGGTTAACAAATGCCTACCAGAATAATTGATCCATGCAACTGGTCATATGACACCGAGACCTATCTACGGCCATTTTCTCTTGAAAACCCCACAAAATGTTTGTACAAATCCAGGGAAAACGATTTTTTAAGCTTTTGATGGGTATCCCTGTTAACCTCCCCAACAGGGGTTAACGCTTGGCTTTTTGAATACCTTTATTACTTACAAAAATGGTCCTCTGTGAATTCCATTTCAAACAAAGGAGATTATGTTTATCTCTCATGTATACACTAGGTGCTGTGCGTGTCTGAAAACAGTCCCATGTTAACAACATTACGATGCTTGGTAGCTTGTAGATGGTTAAAAAACGCTCACCGGAGTATTTTGTCCATGCAACTTGTAATGTCACATAAAGACCTACGAATAGTCAATTTGTCTTGAAACCCTACAAGTTACCATTGGGGAAATTCACAGAAAATGGGAATTTAAAGCTTTCAAGGGATATCTCTCTTTAGCCTGCCCAAAATGGGTTAAGACGTCGACTTTTGAATACCCGTACTACTTACAAAAATGTTTCCGTATAAATTGTACGCGCGATAAAAGAAGGCACTTTTCTTTGTGGTGTACCCTTTGGGTGCTGTTGGTGTGCTAAAACAGCCCATTTTATCGCAATTTTGACCTTCAGCAGCCCGGGAAGGGTTAACTAATGCTGACCGGAATATTTTGTTCATGCGACTTGTAATGTCACACCAAGACCTGCAAATAGCCGATTTTTCTTGAAAACCTACAAGATGTTGTTAGAGAAATCCACAGAAAACGGTTTTTTTAGATTTTAATGGGTATCTCTCTTTAACCAGCCCAAAATGGGTTAAGACGTCAAATTTTGAATACCCTTACCACTTTCAAAAATATTTTCCGATCAATTTTGCGTCCGATAAATGAAGACCCCTTTCTCTGTGGTATATCGTTTGGGTGCTGTTGGTGTCTAAAAACAGCCCATTTTATCACAATTTTCACGTTTAGCAGCTCGGGGAGGGTTAACTAATGCTGACCGGAATATTTTATCCATGCAACTTGTAATGTCACACCAAGACCTGAGAGTGACCAATTTTTCTTGAAAATCTACAAGACTCGTTTAGAGAAATCCACGGAAAACATGAAGTTTTGAGCTTTTTTGGGGTATTGCTGTTTAACCAGCCCAAAACGGGTTAACACTTGGTTTTCTGAACACCCTTATTACTTACAAAAATGATCCTCGGTGAATTCCACTTCCAATAAAGGAAGTTATGTTTACCTCTCGGGTATCGTTTGGGTGCTGTGGGGGTCTGAAACTGGCCCATTTCATCAAAATTTCGATGTTTGGCAGCCTGTGGAGGGTTACCATATGCATCGCCTAATATGTCGTGTGTATCAAAGGTTGTGTCATAGGGAGGTCTAGTAATTATGAATATTTAAAAAAAATCCTAAAGACGTGTTTCGAGAAAGTGCCGATAAACCCCAATTTTGGCAGTTTTTTGCCAATTCTGGCGAAATAAGGGTTAAATCGAAAATTCCGCTTCGGTACATTTGTAGATTTTTTGCCACTCTATGCGTGTGCCAAATTGTGTGAAAATCGGTTTGAAAATGGCTTCTGAATCGTACGGACAAAAATGTGTGGAAAAACAAAACCCCCCAACCCCCCCCCCCCCCCAAAAAAAAAAAAAACAAAAAAAAACAAAAAAAACTAGACTTTATGATTCTGGAGAATCATGGCTTTTCCCGATTAGATTCCATGATTTTTCTTGACCCCACAGTGTCTGATGAATTGTTTTTAACTGTCTCACTAAAGTTCCTTCATTGATGTTATGAGAAAGGTGAGTATAGTAGTCTCAAATGACTCGGTTTGGGTTTGATAAAAAAATGTTTAGGTAAAACCCATCATTAATGGAAGAATGGGTTAATATCAATATCAATGTTTCCCTATCAGTTTTGCGTCCGGTAAAAGAAGTTACGTTTCTCTGTGGCATTTCCATTTGATGTTGTTGGTGTCCAAAAACAGACTATTTCCTCAATTTTTTTTACATTTAGCAGCCCATGAAGGGTTAACAAATGCCTACCAGAATAATTGATCCATGCAACTGGTCATATGACACCAAGACCTATCAACGGCCATTTTCTCTTGAAAACCCCACAAAATGTTTGTAGAAATCCAGGGAAAACGATTTTTTAAGCTTTTGATGGGTATCCCTGTTAACCTCCCCAACAGGGGTTAACGCTTGGCTTTTTGAATACCTTTATTACTTACAAAAATGGTCCTCTGTGAATTCCATTTCAAACAAAGGAGATTATGTTTATCTCTCATGTATACACTAGGTGCTGTGCGTGTCTGAAAACAGTCCCATGTTAACAACATTACGATGCTTGGCAGCTTGTCGATGATTAAAAAACGCTCACCGGAGTATTTTGTCCATGCAACTTGTAATGTCACATAAAGACCTACGAATAGTCAATTTGTCTTGAAACCCTACAAGTTACCATTAGGGAAATTCACAGATAATGGGAATTTAAAGCTTTCAAGGGGTATCTCTCTTTAGCCTGTCCAAAATGGGTTAAGACGTCGACTTTTGAATACCCTTACTACTTACAAAAATGTTTCTGTATAAATTGTACGCGCGATAAAAGAAGGCACTTTTCTTTGTGGTGTACCCTTTGGGTGCTGTTGGTGTGCAAAAACAGGCATTTTATCGCAATTTTGACCTTCAGCACCCCGGGGAGGGTTAACTAAAATGCTGACTGGAATATTTTGTTCATGCGACTTGTAATGTCACACCAAGACCTGCAAATAGCCGATTTTTCTTGAAAACCTACAAGATGTTGTTAGAGAAATCCACAGAAAACGGTTTTTTTAGATTTTAATGGGTATCTCTCTTTAACCAGCCCAAAATGGGTTAAGACGTCAAATTTTGAATACCCTTACCACTTTCAAAAATATTTTCCGATCAATTTTGCGTCCGATAAATGAAGGCCCCTTTCTCTGTGGTATATCGTTTGGGTGCTGTTGGTGTCTAAAAACAGCCCATTTTATCACAATTTTTACGGTTAGCAGCTCGGGAGGGTTAACTAATGCTGACCGGTATATTTTATCCATGCAACTTGTAATGTCACACCAAGACCTGAGAGTGACCAATTTTTCTTGAAAATCTACAAGACTCGTTTAGAGAAATCCACGGAAAACATGAAGTTTGGAGCTTTTTGGGGGTATTGCTGTTTAACCAGCCCAAAACGGGTTAACACTTGGTTTTCTGAACACCCTTATTACTTACAAAAATGATCCTTGGTGAATTCCACTTCCAATAAAGGAAGTTATGTTTACCTCTCGGGTATCGTTTGGGTGCTGTGGGGGTCTGAAACTGGACCATTTCATCAAAATTTCGATGTTTGGCAGCCTGTGGAGGGTTACCATATGCATCGCCTAATATGTCGTGTGTATCAAAGGTTGTGTCATAGGCAGGTCTAGTAATTATGAATATTTAAAAAAAATCCTAAAGACGTGTTTCGAGAAAGTGCCGATAAACCCCAATTTTGGCAGTTTTTTGCCAATTCTGGTGAAATAAGGGTTAAATCGAAAATTCCGCTTCGGTACATTTTTAGATTTTTTGCCACTCTATGCGTGTGCCAAATTGTGTGAAAATCGGTTCGAAAATGGCTTCTGAATCGTACGGACAAAAATGTGTGAAAAAAAAAAAAAAAAAAAACCCAACCCCCCCCCCCCCCCCCCCCCCAAAAAAAAATAATAATAATAATAATCCGTACAAAAACAATAGTCTTTTCCAGAGGGAAAAGCCTAAAAAAAAAAAAAATAATAATAATAATCCGTAGAAAAACAATAGTCTTTTCCAGAGGGAAAAGCCTAATTACATTTTAAAAAATAGCCAATTTCTCGAAGCCACTGTTTCCCATAATTCATCTGGTAATTTACCCCTATGTATCAGACTCCAACTTTGAGACCAAAACTTCAAATTCTCTTATCCAACAAAAAGCCTAATGTAATCATATATCTGATACTAAAAATATATCTCTATTTTACATGTCCTTAGTTTCAACATATGTCCTATGTTTAGAATTTCATTTCCTGTTTAATAGTGCGAAACTGTTGAGTGGAACCTTATACTAATTTCACACTTTTTTAACGTAGGAAGTAGTTAACGACATGAGACTTCACGAGAATGACTCTGGCTGATTAAACTTTTAGGGAGTTTTCCAAAGGAGCCGGGGCGAATGAGGTCACATTTGTTCAAGGATACTCGAACGCTAGAACAAGTGATGGCTCTCCGCCACTGCTTTCACCCTCATTGAGTCAAGGGGGCCTTAATATATTGGGTGAGGGGGTGGGAGGAGATGAAGGGCTAATGGGTTACTGATTATGTCACGTGACGCCCATAGCAAGTAAAGCACGCCCCTAGTAACGAGCAAACTAATGGACCAATTTTGATAAATGGACCCAACATGCATTGCAAATGAAAACAGGCAGGTCAATGGTGTCGTCACGTGACCTCCCTAGCAACCAGAGCACCCCCTTAGCAACGGGATAACTAATGGGCCAGTTTTGACCAACTTCTGTATACGGACCCAAAATGCATTGCAAATAAAAACAGACAGATCAATGTTTACGTCTCGTGACTTCCATAGCAACCAGAGCGCACTCTTACCAACGGGCCAACTACTGGGCCGATTTGGACCAAATGCGGTATACAGACCAAAAATGCATTGCAAATGAAAACAGACAGATCAATGGTGACGCCACATGACTTCCCTAGCAAGCAGCGCTCCCCCGTAGCAACAGGCTAACTACTGGGCCGATTTTGACCAAATTCGGTATACGAACATAAAATGCATTGCAAATGAAAACAGATAGGTCAGTGTTGATGTCACGTGACGACTTCCTTAGCAACGAGAGCGCCCCTTAGCAACGAGCTAACTACTAGGCCGAATTGGGCCAGATTCGGTATACGGACCCAAAATGCATTGCAAATTAAAACAAGCAGGTCAATGTTGACGTCACGTCTTTTTTTCATCTTCCCTGACGTGACCCAGAAGCACAGGATTAGCTGTTTCACAATTACTCGCAGAATTATCTGTTGTGATAACTACAAACAATACCGGTACGTCGGTATTTTTTTCTGTGAAATTAATAAAATTGGCTCACTGAAGTTGGCACATAAAGCTCTAGGCCTATTTAATTCAAAATACAAGTCTGTGCTGTCTTGTGAAGTGTGTATGTCTGTGCTGTCTGTGCTGGCTTGTGTAGTTTGTGTGTTTGTTGGGCAAATCGCCCAGAAACCTGGTTGGAATCGTCGACAAACATGGTCCGAATCGTCCAATAATCTGGTTCGAATCGGCCAGAAATATGGTCCGGATCGTCCATAGATCTGGGCCGAAACGCCCTTTGTAAAAATCTGGTCCGAATCGTCCAGATACCAGAAACAAGTTCATTTTCTTACGTTCGATGTGTACTCTGAGGTTATTGATAGAAAACCCCGATAAAACCGATCGTATTTACGGAAAATGCCACTCGTATTCAGAACGTTCAGTGCTGTTGGAAAAGCGAATGAAAAAAAACTATGGTGTGTGTTTAAAGAAATCATCAAGACTACGTGATTTGCATACAAAATAATCTTTATATTTGCTCTTCGTGTTATGTTTTTTTCTATAATTTCAGATGCACTCTTTGAAAAAAAGATTTATTCCCTTTCATTTTCGGCTTAACAATTGTCAGCAAACTTTTGTTTCCAGAGCACTAGAATGTTCTATGTTCCTCATGCAGAAGTTTCTGAAAACTGCATATTTACTGAAGAAAGGTACTAAAAAAAAATTAAAAAAATAAATAAATAAAACCCCCACATTCATTGTTTTCCACAATATATTGACCGAGAATCAAATATCTTTTGATTTGTTTTCAAATTGACCTGTTCATGTTTAAATTAATTATTCCTGATTTTTCCTCAACATAATGTTTTACATGAAACTACATTTGTGATGCTCAGTCTTATTATTTTAAAGATGGTCTTTTCAGTAAAACTGCATTGGCATATTATCATCGTCCTTTTTTGCACAGCACTGCTGTATTTTCTTGTTGAAGTAATTGATTTCATTGACTCGCTACCATAAAAGACTAGAAGTCGGCTTTTGCAAAAATATTCCCCGAAGTACAAAACATTTTCAATTTGAGCCAACAAACATAGGTTATGACCTCTGTTTGGAACCAGCTAAATGAGCTCTTTCCAATGAGGTGGCCATAAGCAATTTGAGGCAGTGGAAGTTTTAATATTATATTATGAACTCGGGTGATTAAGACCTAAGGAGATTTATTGGGGGGCGGGGGGGGGGGGGGTTGTATCCTAAGGGGATTCTGTTCAAGGGGATTTTGCCCTACAATCCATCCAATGTATTCCAGGAATGAACTTACCTGCGCATGGTCCGTATTGCTGTGTCGCAAGGATAGGATGACTTCCTGGACACACGCAATCACAGTTTTTGTCCATGAAGGCTCTGGGTTGACTGCAGGTTCCTGGGCAGTGCGCTGAAATGCAATTTGATAATTGTTTTGTAGTTTAGCAAGTGATGGTAGAAACGACGGCTTCATAAATCATGTAGTCACTGACGAAAGGACGAGACCAATATCCGGATGTTATAAAAGAATTCGGCAGCATTACAAGCAAAAAAGACAATAAGGGGAATGTAAACAGAAACAATATGGGTAAATTGCCTAATAGCATAAAAACGTAAACGAGTTCTTAATTCCAGTTGGCTGCAGGTTCTCGGCCAGTGTGCTGCAATGTGATAATTGTTTTATAGTTTAGCAAATGATGATAAAACCGACAGCCCAATAAATCATTTACTCACTGGTGAAATAAAGGGAGCAGTACCCTGATGTTATTAAAGAATTTCGCAGCATTAAAAGCAAACAGACCTTTAGGGGGATGTAAGCAGATATAATATTGGGAAATTACCAAACAGCACAAAACATTAAATTCTAGTTTGCAATGTATTTGTAGTTTTGTTGCATTACATACAATTAATAACATACCACAAGAACAATAGCTTTGTTTTTAACAATTTAAATAACGAATACATTCAAATTTAAAGAATATTTTTTCAAGGCTCTTATTCTCATCATTGTGAGGTCCAGCGTCGACAAAACCAACATCAACGGTTCTGTCGTTTTGTGGAATATATGAGCAGAGGCCTGAAAATTTGACATATTGTGCCACAAAGCAATAATGTTTGAAACCTTTAAAACCCTTTACCCAACGAACCGCCCGCATCCGCCCGCGTAATATGCAAATTCAGCAGTTGAAAAAATATTATTTTTCAAACAATTTCAACAAAACCATATCATGTGACCCCTCGGTGGAACAAGCTCGTCGGGGTCGTTCCAACGAGGGGTCACATGATATGGTTTTGTTGAAATTTTTTGAAAAATTTTAAAGAAATGATATTTAAAATAATATATTTTGATATCGTCTACGTTGGGTAAAGGGTTAAAAATATGTTAAGGCAGCTGGTGTCAACAAATCCTACCAAGCTAAGTTTCCGTCAATAAGACCCCTCAAAGTAGATCTTCTGTCTCTCATGCCATTTTTTGTAAAATTGCATGCGGGCTGGCGGGTGGGTTTTTATTTTATTTTTTATAATTAAGCCTTGCCATCAAAACTTCATATTCTTGGTTTGTTTTATGTTTTAGGCCTCATAATCAACAGCGTAACACGGGCGGTGGTGTATTTCGTCCCTTGAGTGCAAGAAGCCTTAACAATGCTTCAGCATTGGAAAACCTTCTTGCACTTAAGGGACAAATTTAACAATTTTATCAACTTGGATAAAATATTTTTACAAGTTGGAATTGGTTATAAAAAGAGAGCATGCGGCAGCCAAAAGGACCATGCCAGAGTGCCCCTGAGAAACAAAGTTTTAACTTTTAGGCCTAATGTTTCCTATGACAGTATTAAACTCCGGACAAGTACCATTACGCGGGAAACGACTCGACCATAGGAACACTCAGATATGACCCTGGTATGTGATCTGAATACAGTTTCCTTTTAGGAAGCTTGGTTCGGATAAACCGCACGCGTTCAAGTGTTCTCGAACATGAGAAGCCACAACACATTCAATCAGTTTTGATATGAAGCTCAGATTGAAAACCGGTCGGTAGGTTTTCAAACCTTCAGCGTCAAGCCCAGGCTTTTTCAGAAGTCGTGTGACCAAAGCTTGCTTCATCGTGGATGAGAAAGTTCCAGATGAGAGAGACGCATTTACAATTGTTGTTAACAAGAGAAGAAAAACATTCAAACAAGACTTTAACAATTTTGTGGGAATTATGTCGAGTGGGTACTGCTTTGAAGTAGAGCTGTAGGTTAACCGAAACCGAACCGAGGTTTTTAGTTTTTTTTAAAAACCGAAACCGAAACCGTCGACATCCCGTAATCTAAGGTTTTTCGTTTCTTATTAAATACGCTCTTGCTGCAGAAATTCACAGAATGTAGCCATCCAAGAGTAGCGAGAGTACCCAGACACTGCCAATGGCAGTGTCTGGGTGCTCTTACTACCCTGGGAAGGCTACATTCTGTGAATTTCCGACATTTCAGTTTAGTTGTGTTTGTATCGTTCCTCAAGTTGCGTGTAGGTGTCAGACCTCGAAAAATGGCCAAGCACAATAAAAGTTCTGTATATTTAGGTAATTATTATATTGGCCTTCCTGATTCTTCATGTATTATAGCTTATTTCGGGCATTCATTGAGTTTCATTCAATTTCACTGTCATTCAGTTATGACTTTGGACATAAGAATGAGTTTTATTGAATATTACTTGGCCTCATGACCAAACCGAAAACCGAACCGAACCGAGGTTTTTCTCCACCTGAAAAACCAAAACCGAAACCGAACAAGACATTTAAAAACCTACAGCTCTACTTTGAAGGCGAATTCATTACAAGAAGGCTGAGTTCGTCAGGTTACGAACTTTGAACGAGTTAAATCCAGCCACTGTCCTTGTAAGGTTCACGTGTGATGTAATTGATGCTTATGTGTCAACAAAAGCAAGAGAAGATCGGATATTCTCTATTTTGTTAACGAAGAATTTCCAAAAGTGTCCGCCAGTTCTTTTGCGGAAGAATGTTCCGGGAAGACACTCTCTTTACGACGATGGAGGGGTTTTTCCATGACTTCTGACAAAACATTTGTTTTTTCAAGTTGTCATTCACAATGTCAGAGAAGTATGCCCCTTGGAATCATGGATGAGAACATTTACTCGGTTTCGCTGATGGACATAAGGCTCTCAATGAATTTCGAGCTTGGATTTTCGCAATTGTTTCTCGATCGATCGGCGGAGTGTTTGGTAGACCTAATCTCGTCAGTGTACCATGGAGATGTTTCCAGAATGACGGGAGCAAATTCATCAATCAATTCAATGCACATTACATTAAATTTGTCAACAATTTAATTATTTATTGGTGTTTAAGGTCCCATACTTATGCACAATGGCTAATCGTGACCGTGACAGTTTTACGGGTGGAGGAAGTATGAGTACCCAGAGAGAACCACCGAGCATCGACGAGCAACTGTCAGCTCCTCAACATTCAACTGTTCAAGCTCCGCTCAAGCAGGGTTACAGTGGGTGAAGACATATGCACCATCGACGTGTAGTACGCCTTAGTACACGGCGTGATTGTACCCCATGTAGGCAACCGGGATAAAGTGCCTTGTCCAAGGACACAACGCGGTTCGTCTCGGACGGGGATCGAACTCGGGACCTCTAGATTAAGTTCAACAGTCTACCACTGAGCCACCGCGATCCCTAATTTGTCAACAATCAAATCGACGTTTGTGGTTACGCCCGGTAACAAAATGGAAGCAGGACTCAAAGCTTGAGATTATTCCTCCGGAGCAATGTTTCCAAGCTTCCTGTAGTTCAGTTTTACTTGGGACGTGAAGCACTGAGGAAGACTGATTTGAAATTAACAAGATAGTGATCCAATAGGCCAATTTCGATGTCACTTACCAAGTTTCTGTCACATTTCCGGGTAATGAGAAGGTTATGGGCACTTGTGTGTCGACATCAGAACATTTCGACATCGACATCAAAGTTTCAGTCGGCTTATTGGCAGAGCTGCAGCACTGAAACTGCCTTACTCCGTGTCCAGAATGACATTTTGCTGTCCCAAGTACCTTTCCGTGTACTTCTCGACTTGAGTGCAGCATTTGATACGACTGATCACACCGTACTACTGCACATCTTAGGAAAAGGATCGAATTGCAGATACGGCACTCGACTGGTTCGGGTCGTACCTTTCACACCGCAAACTGAAAGTCACCAACTAAGGTGCGGAATCAGAAGAGCTACCACAAAACTTTGGCGTACCCCAAAGGATCCGTCCTCAGTCCCCTTGCTCCATGCAATCTATGTTTTGCCACTGGGAGACATCATTCGCCAACATGGGCTAAATTTGCACTCTTATGCTGATAATACGCAACTTTATGTACATTTTAGTCGAGCTCGTTCCAATGAGGTGCCATAACCTATGTTTCCGACACAAAAAATGAAAAAAATAATGAAAATTAATTGGCGATTTTTGTGAATAGCGCTGGCCGGTTTTTACCGTAACGTTGGGTAAAGTGTTAAAAACGTAAAATTGGCATCGCTGAATAGGGGGTGTTAATATACCAATAACATGATTTTGGAGGGCGTTACGGTTTATTTACGGCCCGACAGGAATGAGTAACAGCCAGCGGGTCCATTAACAGCCCGAGACGAAGTCGAGGGCTGTTAACGGCCCGAGGGCTGTTAATCATTCCTGGAGGGCCGTTAATAAATAGGGACACCAACAAAATCGTGTTATTACTATTATTACCACTTCTAAAATGGTTAAATCCAAAGATTCTTCATCAACTACAGACAACTTGGCACAAGGCAAAAGTCAGAACACGCGTGACGTCTGTTTTGTTTTTATAAACAAAACGTCACGTGCTCATTTAAATATTCATTTAAATACTCATTTGAATATATTTTGTTCGCCTCGAAAATATGACACGAAAGACTGGCCTCCTGAAATCTTTACAACCCAAAACTTGTAATGAGTTATTTACACTCACCTGAACTCTTCCAAATCTATTAATTCATTACCAAATGGTGAAACCTCAGAAATCATTGATATTCATTACATTAATATGCGCGTTTGAAACTTCAATCGGGATCAAGGCGTTTTCGAAATATTTATCTGGAGGCGGGCTGTTAACCATGTTAACACACAACTTCCGGTTTGAGACTGCGCATTATACACTTTTACCGTAAAGGTAAAATCGTTTTAATCTGCTAGAGAACGCCCTGTGAAGTGGTAATAAATTGAAATGAAAATATATGGTTAACCAGTTAATATGATCACAAATAGGTGTGGTAAGGTGTGGTAAGTTTCATAAGTGTATCCTGTATTATTAGAGCGCAACTGGACTCGAGAATGTGGGGCTTTTAATTAAGAATTGAAAAAATAGGTTAAACTTCAATGTTAAATCGAAAAACAAACTAGAAATCCACAGCTCTCTCGTATTTGTTAAGCTCTGTTACATACTAAAGTGTCAAAAAATCTAAACTTTGACCACACCGCCCCTTATGACATCACCTCAGCGGTTGGGTATAACGGTTCAGAATTTCCTAGGACGGCAATACATCTTTAGATTGTTTTGCGGAGATTACAGTCGCAAAATTTCGAAAGGCTGGAGAGCTGAAAATGGGGTTGAAATTGAAAGATATAGAAAATAAACGTAAAATTGGTATCACTGGCAATGGGTGCGTAAATATGAAATGAAAATTTACAGTGAACAATTAAGAAATAACTGTTGTTTTCCTCCGTTTTATGCGATATAAACCGAAAATTTTCAGCACAAGCTTCAAAACTCGCGTTGCGAGGTATGATTAAACTTGTGCTGACAATTTTCGGTTTATATCGCATAAACCGAAGGAAAACAACAGTTATTTCTTATAATTTAATCCGGCTGTAATATTAAAATATAAAAATTATGTGTACGTGAACTTTCAATTTTCGCAAAATACAACAGTCAAACTCAGGAAAGTGTGCCACAAACCGGTCACGTCAATCATTGTCAAATTGTTTGTTGTTTTGATTTTCGATCGCAGACAACAGATATTTAGCAAGTCACGTAACAATATCATTAAAAACATTTTTTTTAAGTTTCCCCAAAATTATGTTTGGGTATATGATCTTTTATTCGTCTCCCACTTCGGTATATTTTATTAAATTCAATTGTTCCCGAGAAATTATCATTATAATCTCGCTGACTGGAGGCGATGAAAAATCGATCATTGTTTACAAGCTTGTTATCCATCTATCAGTCGACCGTCACACCCTCACGGTGACAATTGGATTGAGTGGGCGGGGCTTCCAGAGTCTTCAAAGTTGGATCTGATGCTCGAACGTGGAGGGACATTCCAAATCATGACGTGATTTGGTTTATACGATTTTGACGACTTTCACGCTGTATGATGATTAAATTATTTTCAAATAACCGAAAACAGTGTGTGAAGTTTGATAGCTGTCTCATGTATAAATACGGAACAATGTAAATCCCAAGAGAGGCTTTTAATACAAAGTATCAAAAATGGCTTAAATAATATGGGCGATCGTATTGACGCCATAAGTCGGATGTTTGAGGTCTGATTTTCACAATTCTTTTACCTTTCTATTTGGGACCGTGTGTACTAAATAGACAGAACGCGATGTGTGTTTGAATCGCTGGGTGTTTTACACAACAAGTTGGAATGGTGTCGTCATAGTTCGCTCGAGCGAAATATGACTACGCCATTCCAACGAGTTATGTGAAACACCAACCGCGTTCTGTGTTTATTACACACGTCCCATGCATTGCGTGTAATAAACACAGAAACACCAACCGCGTTCTGTGTTTATTACACATCCCATGCATAGCGTTCTGTGTTTATTACACATCCCATGCATTAAAATTCATTTAAATAAACAAATTTTCGATGTTGAAACCCAAAGGTCAAGAGTCAGTTTGTTTTGTTTGAAGCTGTACTGATCAAATTGATCGATAAAAACCAAAACAACCTTTTGGGAACCTGTCCAAATTACATTCGTTATCCTTTTTCTATTGGACGTGTTTGCTGAAATTCGTATCTCTGTTTCTCTTCGGCTGGTGTCCATTCACGCCTCACCATTTGGTGGCCATTACTGTTAATGAAATTATAAGTACATATTTGGGCAGATTTGCAAAACAGCTGGCGAAACTTTTTTAAAAGAAGCTCGAAGCATGTCAAGATGTCCGAAGATTTACCGAAATAAAGTTGACCAATTTAGATATAACGAGATCTATAGATGGGACTGCCAGGGGACTGGGTTAACGTTGTGGTTGAAAATGATTGAGTTTTCTTTAATGTTATCTCATTTTTGGTTAACTATTTTTTTTTGAACCGACTTTATTTTGCTTTGGACGTTTTGATTTTCACACTCGGCAACAGACCATCGACAACTGTATAACAAAATTTGGAAACTTTTTGAAGCGTAACTAATGACTCGACAGCAAAGGAACCAGTATAAACGGTGCTGGCTTGCTCATCACCAGTTGAATACAGAAACATTTATGTCATAGTGGCGCTTCCGCTGAACACAAGGGTTTAAAGTTTAATGGATGTGTAATAAAATGAAAGTAAATAAAAGTCGGTGAAGTAAAATTTAGTTTTGATTTCAACACTGTGAAGTGAAATTTAATTTGGACGTTTTCCGGCCCTCGATGGGTATTAACGCCTGTAGCAACCACTTTTGTTACAGCTCATCACTTTTGTTACTACACTTGACCACTTTTGTTACAGCTCACCACTTTTGTTACAAAATCAATCACGTTTGTTACAAAATGAACTCACCACTTTTGTTACAAACATCGCCCATTTTTGTAACAAAAAAACTCGCTCAGCACTTTTGTTACAACAATCGCCTATTATTGTTACAATTTTTGTCAGTGTGAAAAATGAAGTAGTAATCTGCAAGTAATGCGAGACATGACATTCAGTCATGATTATCGGGAGCGCGGTTGCTCATTGGTTAGAAGGTTGATCTTGAGATCGAAAGGTTGGAAGTTTGATGCCTGGCCAGGGTAACTTGGGTTGTGTTCTTGGTCAAGACACTTATTCCTAATTGCCCACTTGGGAGCACGGTTACTCTATGTGCTGAGGCGTATCGCACGTTGAGAGCAAGCACACATGCCTACAACCAATGCTGCTCCTGCTCCTGTGGTATTAGGATGTTATAAAGTCGACAGTTACTTGCCGCTGCTGGGTGGTACTCACCGGATACTTCGGCTTCCTCCACACGTAAAATTATCTTCGACAGAATATGACCCCAGCTATTAAAATGTCCTAAAACACCAATAATGGAATGATAATTACCAACTCAAACCATTGTCGCGCATGTTCAGTGGAAATGCCTCACCCTTATTATTGTGTTACATAGTAACCTGATACCTTGCGATATCATTGTCCTGATGATGTGGTAGTGTATCGTGTGCATGCGAACACGTATATCTGAAATGGCACGTGCCTATCGGTGCCAATTATAGGAGATTCCAACTCCTTGAACCTTGGACCTTAGTAGTATGTGATGTTGGCGTCTTGCCCTTTTAGCAGGTCCTCTTAGAGGTTCTCATCTGACGGCATCAATCACGTGACCGGAACGGGTTGTGTGAGGTTGCCATGGTACCACGCGTGAGCGGCCATCTTGTGACGTCATTCTTATGGTGACACGAGATTCCACTGCATATGCGCAGCGCGTTTCTAAGTTGACGTACTCTTCCGCGAGCTTTTTTGACTATGGGCGCAGCCATCTTGGTTGTTAGGGGTAGCATGTGGTTGCTAAGCAGCCCCCAATGGCCTTCTTGTTGGACAGTGATGTGTTCTGGGGGTTAGTTCGATTCAGTGGGAGTACATCAAATCACCACAAACAACCCAGCAACAACCCAAACCTGCCCCAATGGACCAATTATTGGGCCTAATCCCCACCGAAACCTACCGAAACGTACCTTTTTGAGCTTCGCCCCACACGCGAACAAGATGCCTATGGGAAGAGGCCTCAGAGAGGCAGTAACGCATAGCCTCTCCTATCATCTTAACCCCCACCGCATGGCCTTCCCTGACTCATAGCCTCACCTCATGGCCTCATCTTGCCCTCATAACCTCTAGTGAACGTCTCCTGTGTGAGAATAAGAGGCCTATGATGTGAAGCCTCAGTGAGGCCTCACCTCACAAAAACTCTTATCCTCATCTTGGTTCTAGTGATCATTAGTGATCACCTATGGTAATCCTTAGTGATCGTCTGTCGTGATCACCAGTGATCATCCTTCCCGTATGAAGATAAGTGGGGTGTGTGGTGAGGTCCAGGTCACTGGGTGGAGGAGGATGGGGTTTCTGAAAGGAGGGGGCTCGACTGTCTCGCTCTAAGCCAGGGTGTCTTGTGCAGGGTCATTTGGAATGGTCCCGAAAACAGGTCCACATGAATGACAGGGGAAGCTAGGGATAGGATCACCGGGGTGGGACACCGCGTCACACATGGATGGGATGGAGGGTCACTTCTGGTCGAAGTTTCTCCGCTAGGTTTGTGTCACCGGGTAACTGTGTCGCTCGTGGTCGGGATGTGGGAGTAGTGTCCCAGGGCAGGTCTTCCCTGGAAGGGGTGGTGAGGTGTTGGGTCAAATGTGGAAGGCAAGGGGTTCTGAAAGAAGGGCGACTGTGTCGCTCTCGCTCGTCCTGTTGGATCACCTCACTAGTGGTCGCCCGTGGTGATCACTAGCAATCATTCTCCCTGTATGAGGATAAGAGGGTGTGAGATGAGGCGTCTGTTGTGAGGTATTGGCAGTAGTAGAAGCGGGGGACCCGGGGATGTAACATTTCAGGGGTCTTGTAGGGGTCCACTCGTGTGCCTGGGTGGTCTGACCTGCGTCCGCTGGCTCTTCCAGTGGAATCCGCTGCGGTGTCTTTATACCCTGGTCGACCAACTACCCTCCAGGTCCCAGCAGGCTTGCCTGTGCCTCCATACGAGACCGCTGAAACTTTTCATCGGCAGGGAGCCACCCGCTGCTACTACTGCCTTTACCTGATAACAGAGGCCTCACCTCACACCCCTCTTATCTTCATACGCGAAGAATGATCACTAAAGATCACAACAGACGATCACTGATGATCACGACAGGTGATCACTAGTGATCACGTTTACTGAGATGAGGATAAGAGGTTTGTGAGCTGAGGCCTCACCTCATAGACCTCTTATCCTCATACGGGAGATGTTCACTAGAGTGTTATGGGGGCAAGATGACGCCAGGAGGTGAGGGCTATAAGTCGGGGAAGGTCATGTGGTGGGGCTAAGAGGGCGGGGGGGGGGGGGTCGAGAGAGAAATGAGTTAGGGTCTCATTGGGCACTCTTCCTATAGATTTCTTATACTCGTGTGAGCAAAGCTCACAAATGTCCGTTTGGTAAGTTTCGGTCCCATCAAAGATCCGTTGGGGGTAGGTTTGGGTCATTGTGGATTGTTTGTGGTGGTCCGCTGAATCGGACACACCCTCAGACACGGCCCTGTCCAACAAGAAGGTATTCCGCACCACAGTAACCGCGTCCTACCATACGGTATAAGGAAATGGGCTGGAAGCCCCCGAAAAAGTCTTCAGATTAGGGTAATCTGCTCTTCTTGAGGTATCCAAGAATTTCCAGGGCATACTCCCACAGAATCGAACATACCCTCAGAACACGGCCCAAACAACAACGATGCCCTTGGACTCCATAGCAACCATGTGCTACCCTAACAACCAAGATGGAGGTGCCCATAGTCGCGGGCTACCATGGCAACGGTCACGTGACTGATGACATCAGATGAGAACCTGCATGAGAACCTGCTAAAAGGGCAATAAGTCAACATCACATACTACCGACCTTGGCCCCAGCATTTTATTTTTGTTCCTTCACCACTTCTTCTTTAAAGAAGTATCTTTTTACTCAGTGAGATGATCTCCCTGAATTTCAAGCCATTTTGCCGCTTTTTTATATTCAAGAAATCGGCGAATTAAGCAATTTTCTACTATAATCCCTTATTTAACATTAGTAACAGTACAAACGGTGACGTAGCTATATTCCGAAGATCCATTACTCCGAAAGTTCATTTTTCCGATGGCCCATTAGTCCGAAGGTCCGTTTTTCCGACGGGTCTTAACTCCGAAAGCTCATTATTCCGAAGGCTCCTAACTCCGAAGTCTTTTTCCTCTGAAAGACTATTACTCAGAAGGCCCATAACTCCGAAGGCCCGTTACACTACAAGAGAATGCAGTCATATAGATGTATTACTATTACTGTTCGCCGGGTGTCTTGAAACTGTACCAGAGTCCCCCCCCCCCCCCCCCTTGAGAGTTCCGCCCGTAGAGTAAACCCTGAAGATGACCCCTCCCCTGAAAGAGAGTATCGCCGGGTATAGTATCCAGCAGATAACCAAATATTAATAATAATAATAAATCTAGCACTACCTGGAATAGAGTTGAACTTCTTATACAAAATCACACAAATATGATTGTCATTGTAACCTGCTCCATGAAAGGGTTTCAATGACTTCCATAATTTTGTTATTATATTTGACGGAAAGTGAGTCTTACTCCAATATAGGATTTTTCTAAACAGAAATCCATTATGTCTGAGGGGTTAAAGAAAATCGTTTTATTACATGCTCATGCAGTCTCTCTTGCAATACGGCATGCAATACGGCTGTGCAATACGGAATTCCGTATTGCACACCAACCTGTTCCAACCGGGACTTTTTTTATGCGATGCGACTGCATAAAGTGCATGGTGTTTACCACCGTTGATAGAAAAGAAAATTAGGTCAGTAGGTGCTTGGGTCATGTAATAAATACAAAACCACATGTATGTTTCAATGAGTCGTTTTGTATTCAATTCGTGAGATGTGCGTAGAAAGAAAACGTCTCGACCTTCGGTCTCGACGTTTTCTTCCTACGCACATCTGACTCATTGAATACAAAACGACTCAGTGAAACATACATGTAGTTTTGTCTATATATTGTATCGGAGTATAACCGGTGTCCGTCCCACCCACCCCACCCCCTCGCTGACCACACACTACCACTACGCTTTCTCATTCGATATCAGCCTATTAGATCTTTATTTGTAAATGTGTATCTAACATAGAGGCCAGAAAAAGTCAAATAATTACCCACAATAAGACTAATACCGTAAAAACAAACATTACTGTTTTGTCAAAATAACAAGTCTGAGTCTCATTGGAACAGGCTCACTAATCTCATTCCAATGACATTCATAGTTTTATTGTAACGTTAATGGTTTCTATATAGATTTTTCAAACTTTTACTTCATTTCTAAAAAAACCCTGTTATTTATTTACTGGGGTTTAACGACACTTTAGACAACCAGGGCTTTACTGGTCTAGGAAACCGGAGCCCACGGAGAGTACCACCAATCAGCGGCGAGTAACTGCGAGACTCCCCAACCTACTAACACGACAGAAGAAGGCGTGTATACCATCGACGTGCTATACGCCTTAGCACACTGTGCCACCATGATCCCGCTCGAGCAAGTGAGGTGAAGTATCTTGTTTAGGGTCACAACACGCGTGACTCTAGCGAGATTCGAACTCATGACCTCTCGATCACAAGGCCGACACTCTATCCAATGGGTCACGGAGCCTTTTTGAAATACTGTGGTGGCGGGTTAAAAAGAGTATTGATAATAGGCCCTACTCAACTAAGTCAATTCTTTCGATAAAAAAGAAGAGAAATGGCGAGACATTCAGGAGATTACTGTATAAAATAAAAAGACACCTCATCTTCATCTGTCACACTGACAAAAAAGTAACAAAATGGGCGATTGTTGAAACAAAAGTGGTGTGCTAGGGTTTTTTTGTTACAAAAATGGGCGATATTTGTAACAAAAGTGGTGAGCTCAATTTGTAACAAAAGTGGTTGATTTTGTAACAAAAGTGGTGGGCTGTAACAAAAGTGGGCAAATGTTGTAACAAAAGTGGCGAGCTGTAACAAAAGTGGTTGTTGTAATAAAAGTTGTTGTCACAAACGTCATCATAGCGTTAATAATTTTCAGACAATTTGGAAAATCTTTAGCAATGCGCTCTAAAATGTATCCCTTTTATCTCCTGTGATTTAAATGTATTGCTGTGCTTTTTAGTTTATGGGGTAGGGGTGTCACCGGAGGTGTGTGGGATACTTCCAACCTTTTTACACCTTTGTATTTGGGATCACGAGTATCAATATATCCTAAGAGAAGTGAAATTTAATTGTGACGTTCTCTGACCCTCGATGGGTTTTGACGTAATATCGTGAACAAATTGCGGACAGTGTGGAATAAATGTGGGTATGCACTTTGAAAACTATTATTTTTGTCGCCTTTGATTTAAATTTCTTGCTATGTTTTGTAGTTCGATGGATCGGCCTGTTACGGTGGGGTTGGAGTACCTCAAAACATCAAATTCCGTAAAACGTCGAAAATGACGTTAACCCTTTAACCAACGTAATGGCCAAAACCGGCCAGTGTTATTCACAAAAATCGCCAATTAATTTTCATTATTTTTTTCATTTTTGTCTCAAAAACATAGGTTATGACCCATCTTTAGAACGATCCAATGAGGGGTCATAACCTATGTTTTTGAGACACAAAAATGAAAAAAATTAGCTATTTAACAATTTTATTTGACAGTGTCGTCTGATTTTCATGTTAGGTAAAGGGTTAAATAAAAAAAATCCCAAAACACATATATTTTTATTTTATGGACTCCACAATATATATATACTAAAATTTCATATAAATCGGATACAGTTTAATTTTTTGTGTGAATTTTTGTGAATTTTTTTGTATCTATAAATCAAAATGAACGTTTTTTGTTAAAGATTGGAATAATATCAGACAGTGTCCAATCATTCGGAAATACAGAGTTATTGAGATATTTTCTATACAAGAGAAACAACAAATGACATACAGTCTGCTATGCTTCCTTTGGGAGTCTGTGACTTACACCACCATGACCGATTGCGTTTTCAGTCAGACGTACCTTTATGTTGACCTTAATATCATCATCAATAAAACCGATGTCTGGTAATGAATTATTGCATTTTTTATGAAAACTTGGAGCTGATGATTCGTATCATTTACTTGACTATTTTTTTTAAAAAAATGGCATTTTGTATTTCCGCTTTTCATATTATCGCCATCGATAACGTTTTTCACCATATTCCTTAAAACGGTGGTACACTTACACTTTTAGAACTGTTAAGGAAACTTTAATAATATACCAAAATTGTTTAGATTCTTTATGTATTGGTAGAGACTCATCAAGTGTATTCGTGTATGTGGCTTTGGTAAACCTTTTCATATTATTCACTTTATTTCTTAACCCTTTACCTAACATGAAAAGCAGACGACACTTGCAAAAATAATTTTTGAATAAATAATTTTTTTCATTTTTTGTCTCAAAAACATAGGTTATGACCCCTCGTTGGAACGAGCTCGACGAGCTCGTTCCAACGAGGGGTCATAACCTATATTTTTGAGACAAAAAATGAAAAAAATAATGAAAATTAATTGGCGATTTTTGAGAATAGCGCTGGCCGATTTTGGCCGTTACGTTAGGTAAAGGGTTAATGTCCTGTACTTACGCCAACGGTTTTAAGTGTTTTGTTTCAGTGCCTGATTCCGAGCAGGGCAACGCTAACGGATTTCAATTCTAAGGGAGTAATCAAACCGTGGTTTGTCATGTTTACGGATAGTGATGGAATAGTGAGGAATACAACACTCTGCAAATTTTAATCTTTGGGGTCCAAAGTTGACGGCTGCATTATTCATACTGCATTCCAGCCATATTAGTGTATTCCAATCTGATTTTTTAATTAAATTATACATTTTTTGACAGTCTGCTTTGTTGTAGTTCCAAACATTTCATTTGATAGACACATTATTTTTAAAGGGAAGCGTATATTCAAAAAAGTTACCCTATGACCGGAATGACCCAATTTAGGCGTTCCAAAATTAAAGGCTCTTACAGTGTCACTGGTGATTATTGATCTAGCAGTGTCAGTGGCGTAGCTCCTGCCCCCCCCCCCCTAAATTTCTGCTGCCCCCCCCCCCAAAAAAAGAACCTGAAAATGGTCGCCAATATAGGGGCTACACAAGTTACAGATTCGCTCTTAGAGCATTAAATTTTGCAAAATGCTCTGGGCGTGGGGGGGGGGGGGGGGAATGGGGTGGGTGGCGAGTCCTAACTAGAAACCTCCGGTCTTTGTTCTCTCAGGGCTTTGCCCTCTCATCTCACTTTGCTGAAGGGACGTGCGAGGGGCGTTGACTGGGCGTCCTAATTAGGACTAGGGGAGTCCCCCCCCCCCCCTAGAAACCACACACAATGGCCTTTCAAACTTTCAAATATCGTCTTTGGCCTCCATCAAAACAGACTAGGGCACCCCTATCATAGAATCCTGGCTAAGCGCATAAGTATAGTGTTCTACATGTTGAGGTTATGCGTGTAGATTCTTGAATATCGTTCTCGAAACTGAACTGCTCAATAATATTTTGCGATGAGCACCATACATTCAGAAGATCATTGTTCAAATCGCCAAGTATTATCGCCAGGAAATATCGTGCAAAAGTTCAATCTTTTCTTCAAAGATCAGATGAATTTGGTCTTGGCAGCAATTTGAAACCACAAAATATCATCCTCAAATTATAGATCTTGTAATTGCTTATATTAAGGGGGTCGTCCAACCTAACTTTGGTCAATTTTTTGACATTTTTCCCAATGCCTCAGAAACAGATAAGAGAAGTAAGGAAAGGCAAATTATATAGCAAAATAATGAGTAAAGTGCATAGAAAAGGTACATATAATTTTTTTTAGGAAAAAAAGTGAATTTTAGGATTTTGAAGAAGATTAATTTGCAAATGGCATAAGTAACGAACCGGTAAAACCACAAAATAGTCGGTAATTCGAAAGCCCTGTCCTCAATGTAATGATAACATACTACAGACTCGGAGAAAGCATTTTTTTGACACACACTCTGGTGGGTTTTGACGTTTGAATGTAATAACACCAACACAAATTTTTGATGTTCCGGATGTGGCCATATTTCAATGATGTTTTTCCGGTCATGTGATTACGATGTGGTTCTTGTAGAAATACTCAATTTGGGCAATCGTAAGAATGCAAGGACGTGATCACGCCTTTATTTGTTCGAGACAATGTATGAGCGGATTTGCAAACATGTGACAGCAAATACTTGAGCTGTTAATGTCATAACTGCAAAATATGGTTCGAAATTCCCTCTCATGTTTACAGGCCGTCTGAACTTTTTTGTTGACAAAAAATCTGAATTATTGCGCACTAGAAAGACAACATGAACCACTTGTAAAAAAAATAACCGAGTGTATAAAATCGGGACGATACACGTAAAATAAGGCAATATTCATAACAAAGTAAGCAGAATGTTTCAGAAATCACTTTTTCACGAAGTATATTCCAAGTGACCTGGAACTATATTGAGCGTGTTGATTTCCCCCAGATGTTGTGAAGTTATTTACTTCCTAGTAACCATGGAATTTGAAGGCGGGTATGTTTGATGTCTGCAAAGGACCGATTGAAGATGGGTTGAAAATGATGCATTCGTGCTTTTAAAAAGGTGCGCTTGGACGATGCTGAGAATTTAGTTTTTTCTTGCAACCAACCATAGTAATACAAGCGTCGATCAGTGTCTTTTATGACCGTTTTACACTGACAAATGTGACAAATCTCCTTCACCGGAAACCATCCTCCAATTTGCATATCACAATAAACATAACCGCTGTCACGGAGTGTCAGCGTGGCCGTGTGGCCAAAACCGAAACGAATTCTCGAATGCACGGTCAATATTAGCTGCAATTGGCTTTTAAACAAATGAAATATACGCAATTTCTTCATTATTCATGCCGAGTTACTTTTTAACCAAACCACATGCGTTCAGTTTCGTTTGTCGGCATCAAACTGATATTGTTTGTGGTAATCAAATAGTACGAGAAGGCGAAGGAAGCCAAATATTTTCCATCATCTATTAATTAATTCAAATTGATAATTTCTTTTATTTTACTGAAATTATGAACTGATAAGGTGGGTGTGTTGCGATTATTATGCCCCAGACCTGGAAGTTGGAAAATCAAAGGTGCATCTAGGGCCGTGCAGTGGTGACCCCTGTCCTCTTAATCTTAGTCTTACCCATTCATCATTACATGTACCAGCATTCTCCCTTGTATCTCAACCATTGCTACTCCAATTTGAAGGATATTTGGTGTTGTGATCGAGCATCATGGGGAAACAATGCCTGTGTAGCTGCTGTAGCATGTGTTTCTTCCCACATTTTTTCAGAGTTGTGGTACTTTTTCACTCTTTTGAGTTAGAAAAGTTTGTTTATAACTAGTTGATTTGTTACAATTTGTTGCAAAGTGCCTGCTAATACCCTCAATTGTATTGCTACAGAATTTTCTTGTGAAGATTTTGTTCCTATTACTTATCAAGCAACAACCTAATGAATATTCTGTATAAAGCCACCAATCTGATGTTTGACACTTTTATCGGAGCTGTTTTGAAGGCTTATGGGACTCAAAATGTTGATTATGGCAGGACTTTCCTATTCACCCATTAATCGATAAATTAAGTGTTATAGTTGGAAGTAAGAAGCATGAAAGGTCCAGAACTAAAAGTCTAAAAAGAATGTTTTGCAATGTAACATGATTTTTGCAGATACACTTATTTGGAGGGTTACCTGTCTGATAGTGTTTGGAACATGTGTGGCCAGGATCTTCAAAAAGAAAAAAGAGTTAAACTTTGAGAAAAAAGACATATGCCTTGAGTACCAGAGGTAGAGTCATACACGTTAGAGAGTCCCCCCCCCCCCCCCCCCCGGGAGATTAATTTGTGGCAAATGGAGCTCACTTGTCACCTTTTGGGGACTGCTTTGTGTACTGCGTTCTTGAAAAAAATATGTGAGACCCTTTGGATGTGCCCTTCTGATCTCAATATGTCAATAAGCCTCCTTGGGGAAAGTGCATCCAATAATGGTTATGTAAGGTTGATTTGATGTGTTTTGAATAACAATGTACTTTTAAGTACATTAGATGGTTTATTGCAGTGATAGGTTAGAGTTACCCTTATTTCTTCTCCAACAGATATCATGAGTGTATTGGTGTCCAAGAGTTAAACAGCTATTATACTTATTGATAAACCAGACAAATTTAACAATTTAATCACTATCAAATTGATGCATGGGATAAAAGGGGTTACAGTGCAAGGGGTTTGTAAATATATTTATTCAACTACAATGTATGACTTTGCAGTGCATTCTACATAGGAGAATATCATATTTTCTTTCCAAACCATTACAGTAACACATACATCTTGATATTGGGAGACACTCTTTTGTCCTTCCATACTTCTTCTGCTGGACTCCTTCAAGTTGACCTTTGTTGAACACCCAAATCAAAACATAAACAAAAGAAAATGTCTGCCTTCAATCAGTGAGCACTCCACATATAACATTTGGTCTCAATCTTTATTGCTTTCATGAATTAGGAAAAGATTTCTTCGAGTATGTACTTAAATGTTTATAGAATACAGCTGTTATTTTATTTTGAGGTATTTTATTGTGAAAATTTTGTTCTCTTACTTATGCCACAGCAGACTTTCAGGTGGTGCTATTTACACATGGCAGCAGTTCCATGGGAAATTTCAGTTTCCACATGTTTTATGTTTCATTCCAAGCATTTTGGTATATAATGTATTGGGGTTATTCATTTTGGGACTTTTTTAGACTTGAAAGAAAATTACATGAAATTCGACCAAAGTTAGGTTGGACGTCCCCTTAAAAATTCTCGGAGATGTACACTGCGATACCACCGCCATATTGATTTGTATCTTTTTTATCGGGGGATAGAACCCATTGGTAGAAATATCTGTCCATTAAATGTTTCATTCAAATGTGTTTATGACACATAGAATATTATATTCCTCAAACTGGTATTCGAGATTGTGGAGCTTGTGTCGCATATTTCTAATGTAATGTTTGTGGACAAGAAATCATGCAAAGAGTTCCATGACATGTTGTTGTCCACCCAATCGTATACAATTTCACTACGGATTTCAAAATAGCACGTGCTACCCGGGAATGTCAAATGGAATGGTGTGACCGACGATTTTTTTGTGTTATGTTGTGCTAGAGAGCCTGGATATTGAGAAAACACGTTAGTTTTTGTCTTTCGACATTTTAAAAAATGCCAAGGTTAACCGAAAATCAGAGGATGCATGCCATTGGTATGCATGAGGTATGCATGAGGCTGGGATACCCCTAGATGAGCTCGCTGCTGAGGTCGGAGTCACTGTGACCACTATTTACAGTCTCATTTGGGAGGTATAGAACCACTGGATCTACTGCCGACCGACCGCGTTCAGGTCGACAGAGAGTTACAACCCCTGCACACGACCGACACATCAGGACGTCTCACTTGCGGGATCGTTTCCTTCGGACGACGAGGACAGCAGCAATTACTCCTGGTAGAATTAACAATAAAATCAGTGCACAAACAGACTCGCCGATCACGGCATCCGAAGTAAGCGTTCATACCACGGACCAATCCTTAACCAACTTCATCGTACCGTCAGAATGGAATGGGTACGTCAGCGTGTTCGCTGGACTCGGCAGCGTTGGAGCACAGTTCTTTTTAGTGACGAATCACGATTTTGTCTACGGCGCGCTGATGGTAGCACGGGGAGGAACTGTTCCATGAAAGAGACTTCTGTTCCGACTTTTTAACCAGTTCTTTACCGATTTGTTACAGTTCGCTAGCGAATGAATTTCTGTCAGAAAGTTGAAAAATGGACGATTGCAGGTACATATTAACACCATTTGAGTCAAATAAGTTTCGTTTCATATAAAACTATATCTCCGCTGTCCATTTGAAGGACAAGATGTAACAAAGGGGACAAATTGTAAAGTTGCAATGCGTTTTAACAGAAGCTATATTTTGTACAGAAATCCCATTGTCTATACAGTAATTTTGTAAGCCTCGTTTTCTTCCATATAAATATTTTCTTTAATGAAATCTGGGTTATCCGGCAAGATATAATCACTCTCAGTATATTTTAAGTTCGTCAGCAACCCAAGGGATCCGGACGACCGAGATTTTGAGCTCTAAACATTCATGCAAAAACGCGCCAGTTCACTACTGATCAGATCGGTTCGCTTTGTTTGAGATCAGTTCGCTGCGAGACTTATTTTATGTCTGTACATAATCATATTTACTATGTTTTGCATACGATCAATAGATGTGTGCCACTTGTGAGATATTATAGTTGTAGTACAGTACAATATAGGTGATGTAGCACTCGTATATAGTCAAAATACACCACGCAAACGATCTAAAATAAAAGGTAGGACAGGACGTTATTGTCGTATATTAGGCCCATATGATGAATAAAATAGGATGTTCATGTAATATGGAATTAATGAAATTCACCAGCATTTTAAATGATAACAAATGCCGAATAAGGAACTGTGAATAAGTAACGGTTGTCACAACCCTGAGTCTGTCGCACTTGGATGCATACTGTTATTATCAAAAGCGTGTCATGACCCAGAGTTAACTAAAATGCACCATTATTTCATGCCTACAATAGTCCAGGCACATTAGACATAAAAATGAAAAAGTAAGGAAAAAAATCGGAGAAAGCTGATTTTTTTATATGTTTCCGGGACACACATTGCGGATAAAGTGTGAAAAGTCCCCGCGAATCCGAGTTGAGTTTTTTTAGTTATAGCGTTTTTTTTGATGAAAAAAAAAATTAAAAAAAAAATTCGACCCAGCTCCATATTTCTCATTCTTATTCGCCTTAGTAGGGTGAGAATCATAAATATCGTGCTGAATTATATTGAGAATACATATCCCCAACAGAAAATGCCAACTTTGTACCAATCCTCACACTCAATGGTGGAATATTCACGAAAATGTACAAAATTACGAAAAAAAATTTATTGTTTTCATACACACAACGGTACACAACGTCCATTAAATCAAATCTACGACTACTTTGGGAGTTAAATTATATATCAAAAATTGCAGAAAAGCAGTGGCTTTATAATGATATATAACAATAGTCATTTATTCCATAAAGAACTGGTGAAACGTGTGAAATATTAACCTCAAATTCAAATTCAAACGGCATCGACTTTTCTCATTCAAATACCGTATTATAGCATCATTGTTTCAATTTCCATGTTCGATTAAATCACATAATGTGGTGTTCGCCTACACTCAAGATGCATTGGCATGTAATGAACTGCTCCAGAATGCGTCCGTAGGACGCACAGGAAAGCTTTGGGTACAATACTACGAGCAAATAGGTCTTCTCCAGTTGTTCTTGAGAGCAGAGCGCACAGGCGACTGGGAACTCCACACATATTGTGTTCGCAATATGATTCCAGTATTTCACGCAGGTGGTCATTTTGCATACGCAAAAAGTTCTCATCTCTATTTGCAGCAGATGAATGAGCTAACAGAAATAATGCAACAGGATGATTTGAAGTTGTTCACTGAGAAAGGTTACTTTACCATAAGGCGCTCAGATAAATTCTGGGACGGGATATATTCTGATCAGACCATAGAGCAGTGTTTAATGAGAATGTTCAAGCTCCCTGGTGGTCTCACACATGGCAGGGGAATAACCGATAGCACTGTTGCGAAATGGGTACATGGACTACCTCTTTGCCTTCCGATATGTAATGCTCTCGAAAATTTTGTTCATGTTCACACTGGTCATGGCGAACAACATCGGGATCTCCGTCAAAGTTCACAATTGACTGATGCCAATGATATCACCAAATTATTGAACTGGCTCAGAGTGCATTCCCCCTTTCAGAATAGAGATCCACTACAATTAGTCTCTATAGCGACCGGGCTTGTGGCCGACGAAACTGTGAACTGTGACCAAGTTCGCAAAATTGGTGAATGTTGCGTATCGAATGTTGTAAGCAAAACGTTCATCAAACTACGACGTGTTGACACTGTGAAGTCTTTCGCATCGATGGCAAATAGCATCAAAGTCCGTGGAAGTAAGGTAGTGACTGACCCCACAATTCTGTTCAACCGCATCACATGTGTTATTCAGTCACAAGCAGAGATGGAAGAGTATCTCAAATATGAACTCGCCCCGAAACCACCAGCATTGTTTGATTCTGATGGAATGAGGAAGACACAGAAAAGCACGCTCGGTAAGATCCTCAAAACATACGGTTCCGAGCAAACTAAAATCCCAGAACATTCTCTGTTTGTTGTAGATGGTGGATTTTTATTGAGGGCAGTTGTATGGCCTAAACAGTCGTCATATAAAGACATATGTACATCATATTCCAATTATCTAGTGAGACATTTTGGGGCGAACGTCGTGGTTGTTTTTGATGGTTATGCTTGTACAATGTCGACAAAGGGCATGGAACAAGCCCGTAGATCTAAAGACAGGTATTCCATTGATATCAATATCTCACCCGAGTTACCAGCCACCACACCCCAATCCGATTTCCTTGCAAATGCCAAGAACAAAACCCAACTGATCGATCTTCTAATGCAGGAGCTATCTGCTATCAATATTCAGTCCAAGCAGGCCGAGGCTGATGCTGGTGTACTGATAGCCGAAACTGCACTTGACATCGCTCAAGATGACAACAATGTTGTCGTTGTGGGAACAGACACAGACTTGTTAGTCATTCTTACCTCTCGAGTTCAACCGGGATGTAATATTCACATGATGTATTCCATTACCCCAAGCTTACTAGTTTCAGTTAGTGAAATAGCAACCAAAATGGGTGACCATAGAAGCAACCTCCTTGTAGCACATTCTATAAGTGGTTGTGACACTACTTCTGCACTCTTTCGAGTTGGTAAGAAGAAAGTATTCAGTACAATTGTCTCCGATGTTACTAGCGACTCACAACAGTATGTCAACACAATTTTGGCGGATGACAGTACACCAAGTGCAGTAGCCGCTGCCGGGGAACAACTTCTCCTGATCTTACACGGGAGTAAAACTGTTTCCTCTCTCGACCAATATAGATATGTCACTTACAAGCGTTATGTAGCAAAATCTAAACTGAATAAACCCATCGACCTAGCCTCACTCCCACCAAGCAGCGATGCTGCACAACAACATGTCTACAGATGTTATCTCCAGGTCCAACAATGGCTGGGCACTTCGCTTCCTCCGACGGATTGGGGGTGGTCGCTAGACAATGGACTTCTTGTACCGACTGCAGCCACAAAGCCATGTGCCCCCGATAACCTACTGAATCTGATCAGTTGTGGTTGCAAGAGTGCTTGTACAAAAAGGTGTGGGTGTAAGAAGGCAGGACTCTCTTGCTCAGGTTTGTGTAATTGCAGTTCGGATTCTTGTAACAACCACAGAAACACTGTCCTGTCGGCAATTTCTGAGTTCGATGAATAATATGTATATAGGTCATGTCATTTCTGTATATAGCGTTGATAATAGTCAATGTAACTTAATCCATGTTGATTGATTTGTACATTCTGTAAATATTATTTATTGATTTTTGTACATTCTGTAAATATTATTTATTGATCTAATGCTGCCAGACACAGACGTGTCTGTTCGGTCCCAAGCCCGAAAATAGTTGAGTTCTCATGCTGACGAATTTTATGCCAAAAGGGGAACTCGGCCAGAAGCAGAAGGGGTCTTCCATAATGTCTATTTTGTAAGCAATGATAAAAGTCTTCAAATGGTGGTGGATTTTTTATCGTCTGTCCAACTAACATCCCGTTCTGTACTACGACCCTTTGGGCAAATCCGTTAGGAAAATCGTCATTTTTTGCGTAAATTCGATACTTTTTTGTGAATTTTCAATAATTTTTCGCAGAAATTGTCACAGAATGCACATTTTCCTCTAGGTAAATGTATATTAGACATTATGTAGCTCGAAATACGCGTAAACAAAAAATACAGTTGGATCAATTCGAGGTTACAAAGTTCGTGCGATTTTTTTTGATTTTTTTCAAACGCGTTTTCGAAAAAAGGCTGTAGAAAAAAAGCTCAACTGGGATTTTAGGGGACTTTTGTCTAATCGTTAAGTAACATGTAGTCGACATTCCCTGAAAAAATCAGCTTTCTCCGATTTTTTTCCCTAGTGAAACCTAATGTTCTTGGGCTATTTGTCGCTCTGTGTATGTTTTAAGCTGCGCGTCGTCTGTTTGGTCAGGTCAATCAAAAAGTGCAGAATTCCAGAAACGGAATCAAAGCACGGGAGACCCTGATGAAGTATTTATTTATTTATTTATTTATTTATTTATTTATTTATTTATTTATTTATTTATTGAGGTTTAACGACAGGTTAACAGCCAAGGTCATATCGTGTCGGTGACAGTTTTACGGGTGGAGGAAACCGGAGAACCCGGAAAGAACCACCGAACCAGGCCGAGCAGCTTCCAGCTCCCCAACATCGTAACTTCGTACTGCTGCACAAGCAAGGCTAAATTGGTTGGAGACATGCGCACCATCGACGTGCAGTACGTCTAAGTACACGGCGTCGCCGTGCCACCATGTGGACAATCGGGGTTAAGTGCCTTGCCCAAGGACACAACGCGGGATACGAATTGGTCGCTCAGACTATCACCCATTCAAGGACTAACCGGGCTCGACGTTGCTTAACTTCGGTGATCTAACGAGAACCGGTTACCAGGAAGAAGAGTTTAGAGGGAGATCTTTGGAAGGATTTTGAGAACATTTCGAGGAATTGAGAGTTTTCACTGGAATTGAATCATCCGGGCAACTTCGTATTGAATCGAATATGAATATACGTGGGCCCATAATAAATGGTTAACCCTTTACACAACATATTGGCCAAATCCAACCAGTTCTAGTCAAAAGAAATCACCTTTCAATTTTTATTATTCTTTAAAGGGCGTTGGAGCCGAAGGCTCCCGAGCGAGACGTCGGCGATAGCCGACGCCGAGCGACATCGTCCTTTATATTGTTTTCACTATTTTTTTTATTTATCGTAGGAAGTAGTTAAGGAGATGAGACTTCACGAGAATGACTCTGGCTGATTAAACTTTTAGGAATTTTTCCCAAAAGAACCCGGGACAAATGAGGTTACATTTTTTCAAGGATACTCAGACGCGAGAACAAGTGATGGCTCTCCACCATTGCTTTCACCCTCATTCGGTCAAGGGACCCTTAAAATATTGGGGGGGGGGGGGGGGGGGGGGAAATGGGTCACTGATTATGTCACGTGACGTCCATAGCAAATACAGCACGCCCCTAGCAGCGGACAAACACAGGGCCAGTTTTGACCAATTTTGATACATGGACCCAACATGCATTGCAAACGAAAACAGACAGGTCACTCGTGTCGTCACGTGACTTCCCTAGCAACCAGAGCGCCCCCTTAGCAACGGACTAACTACTGGGCCGATTTTGACCAAATTCGGTATACGGACCCAAACTACATTGAAAATGAAAACAGACAGATCAATGTTGACGTCACGTGACTTCCCTAGCAACCAGAGCGCCCCCTTTGCAACGGGCTAACTACTAGGCCGATTTGGACCAAATTCGGTATACTGACCCAAAATGCATTGCAAATGAAAACAGACAGATAAATGACGACGCTACGTGACTTCCCTAGCAACCAGAGCGCCCCTTAGCAACGGGCTAACTACTGGGCCGATTTGGACCAAATTCGGTGTATGGACCCAAAATGCATTGCAAATGAAAACAGACAGATAAATGATGACATCACGTGACTTCCGTAGCAACCAGAGCGCCCCTTAGCAACGCGCTAACTACTGGGCCGATTTTGACCAAATTCGGTATACGGACCCAGAATGCATTGCAACTGAAAACAGACAGCTCAAAGTTTACGTCTCGTGACTTCCCTATCAATCAGAGCGCCCCCTTAGCAACGGGCTAGTTACTGGGCCGATTTTGACCATATTCGGTTTACGGACCCAAAATGCATTGCAAATGAAAACAGACAGATCAATGTTGACGTCACGTGACTTCCCTAACAACCAGAGCGCCCCGTTAGCAATGGGATAACTACTGGGCCGATTTTGACCAAATTCGGTATTCGGACCCAAAATGCATTGCAAATGAAAACAGACATATCAAAGTTTACGTCTTGTGACTCCCCTAGCAACGAGAGCGCCCCTTAGTAACGGGCTAACTACTGGGCCGATTTTGACCAAATTTGGTATACGGACCCAAAATGCATTGCAAATAAAAACAGGCAGGTCAATGTTGACGTCACGTCTTCATTCCCCAGATTTTTTCTCAACGTGATGTTTTACATGAAACTACATTTGTGATACTCAGTCTTACTATTTTAAAGATGGTCTTTTCAGTAAAACTGCATTGGCATATTATCATCGTCCTTTTTTTGCACAGCACTGCTGTATTTTCTTGTTTCCATTTTTATTCTCAAAAAACACATAGTTCTGTTAAAGAGATCTGATATGCGTTGATTAAGCAATAGAAATCACATACTTCTATAAGAGATCTGATATAATATGCGTTAATTAGTTGAAACAAATCACATAATTCTATTAAAATAACAACAAACCTGCGCACTGATACATTCCGTTTAATACCTTGATGTCTGTGAAACTGGGTTCCCGACTGGTTCCAATTAAGTCTTGGTAAGCTGGATTCTTCGCCTCTAATGTCGGCAGTCCATTTTTGCTGAATCCCTGGCATATTTAAAAAGGTTTGAAAGCAGCAATTCTTTATTAATCATAAATTTACTCATAATTCATCGTTTCTTGGTCTAAAATCTCTATTTTTCCAAAGGTATATAGGTCATTGACAACTGTCAATGACCTATATACTTTTGGAAAAATAGAGATTTTGTCATATTGTATGTACTATGCACAAACCTGAATATTCAGTTGGTGATCCATATCCTGGGAGTGCAACTAAATTTTCCTGGGCATTTTAGCTGGCTTAACCTTACTTTCCCCCTTCACTAAAATGCCCAGGAAAATTTAGTTGCATTCCCGGGATATGGATCACCAACTAAATATTCAGGTTTGTGCTTAGTACATACAGTATGTGGAAAATGGATTGCATTTGAAACATCCCTGGAGTGGAGTTCTCACCCAAAGTATCACTTCTAAATTCTGTACATATGGACAAAAAACATAAGCAGTGTTTCCGCCAATGGTCCCCAGGGAACTTTGCTTGTTCTTGTTATACTTTGCAAAAAATCTGCTCGGTGGAATCTCAACTGTACGGGTCATTTGGTGACATACACTCTCTATTTGACCTCTATAGCGTAAAGTTTGGTAGTGATTTGACAAAAAGTGGTAAGGCTAAAGAACATTACACTCTGTAATTTATTTAAAAATACCCAGTATCCTCAATTTTTCTGTCTTTATTTTCATTCCATATCACGTTTCCAACACACAATAACTGTTTCAGGTACAACAATATCATATTTATTAGTTACTTTAACCATTTGCACACTGCAAACTTATCATACTCAGAAACAAAATTTCTGTCTTGATGTGAACTGAAATGGGAGACATCCTCAATAATTTAGGGTCAATATATGCAGGGGAGGGTTAATGATTTCTCCCAAATTTGTATTTTTTCTAACAGCTGATGACGCTTTATAGCATGAGTGAACCATTATCATACAGCCGCGAACTGGACTTACAAAACTGTCACAAAAGGGTTAAATCCATTTCACTAACATTATTGAAAAGAGCAGTGAAGAGTAGTAAAAATGAAAGGAAGTTATGGAGACCAGGTATGTTTCTAAATAAAGTGCAGCGGCCCCTATTTTTCAGCTTACTCATAAAGCTTGCAAAATGAAATTAAACACTAGAGAAACAGAATTTACTGCATTCAGTAAATTCAGGTCTGTGTGAAATGGGTTAAAGCATCAGAAATAAACAAAAGAGAAAGAGAAGTATATTGAGAATATGGAGGATTATTTTTTTTTGGGGGGGGGGTGAAATATTTTAAAAGAAATCAGAAATAGGTTTTCGTTAATGGTATTTAAAGATATTCATAAAGGAATCAGATAAATTTTTCCGAGAAATCAGAAAAAGCATATATGTGCACAGCATTAAAAGGGTTCAATCAATGGATCAGAAATGGACATTTAATGCTTCGCTCTGCAAGTTATTTGAATGATATTGAGAACAGTATTGTGAATATGTAAAGAGTTAACATTATTCGCATTGAAATAAAATCTTTGGAACCCACAGTGAAGTCTCGAGAGGGTTAAAAACATTTAACTGAATAATTTATACTTTATTTTCTTGCAAAGCAAAGGGTTTCTCTCAACTTAGTTCCAGACATCTGATTATAATAACAGATTACATTTAATGTTTGACAGGTAACTTAACTGATGTTTGCATTGTCTCCAGTGTGAATAACATAACATAGTATTGCTTGGGGATAATTTACTCTATCAGAAAATTGGAGGCTGTGAAAACCAGGTGGCCGACTGTGCCATACACAGGTGCTCTATCGACCTGAAAAACATACTGCCCGAGAAGAAGAAGAAGAAGAAGAAGAAGAAGAAGAAGAAGAAGAAGAAGAAGAAGAAAGAAGAAGAAGAAGAAGAAGAAGAAGAAGAAGAAAGGGTTAATTAATAAATCGTCAACTTCTTTGATTTTTTCCTATTATTCTTTTTCTCTATTCATTTGTAGTCTTGGTGAATTGAAAGACAAAGGCTTGTCACTTACAACACTGTAAGTGGACATAGATACTTATAGATCTGCATGTAGACTAGAGAAGCAGAATTTATTGCATCCAGTAAACTCACGTCTGTGCGAAATGGGTTAAAGTATCAGGGAAAAAACTGTATAGAAAGAGAAGTTATGGAGGTTCATTTTCGGGAGTAAAATAGTTTTTAACAAATCAGAAATGGGTTTTCGTTAACAGTATTTACAGATATTCATACAGGAATCAGAACAATTTTTCTAAGAAACCAGAAAAAAGCATGTATGTTCACAGCATTGAAAGGGTTTGAACAATGCATCAGAAACTGACATTACTGGCTCTGCCATTTATTTGAATGATGAGATACGCGTATAATCTTCAGAATTGCATTAGTTGGTAAATGCAAATACTAATAGGTCTGAAAAATATGCTCTTAATGACCTCTGTTGATCGCATTGAGGTGGACCACATTTTGAACCTCCAGCAAGTTTCAATTCATTCGGGGTAGGTTTCCTGTCCATAGGTCATACCAAGCCTAAAGTATGAGCATATACCACTTTACAAATATGGACTCCACCAACTCCAGATCTGCCATATTTGTAAATGATGGCAAATATTCATATTAGCTAGGAAATGTTGAGGTACATGGTAGCTCTGGAAAATATATTGCGTGCAAAAGAGTTCAGTAATGTTGGAATATAGACGTAAAAATGCCTTAAAGCCCCCCACCCCCTCCCCAAGAGCCTACCTGAAGACTTATTGGCATTGGCAAAATACCAAGGTCCCATCTATACCTGTGTGTGTTTAGAACAACATTGTGTGAATGGAAAGGGTTTTCATTATTCTCGATTTCACATATTAAGATCTTGAGAGGGTTAAAATACTCACTTTAAATATTCCATTTTAATATTTTAAAAGGGGGCGCGGTGGCTCATTTGGTAGAGATGCGGTCTGCAACGCCGAGAGGTCCTCGGTTCGAATCCCATCTGCGGCAAACGCGCTGTGTCCTTGGGCAAGACACTTCTCCCCATTGTCCACGTGCGGGCACGGTGGCGTTGTGTACTAAGGCGTGGTGCACGTCGATGGTAAACCTGTCTTCAGCCAATGCTAACCTTGCTTGCTTGTGTGGAGTTAGTATGTGGGGGGGGGGGGGGCTGTCAGTTGCTCGCTGTTGCCTGGTGGTTCTCTCTGGGTACTCAGGCTACCCCCACCCGTAAAACTGTCGTGCTCATGATTAGCCATTGTGCAGAAATATGTGACCTTAATCACCAACAGATAAATAAACAAATACCTCTTTAAAAACGAGTTCATTCCACTGAGGGGTCATAAGCTATGTTTTTCAAGCAAAAATGAAAAAGTAATTAAAACTGAATAGACCTTTCTGTGAATAACGCTGACCGGTGTTTTCCGTTATGTTGGGTAAAGGATTAAGAATGCCTTACTTTGGAAGGCACACTGAAAGGGTGTCCCATTCCTCATGGAATTAAATGTTACCGAAAAGAAAGCGAAAAACGTCCTGTAGCCATGAGTTATATTAAAGATGTTTGTACTCAAACTGAAGTATTAAGAGGGATAAAAACAGACCATTCAAATATTCCATTTCGTTGCTTTATACTTAGTCTGTGTGAAACACACAGACTATTGATTTTGTACGGTTTCTTTTTCTATTTTTTTTTCTTTTTCTTCTCCTTCTTTTTCTTTATCTTATCCTCCTGTCTTCTGTCTTCTATGGACTTCCTTGTCCGCACGATAACTCGAAAACGAACCGTCCTATCTCGTTGATTTTTGGCAGGCTGATAAAAAATCACAAATTCTCGGCCTCCTATGTTTTTTCAGATTCCCGAGGCATTAAGGTTGTCCGTAGAGGTGTTTTTAAAGTGGGTCACGTCCATATCTCAGGCATGGTATGACGTTTGGATCTGGGACCAACACCACATGAGTCGACACTTGATGGAGATTCAAAATATGGGTCAAGGTCACTGAAGTCATCCAGGGGTCATTGAGTGCATGTTTCAGAATTGCTGAAAATCACATTTTGTGACTCCAAAATGCTTTCCCGAAGTACATACAGGCATTTTTACACCAAAAAAAGTGGGCGTGACCAAAAAGTTTGAGAGTGGGTCATGCGCATATCTCAAGCGTGGTATGATGTGGTATGATGTATGGACCTGGGGACCAACACCAAATGAGTCGATACTCGATGGAGATTCAAAATATGTGTCAAGCTCACTGAGGTCACCCAGGGGGTTATTGAGTGCATTTTTCAGAATTGCTGGGAAACCACATTTGTGAACCTCCTAATGCATTCCCAAAATCCATACGAGCATTTTTACATGAAAAAAGTGGGCATGGCCAAAAATTTTGAAATTGGACGCTCTCATCTCAAGCATGGTGAATGAATGAATGAATGAAACTTTTATTCACAGCATATCAATTACATATAAAATACAATTGCTAAAATAAACAAATCAATCAAACTCAACTTTGATACACTGCAAGGATGCGACATAGAAGAAAATGCTGTCTTCCTGTCGCTCCTCAGACGGAGCAAAACAATTCTCGACAGCAGACCGTGTACTTAAAACGATTTTTAAGAGGTATGATAGTGCCTCATTGACGACATGGACGAGCCAATAAGGATATAATAGTTGTATTGACGAGGATACAAGACAAAAACGACTTGATAGTTATTAGGCAGTACAAAGTTCCATGATGCATTGAGTCGTAGAGTGACAAAGAAAATAAAATGATGTCTTCATCTTATAATAATAATGTACCCAGTGCCGGCACCCGAGATCTCCTTTAAATGGGGTCTCGTGCTCCGTGCGTTAGGTTACTTAACCGACTGCTCTTAGCTTGCTGTCTGAATACATCATGGAGCAAAATTTAACCAAAACAGGAGAAATAAAGATTGCAGGGTTCTCCAGGATGTTAGATCAAGTCGGTGGGCTGCGCACAGAATGGGATGAGGTTCCAGTGAGACTGTGAGAGTGAATTGACCCAGAAGGGGAGAGAAAATACCATAAAAAAAGAACAAAGAAAAAAAAAAAATTTTCTTCCTTTTCTTTCTTTCCTTTCCTTTTCCTCACTTCCCTTTTTTCCCTTTTCTTCCTTTTCCTCTTTTCCTTTATTTTTCTCCTTCACCCCTTCAATTAACACAGTCGGGGCAGTTTCGAAAATTACAGCGAACATTCTCGGAATATGTGTTGAGATACGAGTCCTTCATTTTCTTTTTTAATTGTGGCCTACTTAAGTTCTGAGTATCCTGGTCAATGGTATTCCACAGTCTTTGGAAAGTATGGAAAGGCAGATCAGTTGAGAACTTTGTCCTTGGTTTAAAAAGTTGCAATTTACCTGTCTGCCTGGTCATCATGCCTGTTGGATTCGAATATTGCTGAAACGTATTCTTAAATGATATTGGTAATCTGTTATTCTGCCAATCGTGCATGAACAGAAGAACTTGAAGTTTGTAGAGGTCATCAAATTTGAGAATTTTGAGGGACTTAAAAAGCGGGTCGGTGTGTGATGTTCTTTTTTTCTACTTATAATGCGTATAGCCCTCTTCTGTAATTTGAAGACACTTCTTGCTGACGGAGAATGTCCCCAAACTTGAATACCATATAAAAAGTGACTGTGGATTAAAGAAAAATACAAGGTTTTCAGTGCATTTAGTGGCAGTATATTCTTTGCTCTATTGATGGCGTATATGGCTCTCGCCACCTTAGAACAAACAATTGAAATATGGTCCTTGAAAGATAAATTTTCATCCACGTGGACACAAAGAAATTTAGCTGTTTTTTCATTACGTTGGTTGCCAATAAGTTCTAGTTGCGTGTCTCCTAAGTTTAGTGCCCTATTACCAATTTGGCATGAATCATTGGGTGGATGAAGTAGGATATATTTAGTTTTGGATGCGTTAATGGTTAATTTATTGGCAGCACACCAATCCTGAATTTTTATAAGCTCGGAATTCGTAATGTTAAAAAGTGTGTCTAAGTTACTACCCTAGTTGAGAGCTGTTGTATCATCGGCAAAAGATAAAATATTGAGAGTGGTACATTCTGGTAAGTCATTGATGTAGATAAGAAATAAAATGGGTCCAAGGATGGGTCCCTGGGGAACACCAGTCGAAATCGGCTGCGGCTCTGAGACGGTATCTTGAAATTGTACATATTGGCTTCTTTCAAATAGGTAAACTTTAAACCAAGAGCTTGCTAGGTGTGATGAATGGGCCTGGGTCCAACAACAAATGGGTCAACCCTCAGTGTGTATGTGTGTGTGTGGGAGGGGGGGGGGGAGTTAAAATATAGATCAAGGGCTCTGAGATCACCTTGGGGGGTCACTGAGTGCACTTTTCAGAATTGTTGGAAAACACATTTTTGCCCCCCCCCCCCCCACCCACCCCCAATGCATTCCCTTGATTGAAGCTCTTTAGCTCTTTACATATATGCCTTTTCTGGTTTCATGGAAAAAATGAACTGATTCCCGAATGAATATCTTTAAATACTGTTAACGGAAACCTTTTCTGATTTCTTTAAAACTATTTTATTCCCGAAAATAAGCCTTCAAAGTATTCCAATTACATTCATAGAAGAGACGCCGTGGCTCAGTAGGTAGAGGTGAAGGCTGCAAACCGAGAGGTCCTCGGTCCGAATACCAGCTGCGGCAACCCCGTTCTGTCCTTGGCATACTTCACCCCCATTGCCCACATGGGGCATAGTGGCATTGTGCACTAACGCGTACTGCACGTCGATGGCGTACTTGTTTTCAACCAATGCTAACCCTGCTTGTGTGGAGTCAATCTGGTTCTCTCAGGGTACTCCTGCTTCCCCATCCGTAAAACTGTCCGACACAAGGTGACAGTGACTGTCAATAGTGTCGTTAAACCCAATAAATAAATAAATAAATAAATAAATAAATAAATAAATAAATAAATAAATAAATAAATAATATTCATAGAAGGCATGCCTTGATGGTGTAGTTGAAATATTTGTGTCTTCTATGCACTATTTGTCAACATGATAACCTGAATACAATCAATCCCATCTTGATGTTTTTGTTTTACTAATAGCTGTACTGGCAAATGAGTTCACTAAAGGAATAGCCATTATTTCAAACTCTAGATAAACTCCCATAAACAAAGGGGTCAGAGAGAAAGTTGTAACTTACTTAGACTAGCATTGTATATTTATTTAATATCATGTTACAAAAGTAATTCTGAAACCATGTTTAATAACGAACCCTTCATATTTCAAAGCATTTTTAAAATTTATTTATTCCCAATCATAACTCAGGATCGACAGGTTTCGGGATGGAATGGTGTGTGGCTTTCTCGAAACACCAATCACAATTATAAAGTAATGAGATGGACTATTTGAATGGTTTGCTTTTAACCCTCTTAATACTTGAATATGAGTACAAACACTTTTCAAATAACTCATGGCACTTGAATGTTTTTACGCTTTCCTTTCTGTAACATTTAATTCTATATGAAATGAGACATCTTTTCAGGCGTACCTTCCAAAGTAAGGCATTCTTAATCCTTTACCCGGCATTACGACAAAACCAGACAGCGTTATTCATAGAAATTTCCATTCAATTTTCATTTTTGCTTGAAAAACATTGCTTATGACCTCTTATTGGAATGGGCCCGTTTTTAAAGGTTTAGAATGGACTATGTAAAGGTATTATTTTAACCCTCTCGATACCTTAATATAGGTTCCCAAAATTGTACTTTTGTAATGCAAGAAGAAATGATAACACTTTATGTTGCTCTAAACACGCATGGGCATCGATAGGATCTCGGTATTTTGCCATTGCCATTAAGTCTCCAGATAGGCTTTGGGGAGCCTTTAAGGCCTTTTTACGTCTATATTCCAACATCACTGAATTCTTTTACACGCAATGTATTTTACAGAGGTACCATGTATCTTAACATTTTCCATCTAATATGAATATTTGTAAACATTTACAAATATGGCAGATCTGAAGTTGGTGGCGCCAATATTTTTAAAGTGGTTAATGCTCACACATTCAGGCTTGGTATGGCCGATAAACATGGACCTACACCGAATGAGTTGAAACTTGCTGGAGGTTCAAAATGTGTTCCACCTCAATGCGGTCAACAGAGTTCATTAAGAGCATACTTTTCAGAACTATTAGGAATTACCTTTTAAAACTAATGCAATTCTGACGATTATCCACGTACCTCATCATTCACATAAGTTATAGAGCCAGTAATGTCGATTTCGAATTCCTTCATCGAACCCTTTAAATGGTGTGCACATATGCCTTTTCTGGTTTATTATAAAAAATGTTCTGATTCCTGTATGAATATCTGTAGATACTGTTAACGAAAATTCATTTCTGATTTGTTTTAAAATATTTTAATCCCGAAAATAAGTTTCTCTAAGTTTCTGTTTCTCTAGTTGTGATAGGTGTTTCCAGAAAGCCGCACACCACTCCATTCTAAAACCTGTCCATCCTGAGTTATGATTGAGAATAAATAAATTTTAAAAATGCTTTGAAAAGTGAAGGGTTCTCTTTGTGCAACATGATTTGAGAGTGAAGTTTGTAAAATGATACTAAATAAATATACAATATTATTCTATGTTACAGACACAGGTTTCTCTCTGACTCTTTGTTTATGAGAGATTCTCTTCTGTTTTAGATAATGGCTATTGCTTCAGCAAACTCATTTGACAGAATATGTTAAAAACAAATTTTAGCCTCTAGAGCCCCAAGGCCCCACATGCCTCAAAATCATAGATGACCGAGTACTAATGGCAGGTACCCTATCAGTATACCAAAAAACATTGAGATTAGATTGATTGTATTCGGGTTACAGTGTTGGAAACAGTGCATAGAATACAGAAATATTCCAACTATACCAAGGCATGCCTTCTGTAAATGTTATTCATTTATTGGGGTTTAACGACACTTTCGACAGCCAGGGCCACCTCGTGTCGGACAGTTTTACGGATGGGAGGAAGCCGGAGTACCCGGGGAGAATCACCGGGCAACGGCGAGCAACTGTCAGGCTCTCCAACATACTAACGCCACACAAGCTGGGTTAGTGCAAGGACACCATTTACGGGCAGTATGCCTTAGTACACAACGTCCCCATGCCCTCATGTGGGCAATGGGGGTGAAGCGTTTAGCCCCAAAGACACTAGGTGGTTGCCGCAGGTGAGATTCGAACCGAGGACCTCTCGGCTTGCAGCCTGCACCTCTTACTACTGAGCCGCCGCGCCCCTCTATGAATGTGATGGGAATACTTTGGAGGCTTATTTTCGGGGATAAAATAGTTTTAAAGAAATCAGAAATAGGTTTTCGTTGACAGAATTTAAAGATATTCATTCGGGAATCAGATAAATTTTTTCAAAGAAACCAGAAAAGGCATATATGTGTCAGCATTCAAAGGGTTCGATCAAAGGAATGCACTAAGGGGTCCAAAAATGTGATTTTCAGCTATTTTGAAAAATGCACTCAGTGACCCCTGGGTGACCTCAGTGACCTTGACCCATATTTTAAACCCCCATTCAGTGTCCACTTGTTTGGTGTTGGTCCTAGGTCCATAGGCCATACCATGCTTGAAAAATGAGCGTGACACACTTTCACAATCTTTGGCCACGGCCACATTTTTCGTGAAAAAATGCATGTATGAACTTGAAGAATGCATAAAAGAGTCAAAAAGTGTAATTTCCAGCAATTCTAAGAAATGCACTTAATGAACCCTGAGTGACCGCAGTAACCTTGACCCATATTTTGAACCTTCATCGAGTGTGGACTCATTTGGCGTTGGTCCGTAGGTCATACCATGTCTGAGATATGGGCGTTACCCACTTTCAAAACACCCCTACGGACACCCCTGATGCCCCAGGAATCTGAAAATCGAGTTCTCGTGTGGACAAGGAAGTGCATAGAAGACAGAAGACAGGAGAATAAGAAAAAGAAAAAAAAACAAACATAGACCATACAACAACAATAGTCTGTGTGTTTCACACAGACTAACTAGTCCTTTTTCAGATCATTTTAGGAACTCCCTCCCCCCCCCCCCCCCCACAAAAAAAAGAATCCTCAATTATTTCAATTAACAGCATTGCAAGTGAATAGGTTAGTACTTTTCACACCTTTCCGTGTAGAGAATTAAATGGATTCTGCCACCACGAAGCGCCAATGAATTATTGCCCGTGGGAATAGGCTCAGTTCGTGATTTAAAAAAAATATTGGTGTTTAACCCTCTGAAAACTCGTTTCCTAGAATGGTATGATCGCTCACCGATAATCCTCACCTATCCCTTATCTAGACAACCAACCAGCAGTGTATGAATAGGTGAGGTATTCCGTTGATGCCTATCATATGCTTTACGTATCTTAACCCTTTACCCTACATAAAGGTAAAAAACAGCCAGCGCTATTCACAAAAGTCAAAATTCAATTTTTATTTCTTTTTCATTTTTTTGTCACAAAAACATAGCTTATGACCCCTCATTGGAACGAGCTCAACGAGCTCGTTCCAATGCGGGGTCATAAGATATGTTTTTGACGTAAAAAATCAAAACTATTAGCGCTTCAAGAATTTTATTTGCAAGTGTCGTCTGCTTTTCGTTTAATAAAAGGGTTAAATCTTCGGAAGGGCGAAAACGCAGTCACAGGAAGCATCAATCGCTTAATTTTGTTATGGTAACCTAGTTTCAACTAGTTAATATTGTTACTTACTCTTGGGCCATAGTGCATCACGCTAAGGTAGTCGTAGATTGTTCCGTAAAAACCAATAGATGATGTTGGTTGCCATATATTGAAGTTATGGTCTTGTCCTGTCATGATATTTTCAGACTTGACGGTGACGAACTGGTCTCTGTCCGAACGACCCTGTTCGTGGATTTCACCCAAGGCATGTGCCAACTCGTGTTCTATAATAAAATCCTACAAAATACAGAATTTATAACAAATACATGCATATACATACATTTTTAATACGGATACTAATGAATAAAATCAATTGTTCATTGCATGCCATTATTATCTGATGAAGATATACTCGCCATTTATTTGATTTCAGGAAAGCTGCTTTCATTATAGAAACATCAATTTAAAACAAGAGCGAATTTCCTCCGATGCCGTGGGAAATGGGGAGTGGCGGGGGTAGGGTGTAGGGGGGGGGGCAGGAACAATTTTTCGGACACTTGGCGCAAAAAGTTTTTTCCGACCCCTAGGCACCCAACCACCCCTTTTTTGAAGGAACATTTTTTTTTCCATTTTGAAATTAGGTACCCACCCTGACCCACCCTCCAAAATTAGAGTAAATCGCACATAAACTGCTTTGACTGGCAATTTCAACGGGTATTTTTGCTGGAACATGGTTTGTATCGTTCCAGTAACCAATCCCCTTTAGTCTACCCACAACCAGCTAATGAAGACTGGTTGGAATTTGGTCCCATTTCTTGGCAAGTTTATGAATTTATTCAAACTTTTCCACAGACACTGACAGCCAGTGTATACATGGGTAATCAGGAGAGTATATAGCATATACTGGCATTTTACCTGAACAGTATTGAGACAGGTATAGCAGGAACCGGTGTGAAATACGTTGAACATTTTGATGTTTTACCTGGTTTCACCATTGTATTTGCTGCTATTTCTACGACTTCTTTCTGTTTCTACCCATTCCTACACTCAATTTTGGTTCCATCAGTCTAATATGAATTCATTAAGCATCATCAAGGGCACAATTGTTAGCTCAATGTTGTATTGAACCTGCCAATAGTCAATATGATGATGGGAGAGTCTTTGGTTTCGGAAATCCACCCCTCATAAACTGTACCGTTGCACCTTGGACGAATTGAGAAGAGCATCATTTGATGGAGTGGTTAGTAAGCTTTGGTTGATTCATTTTAGCAAGTCAGATGATATAATGCCTTTACGTAATGAATGTCAGTGTTATCCTACAATATATTGGAGGCTGTTCATTCAGCTCAGAGGCTTGAAACCCATCTGCTTAAAATATGGTAAAGGACCAGTGACAGGACAGTAACTTTTCAAGTGGTTGTTACAATATTCAGCTTTATCTCACTGAAACATAATACACATGCGTATCCTTTCTGACTCAGATAGTCCTAACACACTTTATTCTATGGTTTAATTTTATACTTTGTTACAGAAGATTGCTATGGTTTATTTTAAAAGAAGTTAATTTTATTTCTATTATAAGATAACCCAACCAGGTGTCTTATATGTGTTTGGAAAGTTTTCAGTTCTCATATGCCATGTTTCTCCCCAGACACCCAGTATCTTGAGGACAACATGTGCTATACACTATGTATGATGCAGGAGTAAATGGCTGAAATTCTTATTAACTCAACCGATTCTCTATTGACAAACTGTTTACACCATTGTATAAACAGTTTGTTAACAGGGAATCAGTTTCCCTGATGATAAACTCTCTATCAATAAGATATGATGTCCTGACTATTTGATGGTTCAGCCTTTTCTGACAGTATATCACAAATTGAAGGGAATTGGTTTGAAGGCTACCCAAGGCTTGAATGATCAATAACAACCCCAAAAGTTTGCTCATACATGTATATGACTGAAATTCATAATTACATAATGAGAATCCGTGAAATTAGTCAGTTGCATTGGGAAATGGCATCATGCCACTGTATGATGTCTACTATTCATGGTGAGAAGAGTCCCTTTATTGTCAGATCTGGTTAGATTACATTTATGTCAGATTACATAAATGATAATTCGTTTAAATTGCTTTAAATTTTTTTCAGAACCGTGAACCATAGATGGTGTGATGGGGAATGGTGAACGTCTGTCCACATTCCCATGCTGCTAGCCCCTATCCCGTACTACTTATCACCCCATGTTAACCCAGAGGAGATGGATTGGTGGCAAAAAGCCTACACAAGCTTCCCTGATCAACACGCATCACTTATTTGAAAGATAAGAGCTCATAGAAAAAAAAATTCAAGGCATGAAAAAACATGTTTTCAGAGCCGGTGACCTACCTACCAATCCACCCCCGCCTTGTGTCCGGAAAAACATTGACGACCCCCCCCCCTCCCCCCCCCCCCATACACACACCCCTGCCGATACAAGAAAAAACGTCTAGTCAAAATACAAATCTGCATTGAGGGTCACAACCGCACGCGCAATTATTCGATTCAGAAAAAGGAACGTTTTTTACCTCCACTCAATTGGCATCCAGTTATTAGGCTACATTTGTCAAAAACTGATTACACATCGTCGCGTGAGAACCATAAGGTTCTATCTTCCAGTTGAAGATAGAACCATATGGTTCTCACACGACAACATGTCTTGGTCACCGTTTTGATAAAAGTAATTGAATAACTGGGAGTGCGGTGCCGTTGTGGTAACCGGTTCTCGACAGATCACCGAAGTTAAGCAACGTCGAGCCCGTTTAGTCCTCAACGGGTGACCGTAGTAGGGTATAATGGCCGATATGAACCCACCAAATTTTTGGCACAGATCGTACCTCACCAAAACTTAGTTTTTTTCCGGCAAATCGCGCTCATCACGATCGAAATCCATCGACTTGTACGATGCGACACGTATGCGTTCACATCGTCACTTTCTCCCGGTTTTTGCAGTGGTGGACGTAGACGAGGCGTCGTGTGTTCGACGTTCAATTTCTCTAACGATCAACGTGGGTCTGACTAAAATTTCGACGAAATTTTAACAAACTCAAAAAAATTCCTTCTCTTAAAAATTCACTTTTTGGTGGGCTCGTAAAATCTGACACAACCGTTCTCGGGAAAACACTCACCTTTTCGCAGAGGTAACACGGACCCGCCATTTAGGTGAATTTTTTCGATAGAATACCGCCAAAAAGACACCACCGGTGCGGATGGAAGCCTAGCGACATAACGTCGATTCCCGCGGAAAAACGGAGTTCGAACCGAGCGCTGAATTTATCGGTGGGCCTGAACCTGCCATCGATGACGTAGAGATGTTTTTGACAAGGAGAGAGAGAGAGATGGCTCGTGGAGTCTAAACGCGTGAGGTCGGCCCACTCCGGCCCGCGATTATGTAGATATTATGAGTTGTGAGACGGATGATAAAAATTGTTTTTTTTAAATATATATTTATAAAACAACATTAAAAAAATAAGAATACAAAAGATATATATATCTTTATGGAGACATTATTTTGTACCTTAAGCAGGAAATTTGAAAAAGAGATTGATTCTCACTGATTTCATAAATTATGGAGACATTCTGGTTCAGACTCACACCATGAAGAAGAACAACGATCCCAAAGAGACGTGACCAAAGGTTGGGAGAGGTTACAAGTGGAAGAACGTGGTGGAACCCATGTGGAAGGCGAACGAGTATTTCGTGAAATCGACGACTGGAAAGGGAATGACCGACACGATATTTCTTCCACACGATCCCGATGCCTTGTTGGGGAGATTGAGATTGTTGATGGCAAGCAGAGAGGCCAGTAACACCAGAGTGGATAACGAGATAGTGAGCGTGTGGGACGAATTGTTGAGGCAGAAGGTCTTGACTACGAAGGATTGTCAAAAGTTGATGAATTGTTTGAAATAATAAATTAGTAAGAGAAAAAAAATATTAAGTAAATAAAACATATATATATATGTATTTAAAAAAATAATAATAATAATTAAAAAAAATGTTAGTGATCAATAACAGGGGATACGCTAGATCTTACGTCTACGGTTGATCGGGCATCGTGGATTCGATGATGCGATTTTTCACTCGTAAATACACAGGCGATGCCGCAAAACAGATCGCGTTGAGCGCTCTCAAAATCGGAAAGAAAACGGCGATCGATGTGGGTAAGAAAGCTGCGACCAAAGCGAGCGGTAGAATAGCTTCAGAAGCTGGCAAGAGAGGTGCCGACGCGTTGATTAATAAATTGATAACTCCACAACCTGCATAATGATTGAGAATCGAACCAAAAAGTTGGAGAGACTTCTATGATGATGTTGTATCGATACAAGAATTAGCTGAAATGGTGAAAGAATCGGGATTGAAAGTGATTTATAAATAATAAAAAAAACTTTTTTATATAAAAACAAAAATAGAAATTAAACACAGAAAAAATAGAAAAAAAAAACATATTTCAAAACATAGTAAAAACAAACTGGAGAAACAAATGAATATCAAAGACATGTCTTGGAATGACGCGATGACCAAGAGGTCAAATGACGAGTTCTTTCCCAAGAGCATAAGAGGTCTGATAGTAGGAAAATTGAATTGCGGAAAGACCATTCTCTTGATGAGTCTGTTGTTGCGACCTGGTTGGTTGGATTACGACAGATTAGTCTCTTTCGACAGAATACAGATTGCTTCGAGAGTGCATGACACGTAAATTACCCAAGGACGTTATGTCGAGAATCTTCGACAATCGAGATGAATTTGAAGGCACAGGACTTCAAATATATTGGAAGGAGTGGTGAGAGAAATGACCAAGAGAAACGTTGAGTGTTCGAACGTGGAATGTCAGTTTTACGAGAATGCCGACGACGTTCCCGATCATAGACAGTTGATGTCGGAGAATAAGAATCTCATGATCTTCAATGATCTACTGTTGGAGAGACAGGATCAATGTGAATCGTATTACGGTCGAAAACATCACAGCAATGTGGATTGTTTCTATTTGTCTCAGAATTATTTTCGATACCCAGACAGATGATATGGGAGAATGCTAATTTTCTGTGTCTCTTTCTCAAGAATCTCAATCACATCTACAGTGATCACGTGGCCAACGACATGAGCATGAGCAGGGAAGAATTCAGGAGATTTTGTAAGAAAGTGTGGAACAAAGGACTTCACAATTTCGTGGTGATCGATTTGATTAGCGAATTTAACAACGGAAAATATCGAAGCGGGTTCGACGATTTCTTTATATTCACGATAATAATAGAGAAGAAAAAAAAAATTGATAAAATATAAAAAAAATATATAAATAATAATAATAATAAAAAAAATGTCAGAACATCACCTATTAGAACAGATAGTCGAGAATACGGCTGCGAAACAATCCTTTCAAATCATAGTGAGTCACGACATGACTCGATTCACGACTAAATTCAAACTTTCCATCGAATTGAAGAAGGAAAAGAGATATGAGATGGCATTGGTTAATCTCGAGACTTACTATTCATTTCCCAACGTCACCAAAAAGAATAATGCATTCAAGTATTCCAACGGAGTCGATTGTTTCGAGATACGGATTCCCAAAGGAAGTTACGACATAGACGGTCTGAACCATCAAGTTACGACATAGACGATCTGAACCGTCATATCCAGACGAGACTGAAGACCAACGGTCACGGAAGCAAGATGATAAGACTCACTCCCAATACGAGTACTGTACAGATGATATTAGACTTGGAAGATAATTTTCGAGTGGATTTTAGGGCAGAAGATTCGATTGGCAAGATGTTGGGATTCGATCAAAAGATGTATCGAGGTCACACCACGTCCGAAAATATGGTCGACATTCTCATGGTCAATAGCATTTTAGTGAATGTCAATATGATCTTGGGAAGTTACATCGATGGTAGCCCTCAGCCTATGATCTACTCGTTTTTTCCGGACGTTTCATCGGGTTACAAGATCATACAAGCGACCTTGAAATCTCGTCTATCTACCCGTGATCCTGGACACATTGTATAGCATCGAAACCATGTTGACAGATCAGAACGGGGATCTGTTAGATCTTCACGGAGAGAGAGTGACTATACGATTTCACATCAGAGAGATATGAAAAAAAAATTAAGTAAATAAAAGAAGATAATAATAAATATAATTTGAAAAAACAAAAAAATTTTTTTTTTTTTTTTTTTTCATTTAACAAATTTTTTTTTGTTTTTTTATATATTTGTATAAGAAATAAAATAACCAAAAAAACTTATAATATTTATAATAATTAAAAAAAAACAACGTATAATATTCCTAATTAAAAATATTTATAATCCAGTAAAAAAAACCCAACAAATATGAGTATTAGTCGATATATCATAAAAAACGTGAACATATCCGAAGGACAGGAAGCTAAACTTCGCAGAGCGTTGAGTCATCGAGGCGATTTTAAATTCAGTTACAAAGATCTGGTGAGTGGCAGTAGCGATTGGATCTCCTAGACTAAAACTCAAATCAAAAGGATGGAGGAAGTGATTCATAATCGAATGGGAACGATGGTGAGACTGAGTCTCACTCAATTGAGATACAATCTGAGAATGAAAGACGGTTTCTTACTGCTATTGGTGGAACTTGCCGCAAGAGCATTACCCATTATCACAAAGACGTTGTTACCAGCTCTGGGCGTGGGAACTTTCTCGGGACTCGCTAGATCGGCAATCAACAAATTAATAGGTCGAGGATTGTTTTTGAAGAAGATGGGAAATGGACTGTTTTCAAAGAAGGGAGGAGCCGTGTGTCGCGTAGACGTCGAAGGTAAAGGATTGTATCTAAGACCTGCAAGTAAAGGTGGCGATGCTTTCCACGGAGACGGTCTCTATCTGAACTGAAGACTGGAGAGAATGTGGAATCAATCGGTAAAGGTTTATTGTCCAGTCAGAATCCACCGTTTAAGAATATACCCATTTTGGGTATGTTATTATAAAAAAAATAATGATTAAAATAAAAATAACAATTGAAAAATGAAACAAAAGGAGGGAAAACAATATTTTCCGTATCATTCTAATGACAACGATAAAAAATAATGGTTTTATCAAAATACGAGAGGCATAATCTCCTTCTTTTGAAAAAAAAAAATGTCATCACTTTCCTATAATAATACACACAATCATAATAGACAAGAAGTATTCATTCATACGTTTGATGATGTGATGAATAGATATGTTGTTATTAAAAAAAATGTAATAGATATAAAAGAGAAAAAATATTAAAAAAAATAATACTAAAAACAAAATAATAGAAGAAAATAAATAATAAGAATAGAATTTTTTTTTATATAATAATAATTATGAGTAAAACGAACGATTCCATAAAATCGAGAGCTTGGTTTCTCCGAAGGGCACTGTGCAGAGCTTACGTGATCTGCATGAATGAACAACTTCCTCATAACGTGTACGAAAAGTGTCTTGGTTGTTAAGAGGAGAAAGAATTTAATCGCATTGATCATTTGTGTCTTATGATGAAATGGGAAGACATCGTCGCCATTATTTCATGACTGCATTTGAATACATCCAACGCGACAACGTGATCGAATGTTGGAAGCAATTGGTGGTTAGCATCAGAGAACCCAAGCCCACTAAATTGGAAAAGTTGAAGATAGCGCATCGAGGTCTCACCAATGAAGACAGAGGATGCGTTTTTGAATATTTGTTGGAAAATGGGGGACCACTACCACGAAAGGACGTTTTTAAAGCTGGCTTCCTTTTTAAGGAAACATTAAAAGAAAATTATTTTCCATTAAATGAGGTGAAAATAAAAAAAATACCTAAAAAATAATAATAGATATAAATAAATAAATAAAATAAAATGAAAATGGAACTTCAAAGTAAAAAGATCTATCCATCATTAGAGAAGGTGGAGCCCATGGCATCTCTTCTACCACCACCAGAAAGTAGTGATGACATGGCACAGAGGTATCGAACAAATCAATAGAATTCAATCATATCTGACGCGAGAGAGAGAGAGATTCTCGTCGTTCGCTTAATAAGAAACATTCGAGATTTGAGAAATTGTGAGTGCTGTGGGTGGATTTGACTCTCATCATAGTCTCTATGGATTGAATGTTACCAGAATCATTCTATTATCAGTCGCTGTCAATGCTCTTCTGGTCGTGTTGGCCATAGAAGGATTGGCTTTGACTGCCGGATTCGTCTGTACGATTGGAAAATTTCTCGCTAAGAAATTATCCATGAAGGCCAGGAAACATGAAAACATCAGCGTTTTAGCCGATGCAAAGATCGACATCATGTCGGATAAGATGTCTATGGCATCGAAAGACAGTAGGATTTCGAACGGTGAATTCATCGACATACTGAATGAAAAACAAAAATACGATGTCATGAAAGCGAAGATAAGAGCCAAGAGTCATCAGATCATCAAGGAAGAACTGAACGATTCCCTCATGGAAAAAGGTAGGGAAGAAGCAAGACAATCGTTTCATAAATTATTGGATCCTAAAAAGATTCCAGAAGCAATCGATTGAAAAAAATGTATATATAAAAGAAGAGAAAATATTATATGTAAATTAAAAAAAAAATAATTAAAATATATATACGAAAAAACAAAAAAACAAAAATGTATTGCGTCAAATGCAAGAGAGTTACCGATACGGTTAACATTAAAAAAAAAGCTCTGACGAAAAATAAAAATCCCATGCTTCATGGAACGTGTAAAATGTGCGGTTCAACCAAGACACAATTCGTCAAATGCAGTACTGGCCTGCCGAATAAATTGATTAATAATCTACCCATCAAAATGCATCTGCCAGGACATCAATTCAAGGGACCCGCCACAAAATTAAATAAGAGATTGATTCGAGATCTGACACCTAAATCTTGGAGCAAACCTATCAATAGGGTGGATTCGGCCGATTATGCTCACGATCTGTGTTACGCTTAACATCCTGATTTTGAGACTCGTAACTGAATCTGTGATAAACACATGTTGATGACATTGAAAAATATACCGAATCTCACTAGGAGAGAGAGACTGGAACGTTCGTTGGTCGGTAAAGTGATCGGTGCCAAACGTCGATTTGGATGGGGGTCATAAAAAAATGTCCAGAACATATTATTAACGAATGCATTGGCGAACGAACTACACAAGCCTGTCAAGTGTCAATTTCGAAGGATAAGGGTGTTCATGAAGGGTCTGGATCAGATTTGGTTGGCCGATCTGATCGACATGAAATCGCATTCAAAACCAAACAAGGGCATTAAATACATACTGACAGTCACTGACGTGTTTTCGAAATACGGATGGATGAGACCTCTGAAGAATAAATCGGGAGCTTGCGTGGCCGAGGCTCTGAAGAGCATATTTGCATCGTCTTCTCAAAAACTGGATAAATTGTTGGCGGACAAGGGGAAGGAATTTTACAACAGTCACGTTCATCCATTGGTCGACCTCTATTCCATTGAACATGAAGGGAAAGCTAATGTGATCGAACGTTGGAATAGAACCATGAAGGAAAAAATGTACAAGTATTTCACAGCTAATAAGACAAAGAAGTATATCGACGTTCTAGATGAACTAGTTGAAGAATACAACAACACGCGACACAGATCGATCAAGATGACTCCCACGGAAGCTAGCAATCCTCAAAACGAAAAACGCATCTTCCCTAATCTCTACCCCAAAAAGGATCAAGATCAAAAAGGAGTCCAAATCACCGAAATTTGCAGCCGGCGATCGAGTGAGAATCACTTCTTATAAGTCACTCTTTGCAAAAGGTTACACTCCACGATGGTCCGAAGAAATCTTTATTCCTTTTTATCATTTCCCTCGTATCCCAAGACGTTCACGGCCATGGTGGGATTTAGCTTTTCGAAATCTCCAATGTCTTTCAACTGCGTTGGGAAAGACACTGCCATCCAATCGAGATTTTTACAAGTCTCTGAGTACTTGGAAACTCTCTGGGCGTGCTTTTCTATGGGATATAAGGCCCATGTGATCGCCCATTTCAAACACTCATGATCATCTTCATTTTTCACATTGATTGAGCTTGTTTTTTAAATTCGAAATAAGGTAGATCGTGTTTATCCACATGAATCTCGAGATTCAATATCTTCTCGAACGTCCAATTACTTCTTTTGTTTTGAAAAGTAGCCATAGATTCCAACATCTTGTCTTTCATCACTTCATAAACGTCGATTAATTCGTCGTCTCTAAACACAATCTCGTTTTTAGACCGAAAATAGGCATTTCATACCAGGATCTGACCAGTTTTTGCGTTGACCTTTTTCATCAGACAATACAAGATCATTCTTATTTTTAAACCCTTATCTAGATGTTTTCAAAATACTCCAACACTCTACCCTTCACCCGTTCCATGAACGATTCGGGATCGAGTTTTTTTTTATGAGACCAGGCTTCACATTGAAAGTTTTAAACCATCCTTTGATGGCTTCATCTCATTCTATCAAAATCAATGGTGACTTCAATGCTTCAATTGCGATATACATTATCGCATTGAGACCCTTTCTTTCATTCACTGCTCTCTCAATCGCATCCATCGTTTTTTTTTAATGAATCGTCATCTTGAACCGTGTCGCTTTTCATTTTTTTTATTATTCTCTTTCAAAACCTTCTAGCGCTCTACCACTTTTCGTTTAATGACTATCTTCTTCTTCTTCTTAGTTTCCTCTGTGGACGTTTGTTGACCTTGTGTTGTCATCACTGTCTTCTCATCTTTTTTTCACGATTTGAGTCGTTTTTGTCACTACCGCAGATCTTTCGTCCATTCCCTTTCCGTCGAGCAAATGACCTATGCATTCGTCTTTTTCATGTATTTGACACCTTTCAATTTCAACGCCTGACGCACTTTGGCTTGTAATTTCACTAGTCATAGATCACAAGTCTCCTCGTGCACGGCTTCGATCAATCATTCTTTGGTTTTGTAACAGTTGTAATTTTTAATTCCTAGATTTCTACAGTACTTTTTCCACGATATACTTTTTTGTTTTTGGCATTTTTTTTGTGCGTGTTAAACTTCTTATTTTATATGTATATATAATATTTTTTTTAATTTTTCACAATTTTTTTTTTGTGAATTGGTAAACTTCTTATTATATATATATTTATTGGTTTTTGTTTTTTTTCTTTATTGACAAAAAACCCCCCAGAAAAAAACAGAAAAATAAAACAGAAAAAAACGAGTACAACCTCATGATAAATACTTTAATACGCTTTTCGAGTCGAGATTTAAAATCTATCTATAATGAACTAACTCTCTCTCTTTTTTACCATATTTTCACGTCCGTTATAAGCATGTTATCTTTAAAGCTATCATCTCCCTGTTGATAAATCCATCGGAAAACCAGATTCACCCTCTCGAACGTCCGTTCTTTCTCGATGCTCAGATTCAGTTTGTCAACCATTTCTTTAGAGACGTTCGGATATATATTACCCCCGTAGATTAACGACAGATCATCTGCATCGAAATTTTCTATCTTTGAGGAGAGAATGGCTAAAAGATCGTTTTGACATTCGTACATTAATTCCAAGGCAGTCTCGTTCAATTTCTAAGGCAATGTATATTTTTCGCATTCCTCTCTCAATCCACTTGTCTCCACGTCCTTCAATTCGATGGCATCGTGCGATTTTAGTCTATAAATTTTACTATAGAACTTCTAATATCTCTCGACTCTCTTCAATTTTAATGTGGAGTGTTTAGGTACTGATGATTTCATGACTGACTATTTTTTTTTAAATGATAATAATTATTAATTGTAAAAAATATTTTTTGGTTTTTACTTCTTATTATATATGTAAAAAATAAATTTTTTACATTTTTTTTTCTTTAATGATAAAAACGGTTATTAAATTTTGTGTGTGTATTTTTTTTAATGATGATAATTATTAATTGTAAAAATATTTTTTTTGTTTCTTTTTACTTCTTATTATATATGTAAAAATAACAACTTTTTTTTACAGTTTTTTTTTCTTTAATGACAAAACCGGTTATTAAATTTTATGATGAAAATGGAATGAAGCCGACGCCACAACGTTGCTGAATTTATTTATATGTGACGGAGTCTTTGAAAACGTCATGACGTCACAGCGTTTTTTTCTCGATATTTTCATTCTTGGTTGAGGTTTGTGTTTGTTTCCTGTAGGATTATAGGTTAAAGTTAGAAAAATTAGAAAATTAGTATAGAAAGTAACGGGAAAGAAACACAATAGGAATACCTTAATCTGATTGGTCGATAATTCTGTTATTTCATTGGTCAATTTGGGGATCCAAAACGGAATCTTGATCCTCACATTAAAAAATAATAATGTTAATGAACTTATTAAAATAGTGATGAGGGTTATTTAAGGATGTTACTAAAAATAGAAACTATATAAAAAATAGAGGATTCTGGGTAATGACCAAAGGAATGTGTCATATAGCACTACGTAGTGTTCTTATACAATTTATTGGAGAAAAAAACGATTATTATTATGACGTTTTTTTTTTACTCTATCGGATAGAACTTCTTTGTAATAAGAGGAGATAACTGTGTATGGTTAAGTACAGGTTATGGGAATCAAGCAATCTGATTGATTAGTTACGAGCCCACCTCACGCGTTTAGACTCCACGAGCTATCTCTCTCTCCTTGCCAAAAAACTCTCTACATCATCGAGGGCGGGTTCGTGCCCACCGATAAATTTACCGCTCGATTTAAACTCCGTTTTTCCACGGGAATCGACGTTAGATCGCTAGTCTTCTATCCGCACCGGTGGTGTCGTTTTGGCGGTATTCTGTCGAAAAAATCACCTAAATGGCGGGTCCGTGTTACCTCTGCGAAAAGGTGAGTGTTTTCCCGAGAACGGTCATGTCAGATTTTACAAGCCCACCAAAAAGTGAATTTTTAAGAGAAGGAATTTTTTAGAGTTTGTTAAAATTCCGTCGAAATGTTAGTCAGACCCACGTTGATCGTTAGAGAAATTGAACGTCGAACACACGACACCTCGTCTACGTCCACCACTGCAAAAACCGGGAGAAAGTGACGATGTGAACGCACACGTGTCGCATCGTACAAATCGATGGATTTTGTTCGTAATGAACGCGATTTGCCCGAAAAAAGTAAGTTTTGGTGAGATACGATCTGTGCCCAGAAGTTGGTGGGCTCGTATCGGCCATTATGCCCTACTGACCGTCTGAGCGATAGATTCGGACTCCCGCGCCGTGTCCTTGGGCAAGGCACTTAAACCCCGTTGTCCACGTAGGGCACGATGACGCCGTGTACTAAGGCGCACTGCACGTCGATGGTGCGCATGTCTTCAACCAATCTAACCCTGACTGTGTTGCAGTGCGGTGTTACGATGGGGAGCTGACAGCTGTTCGTCGTTGCTCTGTTGTTCTCTCCAGGTACTCCGGCTTCCTCCACCCGTAAAACTGTCACGGTCATGATTAGCCATTGTGCATAAGTATGTGACCTCAAAACACCAATAAATAAATAAACTGAATAATTAAATAAATCACCAGGGGTAATACTAAAAAACTTTTACAATTGTATTTTCTAGTGTTGACTTTAAATGGTTTGAAATGAACCATTAGCGTTTTCAAAGATCTGGCAATTTGCCAGTTGGCAAATTGCCATATCTTTTAAAATGCTAATGATTAATTTTAGTCAGTTATATTAATAGATGAAAAAATACAATTCTAGAGAATACAATTGTGAAAGTTTTATACTATTGGCTCCAGCTCAACGAAATAATCATATGTTGTCATGAAGATATTTTAGATAGAATGATATACGTGTATCTTCATTCTGCAGTATTCCAGTGCATTAACAACAATGTAACATTACAAATTACAAGAACGGCATGGAAATGACATAGCCAGAAAGGCTGTCTTCCAGCCACCTAGGTAAAATATATATCAAGTCTGTTTGACATAAGTGTAACGAAAATTCTTTTCAAAGACAGGAATAGCTTATAGTTCGTATATGATTTCTTTCTTTCTTTATTTATTTATTTTATTTTATTTTATTTTATTTTATTTATTATTTATTGGGGTTTAACGACACTTTCGACAGCCATGGCCCCCCCGAGGGGGTAGTTTTACGGGGGGGGGGGGGGGGAGCCGGAGTACCCGGAGACAACCACCTAGCAACGTCGAGCAACTGTCAGGCTCCCCTACATACTAACTCCGCACAAGCAGAGTTAGCATTGGTTGAAGACAAGTGCACCATCAACGTGCAGTATGCCTTAGTACACAACTCCACCGCGCCCCACGTGGGCAATGGGGTGAAGTGAGTAGTAGGAGAGGGATGAAACGTGAACGGTCGGGGAACCCCGGAAGTGACGTCATGTCACTTGACCTGGTGGCGCCATGTTTGGTTGTTATGGTAACACGCGTGAGCGGTCATCTTGTGACGTCATCTCCATAGTAATACGTGGTGTGAGTGCGCATGCGCAGCGCGTGTTGTTAGGGTGATAAGTGTTTCCGTCGTCCATTTTGTATACTGGAGGCCGCCATCTTGGTTTCTATGGTAGCACGTGGTTGCTATGTGACCCAAAACCTTCTAACAAGACAGGGGTATGTTCGGAGGGTATGTTCCTTTGTAGAAGAGTAATTTTCCGATTCGTAGAATTATCACAAACAAGCCGACAATCCCTCCAAATCACCAAAATTGACTTTATTTACTATGGATTCCCCAATATATCGGTGTCCAAATTTTACGGACTCGGCTAGGAATCTCAATTACGGAATGCCTTATATGTATACAGGGGAAATCTGATTGAACATTTTGAAAGCGTAAAGCTATGATGTAGTGATACAAGTCAATATTAATGGATGAAAGTTTAGTCAATAGTACTGGTACAAGGCCGCAATGGAACAAGCCTGCTGTAGAAGCTAATGATAGGACAGATAGGTCATAGACCTGTAGTGGCCTTAGAGCTTTGGCGACAAGATGGAAGCCGTTGGTAAGAGTACATTGGACCCCACTGAGGGGTTACTCATGGTCCTCATGGCCTCATACGACAAAAAAGGGATTCTACAAAAGGTATCCTCGATAGGTATCCTCGAATAATACAATACCAGGCATAGGTATCCTCAAATACTGAAATGAGGCTAAGAGTCGTAGTAAATTATACCTCATTGAGGAATTTTTCATGGTCCTCATAACCTCAAAATTCAATGAGGCTATAAGGGATAGTAAATGAGGCCTCATTGAGGGCTTTTACATAGCCCTCACGGCCTCATACGACAAAAAAGGGGATTCCACAGTCACAGGCGTTTTCCAAAATGGGATTCCATAGGATATACCTGTTAAATAACGAAATGAGACTAAGAGTCGTAGTAAATTATACCTCATTGAGGGATTTTTTATGGCCCTCATGACTTCAGAATTCAATGAGGCTATGAGGGATAATAAATGAGGCCTCATTGAGGGCTTTTACGTAGCCCTCATGGCCTGATACGACAAAAAAGGGATTCCATAGCCACGGGTGTTTCCCAAAAATGGGATTCCATGGGACGTGGCCATTTGATATAGAGGTGACGAGAAACGGATGCGACTTCCTTGTTATAAGGGAAGATAACTCTGCATACAAATTACGGGGAATCAAGCAATCTGATTGGTTAGTTATAATCCATATAAAGGACCTAGATAAAGGAAACCATAAGAGTACACGGAATAGGGTCAGAACTAAGAAGAATAGACCAGAAAAGCTAAATATAGTAAATAAGTAAAGCTGTTCCAGTTGATAGGCTCTTCTACGCTACTGGAGTATAATCCAGAACAAAGGAACACACCCCCGGTACCCTTTGGCACTATAGCACTACGAGCTACACCGATAAATTGGGGAATCCATAGTAAATAAATTCAATTTTGGTGATTTGGAGGGATTGTCGGGTTGTTTGTGGTAATTCTTCGAATCGGGAAATTACTCTTCTACAAAGAAACATACCCTCCGGACATACCCCTGTCATGTTAGAAGGTCCCGTTTATGATTCAATGCGCTAGATGGGATCAAAAGATCAAATGTTGGGAGGAGGATAAGATACCAGAGGGTTTTGACGCCTGATTCAATCGGGATAAAGTGGATTGTCGAATTTGTATTTTGGACGGGAATAAGTGCTTAAATCTTTATGCGTTAGTGATTTTTAAAACTTGGGTCTACTGTATAAACGAGTTAGCGGATCTATACTATTCCGAATTCTTGGGAAGGAGTGGAAGGGCAAGTCTGTAGAAAATTGGGTTCTTGGTTTGTGTGTTTTTAATTTACCGGTTTGCCCTGTATTCATCCCCGATGGGTTTCTGTAGACAGGAAGGGTGTCATCGAATGGCGCAGAAAGTTATTTTGTTCATCCAGTCATGCATGAAGAGGGAGACGTGAAGGCTGTAGGGATATTTAAAATTTACGATTCCGCAATCTCTGAAAAGAGGGTATCTGCGAGTGATATGCTTTCCTAGTTATGATTCGGACGGCTCCTTTTTGCAGTTTGAGAATTCTGTTGGTGCCGGTAAGTCGAATAACCCCAAATCTGAATATCATATACGAGATGACGGTGAATCAATGAAAAGTACAAAGTTTTCATTGTCTTTGTGGGGAGAAATTTCTTTGCTCTTTGTAGGGCGAAAATTGCACGCATTTCCAAAAATGAAATTCCATACACTTTCTTCAAGTGCGAATATTCTTTAACGCATTTATCTAACCCATAACATGTTTACATTTTACAAATTCACTAAAAATATACAACACTTTCTGACAAAGAAAGAATAAACAATCTGAATATGGGTGAAATAATTTATTGCCAAATGCAAGGCTGGAAGATTGCATGACAAAATGCCGAAACCAGTCATTTTCATCCACACGGCAGCCTCACAAACAGAATTTCCCCACGACACCCACTTACCTACCCTTAGTGCATATCATCCTCTGTTTCTAAAAAGATAAAAAAAATAATATGTTTCCGTCTCACTTTTTAGTTACATGCCTCGTAACAACTCCATGCAGAAATGACATTTTAAAAAAATAGTTATTTTTTCGAAGCCACCGTTTCTCATAATTCCTCTGGTTTTTACCCCATACTCCAACTCTGTGACCGAAACCTCAAATTATGTTGTCCAACAAATAGTCTAATATAACATATTTATCATATGACTCGTCCGTTTTGTTCACTTTAAAACATTTGATATTTTGCTTTCATATTAATCAGTGATAAATAAAGCCTTCCGTCAATTTCGTTGGTCAGTTTCAAAACTAGACAATTTGATTGGCTGAACAAAATACAAATGGGCCATATTTTCATAATTTGCATAATTAGAGTTGGGAGCTTTCATTGGTCAATTTCAAAACTGGACAGTTTTATTGGCTAAACAAAATACAACTGGGTCACATTTGCATAATTTCAGTAGGGAGAATTATCTGTCCTATTTAGAGTGGGTTACCTACAAGAAAAACGCCATTCATTTTTTGTTTTTTATATTTTCACTTTTTGCTTCCAACACATAGGTTATCACTCCTCATTGGAACGAGCTCGCCGAGCTCGTTGCAATGAGGGTCATAACCTATGTTTTGGAAGCAAAAAATGATTTTTTTTAGTTATACGAGGATGTTTTTTCCGAGTTCCGTCTTTAACTCAAGTTAGGTGATGGGTTAAAAAGTCATACTAATTGGCTAGTTTGTGCGTGTGTGTGTCATATGATAAATAGAATATGAAATGAATGTTTTTCTCATATAATATTTATGAAACTCGTCCGAATTTTCCGTTTGGGCTCGCAAAAACGGAAACTTCTCAGACAAGTTTCATAAATATTATATGAGAAAAAACACTCATTCCATATCCTTTATATCTGAAACTAAAAATACACCTCTATTATGTATAGTAACATATGCCCTTAGTTTAGAATTTTACTTCTGTGCAAATGTGCGAAACTGCAGAGCCGAGCCTGACTATCCAGCAGTCCAGCTGTATTGATCAGCACAATTGACTACTTACTACTCACAAAGAGAATTTTCTACTCAGAACTGTTTACATGTATTTCTTTCTTATTAGTTTTATTTCAGGGAAGTTTTATTATATATATTTAGTTTGCATGTGTGTTAGGGGAGGATCGTAGGGTGAAATAAGGAAGTTTAGGTGATAGGTTTGCTTTTTTAACGTTAGTTGACCTTTTTTCGTGTGTTTGGTGTCTTCGTGTTTTGTCGATTTCGGTCATTAGGTCCTATAATATTTATAAACATGAATGGTAAGTGCTCGACGGGTGTCCAGACGGAGGTAAGTATGGTTATTAAAGGGGGGCCTGGGCAGATGAGTCGAGAGGTGCAGGTGGGGGAGATTGGGGATACAGAGGCGTGCTGACAGTGTGATATGAGGTGTGGTGGTGAGCCAATGGATAGTAGTTTGGTATGTGCGAACTGCATGGATATTTTACAGTTGTTAGAGAAGTGTGTTGGATTCGAGCGGGAGATTACTGAGCTGAAAGGGAGGTTGGGGAGGGCTGGTGTATCTGGAGTCACCCCGTTGAAGGTTACCTATGATGGTGAGGTGATAGGTCGGTGGAAAGTGGTTGTGGACTCAAGGACGAAACTGGGAGGCAGGAAACGTGGGGAACAACGCTTGATGTGGGAAGTCTAACTGAGGAGGGGGATCTTGTAGGAAAATTCGGAAGGTGGCATCAGGACAGGGCTGCGTAGAATCGGGAAGCCAGAGTCGGCGTAAGGCTACCAAGGTTGCAAGGCGGTGTTTAGAGAACAGGTTTAGTGTTTTAGATTCTGATACCCCGGGGGATGAGAGTGAGGGGGACATTGAGAGGGGGGAGAGATGGTTGCTGATGTTGCTAGGACATATGTGGTAAGGAGGGCGGTGAAGAGGAAGAGGGGGCCGGAGGCATGCAAAACGAGGCGAGTTGCAGATGATACAGGAACTCAGAGTAGAAGAAAATTAGTTGTCGCGGAGAGTAACATTGCACGTGGGATTGACAATGTGGTTTGTGGCCCGGATAGTTCTAATCGAACAGCCTTGTGCCTTCCGGGGGCGAAGGTGGAGGATCTTAGGGACCAGAGATGGTATTGTGGCAGGGTCAGTGGTAGTGGTGGTCCATGTGGGGACCAACAATATCGGGGAGAGAAGGTCAGAAAGTCTGGTGGAGTCGTACAGAGATTTAGTAAGCAAACTGCTAAGTAGGAATGCAAGAGTAGTTGCATCCGGTGTCCATCCAGTACCTGGGGGTGGGGACGAACTGAACTCATTTTTGGCGCTTAATGAGGAGTTGGATGACTACTGTGTTGACCTGGGAATATCCTTTATCGACCATTGGGAAACGTACGGGCGTGACGGGCTGGATCTTAGCAGGGTGAGGAAACGGGTATTGGGGGATAAAATTCTACGGGTAGCGGAGCCTTTTCTAGAGAGAAGCGGGGTGGGAGGCCAGAGGCAAGTATAGAAAGAGTAGACACAGGTAGGGCGAACAAGAGCGAGGCGGACAGAATAAGTTTACCAAGGTTAGCGTCAGAAAACAATAGGATCAGTAGACGGAAGCCAATGAATCTCGGTACCCTGAATGTGGGTTATAGCAACATGCAGGGTCTCCACCGGAAAATAAGTGAAATTGCTACTTTGATCGAGGCAGAAGACTTTGATGTCATGGACTTAAGCGAGACGTCGTTAAGATATGAGGAACGGGTAGACCAAGTAAGGTGGTGCGTGTGGATAGGTGTAGGGCGAAAATAAGGCCAGAAAAATGGGGAGGGGTAGGAATGTACATTAAAGAAGACTTAAAACCGTCACTGATTACAGACCTGGAAGATGTGAGCATCCCAGCTGAAGTATCGAAAGAAACTGGATGGGTAATGATCAATGTAAGAAACAAAAGTATTGCCCTTGGGATTGTGTACTGCGTGGCGGAGGGAAGCAAACCCGAGTGGAATGACTCGATGTACTCAACACTAAGGTCCAATATCACAGAACTGGAAAACAGGGGGCTCGGTATAATTTTAATGGGTGACTTTAATGGACACATAGGTGATGAGGAAGGAGGCATAGAGGGTGGGGACAAGAAAGTCAACAGGAATGGAAGGAAGCTGTTGAATTTCACAAATGAGCTCGTTCTGAAGACTCTGAACTGCGACGCGAGGTTAAGGGGAAACAGACCTGGGAGAGGAACGACAGAATATCGATAATCGACTATATTCTCACAGATATCAATTTATGGAGGGAGGTGATGGGAGCAGAAGTGGATGATCAGGGTAAAAGGGAGTTGGATAGTGATCACAACTTGATTACGGTGACGATCACGGCCAAACACCTAGTAAGAAGCAAAGGAGGCTTTAAGGAGATTTGGGATCTCAAAAAGGATGCTGACTGGGCGAAGTTCAAAGAAAAATTGAAACCAAAGCTTGCAACCGTATACAAGGGGGTCAGTGTCCAGAAAATGGCCGACGTCATAGTTGCGAGTCTAGTGGAGGCAGGGAAGGAAAGTTTAGGAAAGATTAGGGTGCCTTCACGGGAACTTGGGTACAGAGTGAACGAAGAACTGAAAAGGGTCATAAAGGGTAGAAACGCTAAATGTGCTGCATACAGGAGTAGAAAACTCAAAGGGGGCGGAAAGCAACGATGCCATGGTAGCAAAGGAAGAATACCAACAAGCACGAAATGAAGTAAATATTATTAAAGACGATAATCGGAGAGTGCGCAATATCAGTCTTGTTAGGACGATAAGAATGACGCGGGGGAGGGGGGGGGGAGGGGGTCGAGTTCGAACGTATTTTGGAAACGGGTGAATACGCGCAACAAAGGAAGCAACCGCAGAGTATTAAAGGAGATGGCAGAGATACAGACGAACAAGATCAAATCGCATCAGAACTTGTCAAGCACTGGGAAAAGGTAAATGATCAGCGATGGGGAATGGGGAACCCGCCGTAGTGTCTGAACCAGGTTGAAAAAAATCTATCGAACTTCGTGTGTAGCGAAATCAAAACCGAGGAGGTGCGAAAGGTGATCTCAGAATTAAAGAATGGAAACGCGGGAGGGGTGGACGAAATTCCTAACGAGTTTATCAAAAAAGGGGGAGAGGAATTCTGTGAAAGCCTAACTGCCCTATTCAATTTAGCCATAGAAAAACAAGAGGTCCCAAACGAGTGGAGAGAAAGAAAAGTGACATTTATTCACAAAAAGGTACGTTTTGGATAATTATCGATGGATCTCTGTCAGTGGTAATATTGGAAAAGTTTTCTGTAAAGTCCTGTGTGGGAGACTGGAGATGGTGATTGAGGAGGAGGGTTTTTGGGGAGAGATTCAGAATGGCTTCAGCAAGGGAAGGAGAGTCATTGACCATCTTTTCACGCTTTCCCAAATGATGGAATCGCGAAAGCAAAAAGGAAAAAGTTGTTTATGGCCTTTTTGGATGTTAAAAAGGCACACGATAGAGTATGTGGCGAAAGCTTGAGGCTCTGGGCTTGGGAGGCGAGTTTGTTGGGATTCCGAAAGCATTATACAAAGATGTACAGAGTGAACTTAGCCTGGGTAACATAACAACAAAACATGTGCCTATGGAGATAGGCCTAAAACAGGGGTGTATCGTTTCGCCAATGCTTTTTGCATTGTACATCAAAGGTTTATCAGATGAACTCCTGCGTAGCGACGAGGGGGTTGGGTTCTTGAAGATCCCAGAGCTATTTTTTGCAGACGATATTGTGCTAGTGTCAGAAAGCAAAGAGGGACTATCGAAAATGCTGGGAATTGTTGGGAAATATGAGAACAAATGGAGACTCGAACTAAATGAAAGCAAGAGCAAAGTTATACCAGTGGACCGCAAAGTGGACCCCACTCGAAGGGAGTTCTGTATTCAGGAAGGTAGCAGCAAACTTTTTAGTGTAGGAGAGACAGGTGACTACGAGTATTTTGGGGGTAAATATAAACATCACAGGGAGAGACATCTAACGAAACCACACAGTTAAATTGATTCTGTTCTGAAGGGGAGGCGAATCGTTACCCAAATGAAACTTATAACAGCTTCAATAAGGTTTTCGTGGGGAAAATAATTTGGGAAATGGTGGGTCTGCCAAGTATAACATATGGTACAGAAGTGGTACCCCAAAACAAACGGCTGTAAAGAGCTTGGAAACCCATAAGGCCGATGGATAACTGGGTCGAGTAATGCATGCGGCACTAGAATCAATCAGAGGAGAGCTTGGGTGAATGCGCGTCAAAGACAGGATAGACTTATTGAAACTCGGTTATCTTAATTATTTGGTAAATCTCCCCGCCAGCCGATGGTGTAAAGTAATGTTCCAGAACATTTTCAACTCAAATACAAAGACGGCGTGGATGGTCCAAGTGAGGGAGCTAATAGAGAACTACTTATTGGAGATCTCGGACCTAGACATGGGGGCAAACCAGGGTAAAAAAGTCGTCAGAGAAAGGGTCATGGAGGATGGTAACCTTAATTGGCGAGAGGGGGTCAGATCAAAGAGGTCCCTGGGTGGCCTGCGTGGTAGATAGAAGCCTGGTTTTGAAGAGTACCTTGATGGTACCTTTGGGGGTCACTGTTGTTCAAGCTGAGGTCGCGGTCCCTGGAGCTGAGGAAAAAAATTGGGAAAAACAGTGAAAAGGAGTGCCAGATGTGTAATCTAGGCGTGGTGGAGACCCAGGAACACTTTCTACTAGAATGCCCAAAATGCCAGTCTAAAAGAATAAGATTCACTTGGAATATAATGGGGGATTGGGATGGGAGAATGAAGGACATGTGGTTAGTGAGATACTCAAAGGAGAGGGTTAATATGCTAATCGGAGAGATTGGGAAGAATGGGGCAAGGGACGTTAACCACGGTGTAAAAAAGCTACTGTGAATTGCAAGTTACACCGTACCTCTCAGCCAATCAAAACGCAGTATTGCGTTTCATTTGGAAATAAGGCCTCGTATTTTGCAAGGGAAGTAATACGAGGTATACAGCCTGGGCAAATCAGGTCGCTTCTAAAATAAAACATCCAAAATAGAAAGCTACAAACTATCCATCTTGAGGATTAAACTAGTTAGATCTATAATATTCTTACTATTCTGCATCCTGGTCCGAGAGAAAGTTTTTGCGAACCTCCCTGACGACCGACATAGGAGTAGCACCTGAAATGTAAATAATTTTACCTTGTATAAGAAATATAGAATATACCCATAGTAGCTTGGTGTACCAAATGTTCACCACTTGTGGTGAGGTGGTGTTAACCGCGAGCCTTCGGTGCGCGATTAACACCACTTCACCACGAGTGGTGAACATTTGGTACACCAAGCTACTTTGGGTATATTTTATTTATACCATGATCGTCAGACTATTAAGAGTCGCTATTATTTTTTCTTGATTTTACTGACCACCAGACGTGCATACGTGCGAATCTGTTTTTGTTTACACGAGCATCGGTGGGCGGTATTTTCGCTGTCAATTTTATCGCCGAAATGAAATGAAACGGGGCCTTTTTTCATTTTAATAGCATTATAACCGTTGGGAGCGTCTGTCGGGTCTTTTCAGTAACAATGGTGTTCAACTGATGACTCGGAGACAAATTAAAGATGATAACAATTTAATAGCGAATCTGGTATTCCAAATATCTAACAGCAATCAACATTTAATAACCGGACTTGTTGGATATCCGAACAATTTTACAGCAATAGCTCATGAGATTTCCAAATAAAATGAAGCAGAGTAACGTTTGGAAATCCAAACTATAACTGAATTCTTACTTCTGATCAAGGCTATATATACAATATAATAAATGCGTCATGTCATAACAAGTTTACTTGATATAAAGATTACAATAAGCTTTCACTGGGTCTTAATGATATGCCTTATTAACTAAGTGAATAGAGTTTAAATAAACAATGGAGGAAAACAATGAATAGAGGCAACTTGTTAACAACCTCTATAAGAGGGGTTTGCTGTCACACGACGAATGAAGAAATATGCCAAGTTTGAAACAATTGAAATTAAACTGGACAAAATGCGAATAGTAGATTTTGAATGCAATATAATAACAGTAAATTTGTGTTTTTGATTCGAAAGTTTATCATGGTCTGTACACGCTCCGGTGATAGCATAATAACATACCATTTCGAGTTACGGATGCTTTTTTAACATGAGACAATGCAAGTTTGTTAAGTTTTGGTGTCTTATGGGGTAAACTCATTTAAAAACGTAATAAATAAGTGTCACTTTCATTTCACTCTTCGTGCGATTAATTTAGAGAAGTTGCATTCAGGTCGACGTCACCAAAGGTCAACTTTTTGTAGTTCCACTGTAGGTGTAAATTTTCACTATTGAAATCCCATTGCTGGCGTGTTCACCGTTGTTAGTCTATAAGGCTTAAATTTATGTCATAGGCTTTTCGTATATAGTAGAATAGGTAATCATGGTATAAAATGATTTATTACACGCCTGTTCTATGAAACCTCCATCTACAGCAACACAAAACCATGCGGAAAATGAAAATCCGTTCCGCACACATATGCTGAACTCGGAATTTTCCACAAATCGTTCACCGCAATTATAATTTCATTCGCTGGCGATAGCTAAATATAGTAACACGGGTTCCCCTCGCAAATGTCGTTGGCGATAAAATGTTCTTTCTGTTGGTAGTTCATCCCCTGAGTTCCAATGTGTAGGCACATAGAACACATTGGGACTCAGGGAACGAGTTGTCAAATGAATGACTGAGTGTCATTTTAATAACCCCTTTTGTAGACGTGAATGGTTTAATAAATACAGAACGTCACGCGTGTGTGAATTGGTTACTCGTTCTGGCACTTGTGCCATCGCGGAAGGATAAAACTAAAGGTTTACAGCCCCTCGTTTTATCCTTCCTCGCTGGCACTCGTGCTTTTTCGATTAACCCATTTACACAGGTGTATCGTTCTGTGTATTACTTTCTTAGTCTGACCAATCTTTCTCACAGATTAACCGATTAATTTGCTGGTGATCCGATATTCCCAATGTTCCATATCAAAAGGATGGACAGAGAACCCCATGCACACACATACATTAACACCCCTTCACCCTCACACACATATCCTCACACACACTTATACATCCCCAAACACGCATGCACACACCCCTTCACGTACAAAACAGGCAAATAGTCTGACGCATGGGTGCAATGTGTATAACCTTAAATTCACTCCATTGCATCTGAATTGGCAAGACGTTGGTGGAAGAAATAATCCGATCATGTTTGCATTTATAATCGAATGCAAAATAAAGCCCCATATTTTTTAATTCTAATGCACATACCTACTTACATAGCATGCATTTTATGGGGCAGCTATCATTTTTAGGCTTGAATTGAAGGGGTAAAAAAGTATGGAGCAAATAGAACGCCCCATGTTCTTTATTCTTTTAAACGAATCAACTTTGGACCTCAGATGCTTAAAACATTAAAACTTGTGGGTGATACTTCCCCTCCCCCTATGTGTGGTAGGAAGTTGATATTCTGACTCGTGAGTCTGACAATTGTGCATCCAATATATAATGCCCAGCAACTCGTTCTGAAGATGAATGTATAACACCCAGCAATTATATTTATACCATAACCCCCCATAAATCGAACGTTTTCTAAATATACATAAAGCACACTGGGAAATTGGGAGTTGAGGATGTTTAAAGGTTGAACTATTAATGATCCACAATGACATAGACTTGGGTGTGGCTCTTCGCCATTAAGGATTTGTCGGAAATTCAGTAGAATTCTGTCGATTTGTTATTGTTATGGCCTGGAGCCAGTCTAGCATTTAAATAATCTATCGCCTATAGTTAGATTCACTCGTCTGGAATATTTCAGTTGGTCAGAAAAGCGAACCTACGGTTCGCTTTTCCGACCAACTCAAATATCCCATACATTTGAACCTAAAATATACCAAAAACTAACGTCCTGTGAATCCTCATTTTGGGCTCGAATCGAATGCCGAATCGAATCTTACAAAAGATTCGAATCCGAATCAAATCCGTTTCTGCGGCAAATAATCCGTCAAGAAGCTCTATGGGAAGTTCTCTGCGTTGATCAGCGAAGAAACGAACGGACATCGGAGCCATCAAAGTATTCCGTCGTTTTGCTCTGTCATACACACTAAAACCTATAGTGTTAAAACTGACACTTTCATGGTGTTAAACCCATTCTAAATCTTAGGGTTTGATTTTAACACTCAAAGTGCAATGCTTTAAGCACTTAGACATTACAATCGTCAGACATCTGAAACTAGAATGGATGGCACTTCCCATGTGTCTGGCATTGGTGGTTCTTCCAGAATCGTCCATAATTTGATTTGCACTTGGTGGGTACATAATTAAAAGGACACAACGCAGATGACGCGGATCAGGCTCGAGAGTTCGAGCCTGATCCACGTCAGCTGCGTTGTTTCCTTTAAAGTGTCGCGACATTACACTTGTCAAGTGGTATTATTGTAACACCTGTCAAGTTCTGGGATATCTACACTTGAACAAAGTGCTAGTTCAGCAATTAGTAAGTGTTAAATACAGCACTTCAAGTGTAGTTTTGAACACTTTAGTTTTTAGGGTGTAAGGAAAGGGGATGAATCCAAGATGAAGCAGATATATAAAATTCTCAATTGCGAGGTTTAAAGCGGAAGGTCAGTGCAACGACACATAGTTTATAACGTCAGGTTCAAAGGCAGATCCGACTCAGAGATATGCAGCATAGTCCGTTGCAGTTTCATCCGACATCAGCACAACTGAATAGTGCCGGTAAACACTCCATCTTCGCCTGTTAATGTGGCGTAAGTCTATTGATTTTACTGCTCCTCACTTGAAACCGTCTATTTCCATATGATCGGACGGTACTCAAGCCTACGTGTGCATATGAGTGGGAGAAATCCCAGTGTCTTTCAGATTTCATATACTCTGCCATTAATACGCGTTACAATGGTGATTTGCCAACTTCGAGGGTGAAATACACGGAACAATGATGTCACAGTTTCCTCTCGACGAGTATGTTCAAAATAGTTGGAAAGATTCGAAAAGTCGAATCCGTGATCCGTCGAATCCGTGATAATGGATTCGAATCGAATCGAATCCCGTGATGACACTACACACTAAAACTAATTATGTTAATATCTTGGTGTTTTCAATGTGAATTAAATAGTTACTGAGTGGAATATTTATAACTGGAATCTAACGAATATCTGTACCTCTGTGAGTAATGGGACGTCACATTATATCAATGGTAGTCTCCATACAAACACCGCGCAAAGTGTGTAAACAAATTGCAAATAACAGCGTCGAATTCTGCATCTGTTTTAAATTAGACTGATGGCCTGTGAACTTTGGTCCACATGTGTTGAATAAATGCCAGTTGACAGTAAAGAGTCAAGGAGATATAGTTTCACATTTTAAACAACGGGGCAACACCTAACATAGGGATCAAAACTATAAAATTAACTATGCAAAGCATTTCCCATACTCATATGCCACAGCAAAAAAAAAATAGGTAAAGGTTGATTTCCTTTTGTCGTAATCTCGACAATTGTCATAAATGCTTCTCGGGAATACGAGGCTTCGTAAAGGTCAGAGCACACGTTTGTTTCTATCAGAGGCGAGTGTCCTGACTGACTTGGAAACCATGGGTTATTATGTTTAGAGCAACAAGTCTTTGTTCTCCTTTGGATGAATGTACAGTCTTCGCTCTTTGCACATCGTCTGTTCTCTTCGAAAATAAGAAAACTACTTAAGCAAACGATGTGTGCTCCAAGTAAAGATTGGAGCACAAGTTTTCTTTTGTATCGAAATAAAGGCGAGTCCAAGACGAGCCCTTGTTTCTGATAAATACAGATTATCATGATTATGTGCATGTCCTATGGTTTGTATCAGATTCGAGGTGGTGTCCAGAATGGGATCTCAACGAGCCGTCTTTGCCGGCGAGTTGAGATCCCATTTTTGGACACCACCGAGGATCTGATGCAAATCACAAGACATGCACATTATCACGATAATTCATTTATCTAACAATGCAGCCACATAAACAGATTAAATCTTAAATTATTAAAACATTTTTGGGAGATAATGTTCGGTCGATCACTGGAACGCACTTAGAATGTATTCATGCGCCGTCGTTCTTCTGAAAACGAGTCGTCTATATGATACGGACTCAGAAAAAGTCGTCTATATGATACGGAATCGGAACACATTATGTGATACGTACTGTTTCACGTTGTTTTCAGGACAAAATCTATATGATTGTAAGATACAAAAAAGAAAACTCTGACCGACTTGGAACACAAAAGCCCATTGTATTTAAAACGGTCCGTCTTTGTTCTCCATTGGATGAAAACACGATTTACGCTCAGCGCTCGTTCTCTTCGAAAATGACAGAACTGCTTGAACAAACCATTTGTGCTCCAAGTAATGGTTTGGGCAAAAGTTGTTTTTTTTTCTCTCAATGGAATAAAGACGAATCGAAGGCGAGCCTTTGTTTCTGATAGGAACGGAAATAAGAGTTCTGACCGACTTGGGGCAGAAAGGGCCATTGTGTTTAAGACAAAACGTCTTTTGTTCTTCACTGGATGAAAACACGATATCATCTGTACGCTCAGTGCGCCCGTTCTCTTCAAAATAATAGAACGACCTGAACGATAGATTTGAACCCCAAAAACTGATAGCAATTGCCTGAGACATGTTTTTTTCTGAAAATGTATATACGAGTCTGCCACTTTTGTATAACCTGACAGAACTTGGGAGATAAATAAAGAGGATCACAAACGAGTCCCCAGCTTATATGAAACTTATGACTGTAGTTCGGTTAACCTGTTCTGAAGGATAAATCCAGGCCTGATTAACTGAATGAGTTTCGTGAATTTCATTATAGACTGAGGATGAGATGAAAATGTATCCCATAAATGGTCGTTTATTTGAACAATAAATGTCTTGGATAAATTTATGCTTTATTCACCGAGTAGGGTGATAAATGTTCCCCATATGTTTAACACTGAAAGAATTTATTCCCCTAGGAGCGACGGACTTGTTGACCTCTGGCCTCTACCACATTTGTCTAGCATAATTAACAGTTCGATTGTTATTTCTTTAAATCTTTGAAAGTATTACACAATGCCAGTAGAAAACACCACCCACTGCTTATATAATAAAGTATTTTTACAAGTTTAGCTCAAGTTTGTAGGGGAATTATTTTTAGACAGAAATGTATTACTGCGTCTTGTTTATTTTTGCCAATTTTGCTGGTCGATCGAATTGGACCAATTTTCTCCTCACTTCTCGCTGTGTTTTGTAGCAAATTATAGCACGAGTTTGCCGCGACTGCCCTGTAGAAGATTTATGGGATAAACAAAATAAACGTACAGTGTTTTCAAGTAAAAAAAATATTCTACTCGTAGAATTAAGAATGAAACCGACTCGCCAGAGGCTCGTCGGTTTCATTCTTAATCCTACTCGTAGAACAGTTTTTTTTACTTGAAATCACTATACGTTTATTCTATATTTATCACTTGATCCCCCTTCTCCGCTACACCCCTCGACTCCCCTACATACCTCCCCTCCTTCAACGAGTGCTCTGCGAATGTTGAAAATAATGAACACTTATTGCTTACGGCGGTTATTCTTTCGGATTACAGCGCAGGTGAAACGAAGGGATTTGTCGGCAGTGACGTTTAACGCTTTGAACCCGAGAGGCCTCTTTTCCACCCGGGCACATCATACGTCATAATTTCTTCAGGTGGGATGGCTGCTGACTGAATGTATGGGGTAGACCAATAAAAACGTTTTAACGAGCAGCCCCACGGCAAAACGTTGAAAATATTAATTGGTCTACTCCCAAATAATGAATATGGACTCTTCCAATTGCTGCCGTTCAATTGACATGGAAGATACCACCAATGTTCAGAGGGTTAAAAGTTAGACAATGCACTCGATTCAGGATAATTCGGCCAGATAATGGCCCCGGGCTTCGTCCTCAACCCTTGGTCTCGTGTAGTCTTCTTGTCTGAATACAATATAGGAACTGGTAACTGGTGTATATACAAATATAGAAGCAAAATAAGTAACAGAAATGTAGACGCAGGTCCTATTAACCCTTTACCAACGTAACGGCCAAAACCGGCCAGCGCTATTCTCAAAAATCGCCATTTAATTTTCACTATTTTTTTCATTTTTTGTCTCAAAAACATAGGTTATGACCCCTCGTTGGAACGAGCTCGTCGAGCTCGTTCCAACGAGGGGTCATAACCTATGTTTTTGAGACAAAAAATGAAAAAATTTAGTTATTCAAGAATTTTTTTTGCAAGTGTCGTCTGCTTTTCACGTTAGGTAAAGGGTTAAGTGTTTAAGAATTCCGAAGATATACCCTTGAAAGTCCTGTATTTTGTTTCTCTCCAAAGTGAACAAACTCCGATCAGGCATAAACTGCAGTTCTGGGGGCAAATACATTGAAATTCTCCGGACTTATTTGCCTAACAGAAAGTAGGTGAGGTACTAAGAGGTGTGCAGTGGCGTCGGTGTCAGTCGCACGTGTCCAAATTTGGAAGAGGTCGTGTTTAGGTCATTTTCGGAAAGTCCTGTTACTCGAAGGCTTTGATATTTCATATCTGGATAGTAGGGACACCTTCCCAGCACTATTCTAACCCCCCCCCCCCCCCCACGCATTCAGGAATAGATTTTGTTTCAATTTTAACCCAATTTGGACATAAACACTCCTTTGAAGTTGAAAGAATTTGCGTTTAGGTCATATTGTATGAATGTTACATGTATGTTGCTTTAGCGAACCTATTTGGTGTTTATTCGTCTTCTTATGACCTTCAGAGGCAACTAAAACCTCATTACTACAAAAATTTAAGTACATTTATAAAGATATTTTCACAGATTTTAATATTTTTGGGACTTTGAAAATTTCACAGTCCAGTGTTGTAAGAGTTTGTGTTAAGATAGTTGTCCCAAAGCCAAGTACCATGTTGGCTTTAGTATCTGATAGGTGTGTGTTCGAGATGCACAACCACAGTGAGTAACCCTCATATTGTGTAGTTCTTTTTCAATTTTAATCAAATTTTCATTTTTCACTAAAACTTAGTTTTTTTAAGTTGTAAGGTCAGATTGTCTGCATGTTATGGTGATTTAACAAAGCTATTTAACTTCTTATGACCTTCAGATGACTCGCACATACGACTCTTAGTCTCATTTCAGAAAAAGAGGTGTCGAAGGCCATATGTTTTTGACAACGACAAAGAAGCCCACCACCTCATTACTGAATTTGTGTACCATACTCATACGATGAATCTTATTAGCCGTTTTATTGTTTTTGTCCCATATTTACTACACTGAATCACTACCACTACCTTTGGCTCAAATGGCATTACTTTATACGATGTTTAGTCATGGCGAATAGAAAACTAACCTTGGATGAGATACAAAATGATGACCAGTTTGACTTTGTGTCCAAATGTAATGACGCAGTAAATAACATACAAGAAGAAACCTCTCAGTCCCCTTTCACCGTGCAGGTTATGGCCATTCCTGCGAATATCCCTCGCCCTCCAATTTTAAACACAAGTTTCATAAGTGCAGTAACAATACAACCCTCCTCATGATATATTCAACAAAGTGAAAATATGTTTGAGGTTATTGGCCTTACTGTAATATTCAAAATACATGATCACTTCAGCTATAAAATTGATGGCTACCACCCTATCGTCTACAAGACTCGTCCAGGTCGTGATGAGGACAGAGGGGAGTGGGAATTTGTGTTTCTGAGAAAGCAACATTTAAGGTTAGAACTAGCCTCTCAACTTTTATTCCTCATGAAATCCAAAACGTTTTCGGTGAGAAGATTCGCAAATATTCATACATTGTTGTCTGCATATATAGACCCAACGCTCCACCTTTGGCCGACATTGATATATTTATCTCTTCCATAACAGATATTCTCACTAAAATCATCTCGGAACACAGCAAGGCCTTTCTTACGGGTGACTTAAATATTGATTTGCTTAACTTTAATAATCACACTAAAACCAGCTCATTTGTAGATAACATGTTTAGTGATGGCTTCATGCCAGTCATAACAAAACCTACGAGAACTCCTGAGCGCTCGGCGACATTAATTGATCACATCTATTCTAACAACGTTGTGGCTAACTATCACGCGGGAATAATAATTACAGATATTTCAGATCACTTTGCTACATTTTATATACAGGAAGGCAATCATGGGCCTGATCACACTTCACCCACGTATAGAAGATCATACAAGAAAGAAAACGTGGATTTATTTAAGCATATTTTACAAAATAACTCCTTCGATTCAGTTTACAGTTGTACATCTACTGATGCAGCTTATGAGTCTTTCATGGATATTTAACTCAAAGCATTTGAAACTGCATTCCCTTTAAGAAGCGCGAGATTACCAAAAAAGGTTCATTAAATGCAAGCCCTGGATGACATGTGATCTCCTACAATCCTCACTTAATAAAAATAAACTTTACCTACTTAAACTGAAAAATCCCACGGAGTCCAGCATAAGCAAATATAAAACACTCTCTTTAATCTTCAACCAAGTAAAGAGGCGAAGTAACGCCTTGTACTATAATGATATTATTGAAAGCAACAAACACGATACGAAAAAACATGGCAAATATTGCGCACTGTTATCAACAAATCAAAATCCACGGGGACACTATCACCCAACTTATCTCACAACAACGAAAATTTTACTGACCCCAATGAAATTGCCACGGAATTCAATGGTAACTTTGGAGAAATTGGTCAGACTATTAATGATCAGGTTCCACTGTCGAGTAATATCATCAGCGACTTCATGAATTGAAACCATTCTGATACCTTCTTCATTGCCCCAACAACCGAGCAAGTAATTATCTTGACAACTAGTAAGCTGGAGGGCAAAGCGAGTACCGATTGTTATGATTTATCAACAATAATAATGAAGGAGTTCACATTTGAAATTGCTAAACCCCTGGTTCATATTTTTAATCTGTCATTTATGCAAGGTAAAGTCCCAGACAAAATAAAAATAGTTAAGGTATTACCGATTTTCAAAGGATGAAATTCTCTGGAAATAGGAAACTACAGACCCATAAGTATTATACCGGTGTTCCCCAAGGTTCTTGAAAAATTAATGTCTCGGAGACTGTCTGATTTCCTGAACGATTTCAGCATACTTTGGGAACACCAGTGCGGTTTCCGTAAAATCATTCTACTATTCACCGAATTTTGTATCTACTACAGTATGTCGCTGAAAGTAACGATAAACCAATCAAGGACTCGACCCTTGCGGTGTTTATTGATCTGTCCAAGGCATTTGATACCATCAGCCATGAGATATTATTAAAGAAATTGGAATTTTACGGTATAAGAGGAATATGTAACTCTTGGTTTCAAAGCTACTTATTGGACAGGCAACAATTTGTTGAATATAATTCCCACCAATTTTCATCTCGAACAGTTACTTGCGGTGTTCCTCAGGAATCTGTTTTGGGACCGACTCTCTTCCTACTTTACGTTAACGATATGAGATACTCCACTGCTCTTAACTTATTATCATTTGCTGACGATACAACACCGTTTACCGCAGGACATGATTTGAATGTTCTAGAGACAAAGGTGAATTCGGAGCTAACTAAAATTTTTAACTGGTGTTGCTGCAACAGGCTTCAGGTTAACGCTAACAAGTGCAAATGCATTGTGCTGCATCCACAAAACAGTCCTCATAAAGCCGACAAGTTAAACATGCTCCTCAATAACTCTGAACTCTCACCTGTTAGTAATTCTTTAAAAATTTGCACTTGTTCATAGTCACCTACTATACGCAATATTAGCCTGGGGCCGCGCGTCATCTACCAGTAAAATTAATAATCTGCAGAGTGCGCGATGCGAGTTATTAGTCGCAAAAATTTTAACAATCATACTGATCCCTTTTTCAAAGAGAATAATATTTTGAAATTTAAGGATCTCTACAAACTGAACGTCTCCCTATTTATGTACGACTGGAACAATATGAATTTAATCGACTCATTCAAGAACTTTGTTCAATATTCATTCCACAACTGGAAGTCTAACAAGACAATCTGGGCTGATACAAACACATAGAGAAAGAACCCAATTCTCTGCCAACCTGCCGAAACATAGTTTCCCGAAGAATTGGAATGAAACTGAAATGGACTTACGATCACTACCCACCAGATACGTCTTTAAGAAACAATTGATTAGGGAATATATACGTAGTTATTCCTCGAATATCACATGTACGTATCACTTGTGCCCAGATTGTAGGCCTACCATCTGAAAGATATTCATATCTCATTGTCAGTATAACCTACAGTCTCCGTGGAAACCCATGGGTGTATTACAGTGCTTTCCCCTACAACAAACAAGCCTGCTCTACTGGTAATACAGGGCCAGCTAACGAAAGTTCGAGTTATAAGTTTTCAGTTAACACAACCTACACTACGTAGTGGCAACCTAACATTTGTTATCTCATCCCAGAAGACCTCAAATTTATTCTCTTGAACCCTTCAAATGTCTAAGCGAGGTCGTCCTAAGAATCATACAACTTATCTGATGAGCCTTGGGTGGTGCAACTGTGATCAACTTCCTACAGAGTATCTTCTCCATTATAGTGTAGTTTCTTCATGTTTTCTAGGAAGCAGCAGGAAGACAGCCATCGGCTATGCTGTCTCCCAGCAATGTACCTTTATGTTTTGTATTTATGATGTATTTCTTTTATAAACATGTAATTGTTTTGGTATGTTGTTAAATAAATTTGTCTATTCTGTTTGTCTATTGTTTAAGGGGATTCCACGAATGGGATTCCAGAAAAAAGGATTCCATAAGTACGATTCCATCTTACCTCGAGTGAATCACACATACTGCTCAAATGACTCGAATCCCATCGAGCAAATGAGCTATCGATCAATTGCTCGTTAGAGTGACTCGCACATATGAATCTTAGCCCCATTTCGGAAAAAGGGGTGCCGAAGACTATATGTTTTTGAAAAAGGGATTCCACAAATGGGATTCCATAAAAGGGATTCCATAAGTGGATTTCCGTCTCACTTCGAGTGACTAGCACATACTGCTCGAATTGCTCGTTCGAGTGACTCGCACATACGACCTTTCGACTTATTTCAGAAAAAAGACATTCCATGGCCACAGGCGTTTTCCAAAAAGGAATTCTTAAAAAGGGATTCCGTAAGTGGGACTCTTATTCGATTACGTAAAAGTATGTTTTTTGGGAAAATGCCTGTGGCTGTGGAATCCTTTTTTTCTGAAATGAGTCGAAGAGTCGTATGTGCGAGTCACTCGAACGAGCAATTGCTCGATAGCTCATTTGTTCGATGGGATTCGAGTCGTTCGCGCAATATGTGGAGTCACTCGTTCGAGCAATTGCTCTGAAGGTCATTTGCCCGACCTGCTTCGAGTCGTTCGAGCAATGATTTGCCAGTAACTGCTCGATAGCTTATTGGCTTTCGAAATGATATAGGCTTTTGTTGTATACAAGGGAGATAACTCTGCATACAGATTGTAGGAAATCAACCACTGGTGATTATAATACTTGAACGAGAGAACCAGAGATAGTTTGGACTGGATAGACTGTTGGTGTTAGAGTAGCATATGCAATAGGCATTAAAAATGCGATTCTGCGAAAATCAGGCCCAGTACTGTACCACTATTAAATAGAACATACCCCCAGGAGTTATCTCGGTCCTATAGCATTACGTGTTATTTTTATATGCACAAAATAGGGCTTCACAAGTCTGTTTTGGTGGTCTGGTGTAGATTTTGGTGGTTTGTAAGGGTGGTCGGGTCTATTTGGGTAATTAGATATACCCCTATTCAATCGCACACCCCCTTTGAACATACCCCTGTCTTGCTGTAGGCCTTTGGGTAACATAGCAACCACGTGCTACCATCGAAACCAAGATGGCGGCTTCCTGTATACAACACGGTCGACGTATCACCGTAACAAGACGCGCTGTTCATGTGAACTAAAACCACGTATCACTATGGGGATGACGTCACAAGATGGGCGCCCATGCGGGTTACCATGGCAACACAACATGGCGCTATTGGGTCACGTGACTATGGCGTCGCATAAGATCCCCGATAAGATTCCCCAAATGAGTCCTCAACGGACGGACGGACGGGCGGAACAGACAGGCTGAGGTCCCCACTAGAAACCCCTTCGACTTTTCAGGTCGGGGGAATAATAATGGCACTGTCACTTGTAACGTTTGTCCTTCAACCCTTGTCCTGCCATGCCCACTTTAGCCATATATGGAGGACCTCTTTGTTCGCCTGTATGTGAGGAAGTTTAATAAAGTTTATGACATTCTTGAAACTCTATCATATGATTAATATTGGAAGGGGCTCTTTGAGCCCTTTCCATCAATTAATCAGATGGTAGGTTTGATCTGCGCATTACAGAATGTACAGATAATCATCATAAAATAGACGACAGCAGTTGCTTTCGGCACGTAAGTGTTAACCCTTCGCCTAAAATGATCAGAGAACCCGAATAAAAAGATATAAACGTTACTTTTTAATTTCAGAACACGACTTCTAGCACTCTATTGGAACAAGCTCAAGGTGGCGCTCGTTCCAACGCGGGGTTAGAAGCTATATTCGTGGAAGCAAAAATTAAAAAAAAACCAATGCTAAAAACATTGTGCATAGTACAAATTGTAAATTGTGCATACAGGAGGGACAGAACAAATACGTTAAGGGAGGGTTAAAAGATTAACGCTGTCGAGTTGCCAATCGTGTATGTCTTTATGGTGCCGTCTCATACAAAATTCACAAACGCAAATCAGCGAATCTATATGATTTTGTTGGGGATAACGACTATTTGTTTCTACAACAGTACAGTCCCATGCGACTGTGAATTAAATTGCCCCTAAATGGTTCTCGCTGATACCAGGTATCATCGTCTGCGTATTAAAAGTCAACTATCCTTTTAAACGCAAAAACAATTTATGCATATCTGAGTAGGTTGGCCCACTCACCCAACGTAACGGCAAAAGCCACCCAGCGCTATTAACAAAAATTGCCATTCAGTTTTCATTTTTTGCCTAACCATAAGCTTAGAGGGGTCATACGCTATGTTTTTGGCGCAGACAATGAAAAAAAATGGTTATTCAATACTTTTGTTTGCAAGTGTCGTCTGCTTTAAATGTTAGGTAAATGGTTAAAAAAGACACTTACCCTGTATCGCTGAATATAAAGATGTAGTCACTCTGGGTGGTACGCTCGACAAACTGGATGCAGGTATGGTCACTCCAGAAGGCCATAGCGGCTTTGATTGTGTTAATCTGTGAAGATGCTGTGCGGAAACAAAAACGAATACGAGTTAAGGCTCAGAAAATACCGGCCGAATTTAACCATAGCCACTCTTGATCACTGCTGCGTATAGTAAATGCGCTGATCTCTTTTCATCTGGATTTCTTGAATACTCAATGATCCCATAGAGAAAGGTGTGTCTTAAGCACCGACATCTTCGTGTGGTGCGGGGCGGGGGCTGTTTTGCTATAAATTAGCAAAGCCAAACAAAAAAATCTCGAAGATCGCTTTTTGAAGAATGAACTTTAATGTTTGTGAAAAATAAATATGTTGATATACCTCACTTTTCTCGGTAATACAAACCGAATATTTTTCAAATACTCATTAATGTAAAACACGGGATTTCCACTGTTCTGCCCTTACGATAAAAATACAGTTGCATCTCACATGTGGTGGCACAAAACACGTCCGATTTCGTTTCCAACGCGAATTGAGAAGGAACCGTTCTAAATAAATCACGTCAATCTTTGGTCAAATTCACCGGAATCGAGATCGCTTTGAAATTCCAAGTTTCTCATATTGATTTATTTACCCGGGATATTAAAACAATCTGATTCGAGTCGAAAATTTACAAAATAAAAATAACATTCTGACTACTTGTTCCTTGACAAATACTTTCCACAACTGGTCATATAAAGATGGAGTGTGCTAAACTTATTATCTATTTAAAAATCTTTTGTTGTGTTATTCCCCGCAGTTTAGTCAATATTTGAAGTTCGATCATCGCGGCCGTGACACTTATCGGAGTTAATTGGGTTCGACCAACAGAATGCAGTAAAATTAAAAAGCAAATAAGGGTTGGTACCCCGTCAACTAACAGCGATGTCTTGTTGGCAATGATGAAAAGACAGCAGTTATCCAGTTAAAATGTGTTTTAGTTCAATTTTCGTGTAGACTGGTTGTTACGTGGGAGATGTGCGATAAATACAGAAAGCACATAAGTTTGAATGGGTTAAGAAACAAGCACATCTAAGAATGTATGAATGGGTAGACCAGGGCAGTCATAAAAAAGTTCAGTTTAGGGGCGCCCCACAGTCCTAAGTCCTATAGCACCACGTACCACCAAGGGCGACTGAAAAAAGAGAATCCGAGCTAAACAATATCCAATAATTATTGGTCGATTTTGATGACTTTCCTGAAGTTATCGGGTTGTTTGTGGTAATTAGGTATATTACCATTCAATCGAACATACCTCAAACACACCTTCAGGGTTAATAACATCCACGTGCTATGATAGAAACCAAGATTGCGGCTTCCTGCAAACGAAATAGATAGCGAAAACACGTGTCACCTAAACAACCGCGCTGCGCACACTTACACCATGTATCACTATAGTAATCACGTCATAATACAGCGGCTCACACGCGATACAATGAGGTAAGTGGGTCACGTGGGTCACGTGGGTATGGTGTCACTTCCGAGGACTTGCAATTATGACCGGAAAGGCACGAGTACAACTACGAATATTTTTTTCATGCACGGCCTTACCCGTCATTAAAATGTGTGGTTTTGCGTCGTCACAAGTAAATTAATTACGGAACCAAGTTTAAAAGTGTGCATATCTACTGTATACTCACTGAATCCAGCGAATGGATCAATTTCGTATGGAACGATCTTGTCTGCCCATCTATATGTCTGAGCAACTAACCCTTTTCTTTTCTTCCTTCGTCTGAAAATAGCGTGAGCAGAAAAAAATTACATTTCCATTGATTTCGCTTTCAACGTTTTAGAGCACAACAAGCCATTTTTTAAAACACCCGTTTGCGCATAATCTGTTTGAATTCTGATACATACACGGTCGCATGCAAATAATAGGAGAGATTAGAGGTGACCTCCCCATCATGCCCCTCCCCCTCCACTGCGGCGATCGAGAGTTACAGGTTTGCTCTTGTTAACAAGAAAAGCTTATGTCTTTACCTGTATGGGCACGCCTCGTCAACATATTCAAGGAGAGGAAAACACATTTTAATCTTTTTTATTGAGAATGATCCCCACCCCGACCCCAGCTTCCCATCTTCGCGATTTCATTCCGTACCACGTGTGACACCATAGCATTTTTCAAAAAATCCCCTGTATTCCAGAGATTTACTGTGGTATACATGGGCAATTGTCTACTATAACATGATGTATTATGATACTTTAATGGTCGCTTCTGTTTTCGGGGTGCCTCTCTACCCCCTACCCCCTCCACCATGAGTCTTAAAAATAGATCGTCATTCATGGTCATGGGCACATACGATAAGTTACAGATTTGATTTCCATGCGAAACTATGAAAGGAAAAGACACTTTTCTAAAAGACTTGTGTAACTCCCTACACTCATGACCAGTTATTAAAATTTCAGGCTCCCATTTTTTCACACAAATGCAACTTGGAACTGAACCAGTTCATTAATGTTTGACAAAGCTCATTGGGCTCTGTCAAATTGGTTTGAACTGGCTAAATTCTTACTTCTATTATGGGAAAAATCGTTACTAGAAATTTTGGTATTTGGCATCAGAGTGCAAAAGGTTAAATGAACCACCAGGGGGTCAGTCCAGTATCAACACACAGGGAGGATATAATAATAATTACATTGTTAATGTAGTTATACGTTTTGGGTCCAAATACTCAATTCCCATTGGTCAGCTGGATGAAAACGTCATGGCCAAAAGTAATTCATTTTCCTTTGAATACATTTGGTCGAACTTTGACCCGCATTTACAGTAGAGCGCAGTGTTTGGGTGGGTTTATAACTTTTAGCGCCTCTCACAGTGATCAGTGATTATAGTTTACTGATATGTTAAATAAATTGTTTTCAACATTCCAAGTTTTGTTGCGAAAGACGGCAGTTTGACAAATTGGGTCAATGCCGAAAACCGGCGCTCAAATCAGAGTTGTGCGCTTTGTCTTTTGTGTGGAGTGGTTTTTCACCTCGTTCGTTCGTACATGTTTTATTTTGTCTTTCTGCTTTGTTGTTTGGTAAAAAGTAGTTTAAACAGTTACGGAATGTAATTATAAGAATTGAATGCAATTTTTATAATCTTTATTGGAGTATGAACGTGTGGGAATGGGTACAAATTGTATGATTCGGGATTCATACATAATTTGTACCCATTCCCACACGTTCATACTCCAATAAAGATTATAAAAATTGCATTCAGTTCTTAAATAACTGGCTGCAAACTGCATTTTTTATTTTATTATTTTATCACCAATGACCCATGCATAGATCGCTTATAATAAGACAAAAATGGGACGAAATTATGCTCTGGACCGAAAAAATCGATCTTACGAGTTTAAATGCATTCTACAGAACGTGGGACAGATGTTTGATGGAATGTGCATTTGTTCTAGTCAAAAATGGTTTGTTCATCGTACTTTTATTGCCACGCTATAGCATTTGCTGATGATGTGGCGTTAAGCACCAATAAATGAATAAATCAATAAATGTACATCTCTACCACACGTCCTTTTTGCCCTTGCTAATATTCTTCTCTGTGTGTTCCATTGAAATATCCACCAATACTAGAACGATAGGAGGTGTACATTGAGAGTTCCAGCCAACTTGAAATTGTTCTCGCTTTGATAAAAAATAGGTTGTTCCTTAGACTGAAAATTGTCTATGGACTTTTCAATGTAAATTCTAAACCACAACCCTTTACCCAACGCAGAGGATTTCAAAATTTATTATTTTAAATATCATTTTTTAAATTTTTTCGAAAAATTTCAACAAAACCATATCATGTGACCCCTCTTTGGAACGAGCTCGACGAGCTCGTTCCAAAGAGGGATCACATGATATGGTTTTGTTGAAATTTTTCGAAAAATAATATTTTTTCAGCTGCTGAATTTGCATATTGCGCGGGCGGATGCGGGCGGATGCGGGCGATTCGTTGGGTAGAGGGTTAAAACTTCGTTCCACTTTTACACATCTGAAAAACGCTGTCCTGACTCCAACATTTCTAAAAATTTGTAATTCCCTTTGGAAAAGCTCACGTTAATGTCCAAACGGCCACAAAACCTGTGGCATGGGATTTTTCAGTGTTTTGCACGGTTTTTGCCATAGCTATGGAAATCCCATAAGCTTTTTCTGGGCCTCCAAAAACTGAAAGTCTAAAAATGTTTTGTAGTGGCTTGACGATTAACATGGAAATCTCCATAAGGAAAACAATATTTGTTTTAAAAAACATGTTTTTTGCTGTCCGTATCGAAAAGTTTTCAGTATACATTATTGTTTCAATTGTTTTTATTTCTTGAGTATTTATTGAAGTGAAATAATTTAATCATTTTCAAATTTTCCACGTAAAGTATTCCTTTACACCCTGAATGTGTCGTTTTATTGTCATGATAATTAGGGTTCACACATGTCTTTTTTATCGGGGGTTGCTATACGCGTCGCTTAGACAAAAGAAGAAGAGAGAATCGATTAATTAATTGAACTGGAAGCTTGATTTAATTTTTAATTTTATTCAGGTCGGCTCTTTCTATCTATATACGCTGTTTAACAATGAGAACAATGAGAGAGAGAGATACAGAGAGAGAGAGGCAGAGAGAGAGACAGAGAGAGAGAGAGAGAGGGTAGAGAGAAAGCAAATCGAATCTCTATCAAAACTCTAGTCTCTTTTTGTGTATTTTATAAGTCTTCACTTGCCATGTGGATTAAAGGGAGATTACCAGAATATTTATTTAAATAACAAAACTCTTGACGATGATCAAGAGTCTGTCTCATAGACCAATGAAATGACGGAATAGTCGACCAATTTGATATTCCTCTTCTTCCAGTTTATAATGGAAAAAACACGTTGTGTTTCTTTTCCATGAACCTCTGTGTTATTTCTCTAACTTTTCCGACTTTAACCAGTAATCCTGCAGTAAACAAACACAAATTGCCACCGAGAATCTAAAAGTTGATCGAAAAACGTTGGGATGTCGTGTCGATTTTAAAAAACGGCACTCGCGAACAGATAAATGCAGGAGAGGTCTGTCAAACAAGATTGAATTGGTTAATTTCCTAGTTGCATTATGGGAAATAAATGCATGTTGAAGTTTCAATATTTTGACACCAGAATGCAGAGGGTTAATCTAATCACCAGAAACAACGGCCGATGACACTTTGTCTTCATCTTTAGATCCTTCTGTTTGCATTATACTTGGACTTTATTTCCGCATATTTTTGTTTGAGCTGCAGAGATGTTTGTCTCAGATTTTTTGGAGGAAACAGTGTCCAGAATAATAGTAGGTTTCTTTAGATGCCAAGGATGGATATGTGGCTCATGATTCTCTTTTGTCAAATCTGATTTCATGTGACGTTTAACCCTTTGGAAGCTGGTAGTGCCTTCATTGTCAGTTCAATGGCAGAAATTGGAAGAGTCCATATTAATTAGTGGGGTAGAGCAATTAACCATTTAATGAAATTATGAAGTGTCGTGTTCCGTGGATCGGGAAGGCGGCCTCGCGGGTTCAAAGGTTTAATTCTAATTAGTTGTGTACAGTGATAGGCTAAACATCGATCACTTGAAAATTATTATTTATTATTTATTTATTTATTGCTGTTTAAGATCACATATTTATGCACAATGGCTAATCATGACCACGACAGTTTTACGGATGGAGGAAGCCGGAGTACCCGGAGAGAACCCCGAGCAACGGCCAGCTCCCAACATACTGACTCCACACAAACAGGGTTAGCATAGGCTGAAGACACGTGGACCGTCGACGTGCAGTACGCATTAGTGCACAACGTCACCGTGCCCCCACGTAGGCAATGGGGGTGAAGTGTCTTGTCCAAGGACACGACGCGGTTGCTGCAGGTGGGGATCGAACCGAGGACCTCTCGGCTTGCAGCCTGCATCTCTACCTACTGAACCATCGCGCCCCCCTTGAAAATTATTAATTTTCAGGTAGATTGGCCGGGGAAAATATTTTTTATAAGGTGTTATTTACAGTTAGATTTGACCAGACTCTTTTTGGTCTGAATATCAAGTTTTTTAACAGTGTGGCGGGAAGTTATCATCATGTAACGAAAGATTTGAACAAACCATGACTTTCAAAAGTCAGATCTTCAAACCGGATGAAACACAAGTACCTGTTTTCGTTTAAACAATATATATTTATGAAAGAATATGAGAAAATACATAATTAGTTATCGTATAATACACGCACAAACTATATGATACAATGGTATGCATTGTTGCAAGGCGCGCAGGATTAAAAGACGGTGTAAGTGGATAGGATTCGGCAGTAAGCCATAAGCTTATATATGCCGTCTACCAAGCAAGCACGACGTAACACGTTGTTTAACCCTTTACCTAACGTAACGGTCAAAACCGGCCAGCCTTATTCACAAAAATCTCCATTTAATTTCTTCTTTTTTTTTATTTTTTTGTCTCAAAAACATAGGTTATGACCCCTCTTGGGAACGAGCTCGTTCTAAAGAAGGGACATAACCTATGTTTTTGAGACAAAAAAATAAAAAAAATTAGTTATTCAAGAATTTTGTTTGCAAGTGTCGTCTGCTTTTCATGTTAGGTAAAGGGCTAAACACGATGTCATAGTAAGACAAGAGCAAAGTTCAGGAGAAATAGAGTGCGAAGATGGAGTAGAGGGAGGTGTAATGTGAAAATAGAAGAAATGGAAAGGATAGGAAAGATACAAACCAACCTGAATTCGAAATCCCATACTAATTGCTACTATTAAGTGTAGTCCGTATCTGTAATAGGATCACCTTCGCAGATCGTTCGAGAGATCGCACAAGGGCCGTCCTTAACGCGCGTGCATTTCACGGATATTCAGTAGACAAGTTACTTGGAGATCCATGTTTTATTACTCCGAAAAATCCAGCATTATGGCACTCGGGGAACGGCCCCGAACAATCCTCGAGGGCCGCATTGTAATCTGCCACGCTGTATTATCGGAGTCTAGAAATACGAATTATGGTAGTATCAACTGAACTTAAATACATGTCACGGCCCGAGGGTCTGTACTGAAAAACTTGTTATCGGGACTGACAGTAACTGATGATAACTGAAAGGGATCAACGTTAGTGTAAAATTGGAATACTAAGTAAGTGACGAGTGTGTGCGGCAAAACTACTCGCGCATTGAACTCACCGAAAGAGTCCACTCAGTATGATATATTCCTGCACAACACTGAAGACAAGAGAATTTTCCATGTTGTCCAATCGCTTTGATCCATACAGTAGTGTTGAGAGGTCGGGGGTAAACGGCAGTGCGTTAATTGTAGAAACACGTGCATCGGTATACACTGGAGGAGAAAATGCTCAGTTGTCTCCAGCTCATCACACTGCAAAGTGGAGATACCGAGAGATGGTTGTCATATAAGTGGACATTGATACAAGTGCAATGCAAACGTAACCTACAGTCATAAATTTAAGCTGCACGGGATTTGGCCCCAGAGTAAACGAGTGTTGGACGCGGATGGCTCGCACTGCTTAGAAACTTTCTGAAATTTATTAGGGAAGAATTTTCTCTTATTGACGGAGGTAATCTGTTCCACTGGTTGGTAACACCCGGGATAAAACAGGCCTGATATAAATTAGTGTGACAGATCGGAACGCGGAGCTTGATTGCCAATCGGAGATTGTGGCGTTGGTTGACAGAAGATGTGATTGGAGGCACCACCTTAATGGAAATATATGGAGGTGTTAGTTTATGGTACATTTTGAAGAAATGGATAATCTTGTGCTTACTGCGTCTTTCCTGTCGTGGATCCCATTGTGTATCAGAATAGAGAGGGCTTTTGCTGGCGCTCACAGTGACACCAGTAACTATTCTTGCTGCAGCTATCTGTATCTTCACTCGGTCAGCTGCTTGTGTTGCTGAGCAATTATCACAGACACTGTCCTCATATTCTAAAAGAGATCCTATAAATGCGAAGTAGATCTTTTCAAGGACTTTACGGTCAAGTGTAAACTTGTGAACCTTAAGCGTCAACATGTGCCCAGGCTTTAGAGCACACGTGATTAATGTGGTCATTCCATGTGCGCCCTTTATTTAAAATTACACCAAGGTGCTTGTGACTCTTAACATAGGAGATCTGAGTTCCATTTAAATGCTGTCTTTCCAGATGATCTAATTTTCAAAACTGGAATCCCGTAAGAAAGTTAGATCATGTGGGATTTTCAAAGATGACTGATTACTGGATTTACTAGGGAGAAATTTGGGTGAGTCTATCATTTAGCTTTTGGTGGGAGAAAATAATGATAAAAAAGTAATAGCTGTATACTTTAATAAACTAGTTTTATACTTCATTTTATGAATGAATGAATGAATTTTACTCTCATTCCCCGAGTACATGCACAATATTTGTTGAAAAAAGTTGATTGATACGAGATAGCTGCGGAGTCTCATAGTGAGAATTCCCTTAAATACTTTTCCAATACGGTTAAGCAAGCTAATTGGGCGGTAGTTAGAATGGTTGGTAAGGTCTTTGTCGGGTTTAGGTATCATGCCTCCTGTGGTCACTTGTCAACATTTTGAGAAGTATCCACAGAAAAGACAACAGTTTAGGAGTTTATGGACAAAGAGAACACATTTTATCGCCAACCAAATTTGAAAGGGGAACCTGTGTTACTATTTCGTCCCCTGAGTTCCAATGTGTTCTATGTGCCTATTGGCACATAGAACACATTGGAAATCAGGGGATGATTTTTGGCTATCGCTATCGGGCCTTTGGTCGAAGTTGGGTTCTTTGAAAATTGAGTCATTATCTTTGACATATTTATTTGCTTTTACCTTGCAAAATAGACAAAGAAAACAGAAAGAAAAGAACAGCATTTGAAGTATAAACACAAAACACCCCCAGGAAACCAAAGTAGAATAACCCAGTCAAACTTAGTGGTCCAGTGGGCATGTAAATTAGACTATCTGGGAGCAATTTTAATTTCCTATAATCGGATTAAAGTGATGGGGTAGATGTGAGAAATTAGACTAACTGGGACTGAACCATTTAAATATATAAAGATGGATGTACTGAAATGTCAGACAGTACCTGTTTTGAGGTATTGGTATCAAAATATCTAATTCTTCTTTAATGGTACCAGATGGACTGCAGCTTGGTGCATTAGATGGACAGTCTGTAAAAAGAAGACAGATTTAAACCTTTCATAGTGCTACTGAGCCAAAGATAAAAAACCCAACACGCACACACACACTTCCAAAGACATTTTACAAGACTTCTTTCAAGTGGACAGAGAAGACAAGCGCTAAAACGTTTATGGTGTTACTCGAGCAAACTACACAGGAATAACTCCCCCAACACGCATGCACCTTCCAAAGACATTCTACAAGATTTGTGTTTTGGTGTGGTGAAGAGTGAGAAAAACGAAACATCGCCCCGACTTTTGATGCTGTATAATCCACGAGGATCCCAATGTAGAAAAGTTATGAAACCCGTACTTTGATTTCAAGACGATGATGGATTTAAACCCTTTACCCAACGCAGACGATATCAAAATTTATTATTTTAAATATAATTTTTTTTAATTTTTCAAAAAATTTCAACAAAACCATATCATGTGACCCCTCATTGGAACGAGCTGAATGAGCTCGTTCCAATGGGGGGTAACATGATATGGTTTTGTTGAAATGTTTTGAAAAATTTAATTTTTCCAACTGCTCAATTTGCATTTGTATATTACGCGGGCGGATGCGGGCGATTCGTTGAGTAAAGGGTTAAAACTGATGTGCTTAATGTTGAAGGTCGTGTTAGTTTTCAAATTCGCTAACATTCTTATACAAGCTTGAAATGCAGGGACGTTAAAAATTGTAAGCGTGAAACACACGACTGAACAGTTTTAAAAATAGAAAACTTCTGTGCAGAAAGCTCTGAATGGAAATACAAAGAAAACGTTTACGAATTCCTTCGTTTCTTTCAAAGCATTCCATGCTTTCACGATCATACGATTTGCGAGTAAAACGGGGGATGCAAGTCACCTCAAGCATTGGGTGATGCTTTGCAGGTATTAAGGAGGCCTCGATTTCCAAACGGGTACGGGTACGTGTTGGTGCATTCGTGATGTACGCCACAGTCTTGGGGTATTTTACACAAAGAATCTTTGAAACATGGATTACAAGTTGTAGTTTATACTGTGATGCACCGACCTGAACATGTACGTCTACGCGGATGAGAAAAGCTGTGGCGTACGTCAGTATGTTCGCTTGTTTTTCACAGTTTTTCATACTTTGGTTGGATTTCACGTTTAGTTGAAACGCGTATAATGCGATTTACACGTTTGAGCAAATGGGTACGTGAAAGATTTTTTATTACTTTCCAAAGTGTGATTTACTGGGATTTCCGGGTTTGATTATAAACGATAACTTCACAAGCGAATTATGCAATCAACAATTGGGTCATATATCCGTGCGCGCAAACGAAGACGCTTTGCCGTGGGTGTAATGGGGACTTTATTGTTTTTTTGTTTTTTTTAACCCTTTACCTAACATGAAACGCAGACGACACTTGTAAAAAAATTCTTGAATAACTATTATTTTCATTGTTTGTCTCAACAACATAGGTTATGACCACTCATTGGAACGAGCTCGACGAGCTCGTTCCAATGAGGGGTCATAACCTATGTTTCACAGACAAAAAATGAAAAAAATATTGAAAATTAATTGGCGATTTTTGAGAATAGCGCTGGCCGGTTTTCGCCGTTTCGTTAGGTAAAGGGTTAAATAATATAATTATCGTTAATAGTGAAAAGTAATAAACAGAGTAATCGCTTGAATGGACTGGTTACGTGAAATAATTCATTCGAGGCGAGGGACTATATTTTAAAACACTCGTGCGCATTCGCGCACTCGTGTTTATACAACGTCCCTCACCTCTCATGAATTATTTCACGTAACCAACATGATGCAGGCCACGAGAACGTAGATCTCCAATAACAATTTGTGCGTTCCTGCGTGTTTTATACCTCAAGGTTTGAAGGGGAGAAATTAGTAATCATATTTATATATTTTTCAAAGTCGCACTCAACAATGAACACATACGCTGTCCAAAATATAGCTTGTCAGGCAGGCAGACGAACTACAATGTTCGCGAACTACATGGCATGTACGAGAAACCAAATCAAACACCGGCGGGGCGGATCTTGAAGATGACATTTTTATTATTTTGGAACATTCCAAAGAAGATATTGATGAATTTTTAGAATTTTTTAACAATCATGATCCAAACATCAAATTGAAAGCTACTATCAGTGAAACTTCTGTTGATTTTCTCGATATGACCGTGTATAAAGGCAAACAGTTCCAGGCATCAGATCTTTTAGAATATAAAGTGTATTTTAAACCAAATGATTCACATCAATTGTTGCACACAAAATCATTTCATCCACCACATATTTTTAAAGGTATCATCAAATCACAGCTCGTTCGTTTCCACCACAATTCAAGTGATAAGGTAAATTTCAACGAGCCTTGTTCTACCCTATTTGGTGCTCTCAGACATAGCAGGTACTCAATGCGCTTTTTGCGTAGCATGAAATCTCAAACGCCGAAAAAGCTGGAAAGTTCTGCAGGAATTACTAATTTCGAACACTGAAAATTAAACACAACAGACCATTGCATATTTGTAGTGTCGTGTTTAGTTAGTTTAAATTCATGTGCGCGGTTCAAGTATCACCTAAGACTCCAATGAATGTGTACGTCTTTTTATGCACAATGGCTAATCGTGACCGTGACAGTTTTACGGGTGGAGGAAGCCGGAGTACCCGGAGAGAATCACCGAGCATCGACGAGCAACTTCAGCTCCTCAACATTCTAACTCTGTTCAAGCGCCCTTCAAGCAGGGTTACAGCAGTTGAAGACATGTGGACCATCGACATGCAGTACGCCTTTGTACACGGTGCCATCCTGCCCCCATGTAGGGAACCGGAATAAAGTGCCTTGCCCAAGGACACAACGCGGGTCGTCTCGGTTTTTGTTTTATTTGCTCTTTGCGTTTCTCATATATTTAGAAAAAAAAATATATCTGATCAGGTGATTACTGTCAATTTCTCATTAGTCTAGTCTCAGCTTTCCATCACATTACTATTAAACGCACATTGGAGTCCCGTTCACCCCCATCCCACCCTGGCGACTACATGTTTCATCCAACTCAAGTTTCATCTTTTCTCTCCATCATCTCCCTTTTCGGGTTTGCTCGAAAAGGTTTGATTACTCCCTTTGCTGTGAGCGCGATGGGCCATTGGTTAGCGCATTGAACCTCAAATCGAGAGGTTGTAGGTCCTATCCTGGCTTGTGCCACCTGCGTTTTATCCTTGAGGAAAATATTTAATCCCAACTGCCCATGTGGGGACAAGTGGCGCGCCAGATGCAGTGTACTAATGCGCCATGTACGCTGATGGTACACATGTGTCTTCAATCGATGCTACCCCTACTGGTGTCGGATTTACCCACTGGGGAGGACCGTTACTCACCGTTGCCGGTGGTTCTCTTCGGTTCCGTTTCTTCCATAAAACTGTAAGACACGGAATATACCTTGATGTTGAAAGCATCCTTAAGCACCAGTACAAAATGTCCCTAGTGTTGTGACCTGCAATAACCTGGCCAGCCCTGATCTTATTTTTTCAAACACCTTAATAACGAGTTATTGTTGGTATACTTTCTCGAAGCTTGCATAATCTTTATCGGCTATAACTATAACCACGCTCTTCTGGTTGTATGGAAAGTCGGGTGAGGTTCAAAGTGGGTTTTATTTCCGCTACCAAACAAATTTTTTAACACGTACGTACACGAGACTAACACGTACGTACGTAATAGTTAACATGTGCGTACATAATAATAATACGTACGTACGTAATAATAACATGTACGTATGTATTTGTATCACGACGTACAAGTTATTGTCACGCATGTACGTGATAGTATTATGTACGTACCTGATAGTTAACACGTGCGTACGTGTTAGTTATCACGTATGTCCATGTTAGTATCACGTATGCACGTTTTAGTATCATGTACGCAGGTGTTAATATCACGTTGGCGTGTGTTATTACCACGTACATGCGTGTTATTATCACATATGTACGTTATAACTATCACGTACCTACGTGATAAACTAACACGTATATACGTGATACTTAACATGCGTGATAGTTATCAGGTACGTGCGCGTGATAGTTATTATGTACGTACGTGACAATAACAAGTGCGTACGTGAAAATAGCACGTACGTACACGATAACTAACACGCACTTGCGTGATACTAACATATTTGTCACAATAAAAGTAGCTTGAACAAGAAGTTTGTTCAAAACAAACTCAGATGGGACTGTATTCGACAGAACGGGCTTTTTAAATCCGTGTAACAACGCAAGCTATACTTGGGCTATGTTGATATCATTTTGGTCTAAGTCCTGAAAGATGTGCAGGAGCAAGACGGTGATTCATTCTTGGGTTTATTTTGTCATGTCTTTTTTACAAAATCGAATGGATTCGAACACAGTTTTAGAGCTTACGAACAGCCAACCCGAATCCTTTCCCCATAACAACACTGACTCTGGTCACCTGCCTTCCCTGGGAGCTTTTCCAAATAGGACATCTTCTCCACCCACACCCCGAGATTTGTTTTTTCTTTTGGTAGGCGGCATGCACCCTGTTGATTTTTTTCACCAAGGACACCTTGCACCCTGCTTATTTTTATACCAAGGACAATTGTAGTATCGGTGTTAAATATTACTAATCTCATTCAATTCATCCATATAACAGTTAAAGTGCGTGGTCAAGCACATACGAGGTACAAAATAGTAGAAATGACACTGCGTCAGTTTAACGTTTCACATCCCAGTCGAAACTCTGTTCATGATCCAGTATTGATGTGAAGTCATTTTAACATAGTGGTTATCAAGTTTTTAATGACAATCAACCAGGCACCTTTACAACTACAATTTCATTTAAAAGTTATTTGAGTAATTTGAATTGTTTTGAGTAACAGTATTTGCACTCCATACAACTATTTGAATGTCTAGTGGAAATCGGAGGATCAAAAAAGCAAATTTGCATATCATTAATCTACTGGTAGACTACTGAGTGGTCCATTAATTGCCTTGATGGATGTTCAAGCCTGTCTTTTAAAGAACAGGGTTCACATCAAACCGATAAATGTTTGGATTGATTGCTTTGCTTTAGCCAATGTTTATGTTGGAAACTTTACAGTTAAAAACTGCAGTGGCGTACCTAAGGTATGGTAGGTATGGCAAGTACCCTGAGCGCCATTTGAGGGGTGGGGCTAGGGCTGCACGGTATATCGATAAACCGATATATTCCGGTATTCAAACCAATATCGATTGAATACTGGTGTAATTACAAAAATATCGGTTTATCGTCATTATTTATTTACCCACAATTTAATTTTCAAGATGGCTTGCGTTTTTTAACTGTAGCCCGGAATGAATAATATTATCCCTTTATCCAAAGAATCGTCTTCTTGTGCCCTCGCAATATACAAATTCAGCAGTTGAAAAATAATTTTCAAAAATTTCAACAAAACTATATCATGTGACCCCTCGTTGGAACGAGTTCTGATAAACTAATTTTGAAAATAATACATTTCGATATCATCTGCGTTGGGTAAAGGTTTTTCGAACCGCATCATCAAGGCATGCTAATTAGTTCCGACTGTGATGCCTCGAGTCTAGATTGTGGTACTTGTGTTCATATATCTGAACAGTTTTCGATATACCGGTATACAGTTTTGAATATCGTGCAGCTCTAGGTGGGGAGCTACTGAGTAGTTTCTATTGAAGCCAGAAAAGCCATCCTCGAATAGTGAAAAAAGAATTTTCTTCAGATGTATGATCTGTCTTTGATTATAATGGGTGAGAAGCACAATAGCCGGATTGTTAAACCACTTATATAAACTATTATGTAAAAACACAGTGCAGGGAGCAACATGACCACATACCTCATAGAACCACTGTTCCGCCTCAGTGCCAGCTGACAGTAAGACTCTTCTCCTGCGTAAATTAGGGAGGTTGTGTTGCTTTTCCGCCTTCTCTGTGTTTACACTATGCCAGTCATGCATTTTCGTCTGAACGGGATTTCCGCCTATGTAGATATCTACAACTAACGTGCGATCCCGCCAAAGCGAGATCGCACGTTAGTTGTAGCTATTTATTTTGGTGGAAATTCTTTTAAGATAGAAACAGCATGCCGTTCTATTCATGTATGTATGCCACATGCTCTATTTCCCGAAGATACGATGTTCCGACCGGATTCATTCAGAGAGAGTTAATCTCACGGGACTTTAGTCTTTCAGTCTGCCCTTTTATTTCTGCAACTCAACGTGTGTTCATCCTGGATCTGGCCTCGATTTGTGTCTCTTGCTCTCTGTTTAAAACTGTAAAACTCCCAAACGCCCGGATTTTAGGGCGGGAGAGGCCTGGGTAAAGCGTAGTAACGCTGTGGTGATTACCTCGAGTAGAACCTACACGGACGAGCCCATTAAAAAAAAACCCCACAAGCACACAGTAGAGGACCACTGCAAATCAGCGAATGAACGTATCATTATTGTTATACTACGATTGTTGGGACACCAGTTAAACGAAACTAGAGTATGAACCATCATCCCATGTGTCTTATATAGAGGAGTATCAGGCTATTCATACCTCCGCCTGCAGCAGCTATAATTTCATCAATAGTCGCGGTAGCTGACACAAACATCTGAAACAAAATGAATTCTGTAATCAAAAAATACGTGAAAATGGAAGAGTCTCCAAGTAGTATGTCAGGGGCCAAACGAGCACCATTATTCTGGAAATCTCATGTAACGTAATCAATCACTTGCTCAGTGTCGTCACACGGGTTGTCTTGGTAGGGCGTATGGGCGCCATGTTGTGATGCTATCATTGTGGTTCTGCGCGAGTTGTTCGGGTGACACGTGTTTCAGTTGTCCATTTTGTTTACTAGCTTGCCTGATGTGATGAAGAGATGGAAATATGGTCCTATATATAATTATGGACTTTTGTGGTGGTGAATATGATGTGATATGAACCTAAAAAACTTATATTGACCGAGGCGTTAGCGGAGGTCAATATAAGGTTTTTAGTCTCATATCACATCATATTTACCACCACAAAAGTCCATAACTGTTTTATTATATACACCACCCTAAATACAATCTTCTATTTATCGATTAAAAGTTCAATTATATCAACTAGAAATACTTTTATTTAACAATAAAATAGTTATCACCTGCAGAATAACATAAAAACAATGTTTATATAGAGATTACGCCGATTGAAATAGAACTGGAGAGGGGATTTCCGAAAGCTATATTTAGAAAGTTGATATTCACTGGAAAACCGGTGAACATGGATTTTTGAGTACCAGTCACGTGTATAACATCCAGCCAATAGAAATGTAGTTATTTATAAAGTATATAATAAACACTTTTATTGACTATTTTCTATTCTCCTTCAAAGAAGAGAAGATATAGCTCAGAAAATGTTATTAAATGTTCCTTTCCTGTGTTTATAGAAGGAAATAGTGTGCAAACAAATTTATGTGCTGTTTCTTTTCATGTTCAGAGAGGTAAATTTTAGACAATTTTATTGAATGTTTCTCTCTTGTGTCCAGAGAAAACAACATTTGTTCTGATACCTACTAATCCCCTAGATGTTAGCCTTGTGGTAAGCAAAAGGAAGCCCAAATTATCAAAAGATTGCGATGATATCTCAATATACCTTCTGAAACATACGGAACACGAAATGCTGGATCTCCTTGCATACATTATTAATAACGCTCCCCCACCCCCTATCAATGGTATAGTGCCACATAGGTCGAAAATTACACCGGTGATACCCATTTATGACGAAGGTAACGAGCACTGTTTTACTTATTATAGACCTATCAGTATACTTTCCGTGCTTTCAAAAGTAATGGAAAAGCCCATGGGGGTTAGACTTGTAAATTTCTTCAACAGATTTGATATTATATCCACGCCAAGAGCCAATCCTATAAAACTTTTATAATTGTATTTTCTAGAATTGTATTGTCTACCTATTAATATAACTGATTAAAATGAATGATTAACATTTTAAAAGATATGGCAATTTGCCAACTGGAAAATTTCCACATCCTTATTTACTTATTTATTTATTTATTGGTGTTTAAGGTCACATACTTATGCACAATGGCTAAGCATGACCGTGACAGTTTTACGGGTGGAGGAAGCGGGATTACCCGGAGAGAACCACCGACCAACGACGAGCAGCTACCAGCTCCCAAAACATCGTAACTCCGCACTGCAGCACAGGCAGGGTTAGATTGGTTGAAGACATGCGCACCATCGACGTGAAGTACGCCTCTGTACACGGCGTCGTCGTGCCCCCATGTGGACAATCGGGGTTAAATGCCTTGCTCAAGGACACAACGCGGGAGTCCGAATCGATCGCTCAGACGGTCACCCATCCGAGGACTAACCGGGCTCGACGTTGCTTAACTTCGGTGATCTGACGAGAACCGGTTACCGCAACGCCACCGCGCCTCCTGCCACATCCTTGAAAATGCTAATGATTCATTTCAACCCATATAAAGTCATAACTCGAAAATACAATTCTAAAAAATACACTTGTGAATGTTTTGTAGTATTGGCCCTAGTATGAATTCAGCAGACAACATGCTGCAACTCGTCCTGTTCTTCAACTCCAAAAATGTGCTGCGATTTTAAAAGGGGCCAAGGGGCCTTAATCGCTCACATAATGAAATTGTTTAAAGAAGGATTTATGGTCATACCCTGCATCTGAATGTTAATATAGTTGATCTAATTTAGTTGGGGGCGTCCGGGTGGAGGAGAAGGGTCTGTTGGGTGAATTTGTTTCCCATTTTTCGCGTAAAATCAATCAAAGCCCTTCAAAACTGATTGGAAAGCTAAAAGAAAAAATCACCCAGTTGATCCACCCCAAACCCCTAGGTACCCCATCCCCTTCACCAAGGGTGAAAGTTTTTTTTTTAAATCAATCGAAATCCTCCTTGATCCCACGGGTAGCCCAAATTTGAACAAAGGGACTTGGTTGAACAAACCGAAATCTGAACCACCTAATGTTGCTGAATCTCAAATATTAAAAGTTGTGACTGCTGGATCAGAAGAAGGTTTTATTTTAGGAATTTCTCCATATTGTATTAAGTTAAAATTCTTTTTCTTGTGTACATCAGTGAGATTGGCAATTCAACCTCACACTGACTCTCTTTAATCACGCGCCGAGGACACTACAGTACACTGTTCAGGTTCCCATAATAATCCTTTAACCCTTTACCCAACGTAACGGCCAAAACCTGCCAGTGCTATTCTCAAAAATCGTCAATTAATTTTCATGATGTTTTCATTTTTGTCTCCAAAACATAGGTTATGACCCCTCATTGGAACGAGCTCGTTCCAATGAGGGGTCATAACCTATGTTTTGGAGACAAAAAATGAAAAAAAATAGTTATTCCAGAATTTGTTTTGCAAGTGTCGTCTGCTTTTCATGTTAAGTAAAGGGTTATTGAGAATTTCTATAAAATATGACTACGTCATTCCTACGCCTTTTCATCGTTGGATACCTAACTGACATACTTTTAATGAGAATTTCTATAAAATAAGATAACTCGCACATTGTTGCCTTCTTCGGTAATGCCTGGGTGGAATGCGACTGTTGCTTTTGCAACCAGGCACTGAAAATCTTGATGCCTTCCCATATGCCCATATATTCTAGATGGGAATTTTGATAATAGAGATAACTTATATATTTCAAGGTGTTGTGCACAATACAATGCTATCTTCTTTTGGGATCCATGAGTGGAATAACCCCTTGGTTCTTCCACCCAGGCTTTGGAAAGCTAAACCGAATACCCTCCCATTAATTCTTTACAAGGAAGTTTATGAAAGATGCTCCCAACACATGTAAGATGTTTTACATGATACTTGGGGGTGTTACCGGGCTGCATCTTATTTGGATGGAAATGGCCTTATATGGTTTGTGTTCGCAGGATATTTTCATACCAGATCTCCATATCACACATTCGTGATAAAAACTTTATAAAATGACATAACCTAGTGATATAAAATCAAATTTGTACATTATCTAGATGTGGCATCTACCCGTTTAATGGTGGTGTGCAAATACCTTATAACTCTTTTCATACATGCATTGCAAAACAGGGGCTTCCGGAACCCACCCCACCATATGCGCTGGTATGTAAAGTGGGCGTCGAAACTGTTTCCCAAACTAGCCAACTCATTATTAACTCTGAACCCGCTGGGGAATCTTAAGATATTTTTGACCAAATCTAGTCATGACTGCCATGAAGCAGCCATGACTAGATGTAAACAAACATTTTCGGAAATTTAACACAAGAGTCTATACAACTTACAAGGGAAAATTTGGTCAAATATCCTCAAATTTGAAGTATTTTAATAACGAGATAATTTCCACTCCTGGACGGGAATATCCCGCAGCAGCATGCAAGGAGTTAAATGGACTGTCTACTGTACATTTCATTCAGACGATGATATCCACAGGTTCATGTGACACTTTATAATGCATTTTATGGTGGTAGTTTTTGTAAATACGTTATATTTGTGGGACTGTTCTCACAACCTTTCTCTGACACCTCGTCATCACTTAAAACCATGTCACCCAACCGTCTCTTGATAACCTCCATTCTTAGTGCTTCCGGTGTGCCCAGATTCCAGATGCCTCTCCACTCTCCAGATACTTACTGAGTGGTGGTTTTCAGTATTACGTATTATAGAGTGGTAGTGGGATATCACTAAACATTTTAGATTAAAAGACAGGCTAACTGTACGAAAACATCTTCTTAAAAAAAACTGTGTTACAAAATTCCGGAATTCGAGGTCTATCCGAAGTTGCTGGCGTGCAATGTCTTTGGTGTACTACTCATATCAAGTGATATCGAAGTTAACCCAGGTACCCCAAACACAGATAGCAACCCTCTCCACTTTTCACTACAACATTTGAAGTATTAGAAATAAACATAGTTTAATAGTTGAAGATATTTGTTTTATTAATTAATTAATTAATTTGGAGTGAATAAACAGTGAGTAAATAAAAATCATGAAATTATTTTGTAAACGTTAACCCTTTACCTAAAATAAAAAGCAGACGACACTTGCCAAAAAAATTCTTGAATAACTATTATTTTCATTTTTTGTCTCAAAAACATAGGTTATGACCCCTCATTGGAACGAGCTCGATGAGCTCGTTCCAATGAGGGGTCATAACCTATGTTTTAGAGACAAAAATGAAAAAAATAATGAAAATTAATTGGCGAGTTTTGAGAATAGTGCTGCCGGTTTTGGCTGGTTGTTTCAGCTCCGACAGCGTGTTGCTCCCTAGATTTTAGCCACCGGTGAAGAAAGACAGGAATCAACACGGTGGAGGAGTGGCGCTTTACTTTTCTAAACAAGTAAATTTTAAACGAATGCAGAGTTAGCATTGGTGGAAGGCAAGTGCACCATTGATGTGCAGGACGTCTGAGTACTAGCGCCACAGTGCCTCTACGTGGGCAATTGGGATTATGTGCCTTGCTCAAGGACACACCGCAGATACCGCTGGTCGGGATCGATCGGTTTTAATTCTACGCGTCAGCTTTAATAACCCAGTTTGTCCCGACTATAGGTGACTATAGTTTATACTAATATTTATTTATATGGAAAGAACCATCTCGAAAAATATTCTTCCATTTACTTTGATTTCATTTGTATACACGCTGTTGGCAGGATTGTTTCACCTTTTACATTTAACATGTTTTTTTATTGAGAATGGCGGGAAGACAGTCCTAGTGGCTATGCTATTCCCCTGTGGTGCAATCATGTATTTGAGATAAATGTATGTTGCAGTCTGTAGTATTCATTCATTCATTCATTCATTCATTCATTCATTCATTCATCCATTCATTCATTCATTCATTCATTCATTCATTCATTCATTCATTCATTCATTCATTCATTCATTCATTCATTCATTCATTCATTCATTCATTCATTCATTCATTCATTCAATCATTCATTCATTCATTCATTCATTCATTCATTCCAATGCCCTAGCCACTGAGCAACAGCGCTTCCGGTATTTTGACACCAGTGTGCAGATGGTTAACACTGGATGTGATGCGAGGGGTGCTTGAGATGCGATAAAGTAATAACTGACAATCTTTCTTCTCCATCAGCTGTAACCAATATTTGAACTGTGAGGAAAAGTCACTGTTTAGGCCAGGGAAAATAAATTAACTGATTCTCGGGCATTTTTTTTTTTTTCAAATCAGTGAGGGAGGGCTTCATTTGTAGGATTTCGGCTGCCTTTTTATACTCAGAAATATAGAAAGTGCATATGTATACAAATAAATTCATTTGTAATTTGCAAAAAAAAAACATTCCTCGAAAAACAAACTGTTGGTACTGCAATTCAAATGCTTCCTAATCTTTCAATGTTCTTCATATTGATCTTTGAAGTAAAAGTATTCAATCTGTGGGGATTTGTCTCGTTATTTACTTATCTATTTATTTATTGATGTTTAAGGTTACATATTTATGCACAATGGTTAATCATGACCGTGACAGTTTTACGGGTGGAGGAAGCCGGAGTACCCGGAGAGAACCACCGAGCAACGACGAGCAGCTGCCAGCTCCCCAACATCGTAACTCCGCACTGCAGCACAGGCAGGGTTAGATTGGTTGAAGACATGCGTGCCATCGACGTGCAGTACGCCTTAGTACACGGCGTCATCGTGCCCCCATGCGGGCAATGGAGATGAAGTGTCTTGCTCAAGGACACAACGCGGTTGCCGCAGGTGGGATTCGAACCGAGGACCTCTCGGCTTGCAGCCTGCACCTCTACCTACTGAGCCAACGCGCTCCCTGTCTCGTTACAATTTATGGTAAAATTGTAACAAGGCAAACATATTTGAGACGCAACTAAATAAATATGCATCAATCAAAAAATGTGAAAAGTTTCGGGTCTCCCTGAGTTTGTACTAATATTGAAAGACACTGAATGGCAATAAAAATGTTCAATGGGGGAAGGGGGGGGGGGTCAAATTCATTGAGGGATTGCCTGAGAATCAAAACACTTTTTTAGCCTTATCACGTTATCGCATCGCACCCAAGGCTCGCATAATGTCCAGTGTATAACGGTGCATGACCATGAGACACACTGAGAATACATGGTTTGGGTTTGATGGTTTAAAAGAAGATGTTTTAGAAAACAAGTTACCTCCGTAGAGGTAGCAGAAAAACAATTTATTCTAGAAATGGTTTTGAAAAACAATTCACACTACAGATTGATTCGCACAAATTTCATTGCACCCTGATGTGAACTGAAATGAGTAAATCTGTTGGCATACATTGTAACCATAATTAAATGTTGCCATTATACTTATGTACAACATTCAATTATCATATTAACCCTTTACCTAACATGAAAAGCAGACGACACCTGCAAAATTCTTGAATAACTATTTTTTTCATTTTTTGTCTTAAAAACATAGGTTATGACGCCTCATTGGAACGAGCTCGACGAGCTCGTTCCAATGAGGGGTCATAACCTATGTTTTTGAGAGAAAAAAATAAAAAAATAATGAAAATTAATTGGCGATTTTTGAGAATAGCGCTGTCCGGTTTTGGCCGTTACGTTGGGTGCTGGATTAAAATAGTTTTTAGCGTCCACTTTGGAAATACTTTCCTTCTCTGTACTAAATCAGGCCGGGCGGTTTGGGTATCTGCGATACCGGAAACAATTAGCAAGGAAAAATAGGAAAAAATGTATTTATTTCAAAATACAACACAAAATTAAAAACTAAATGTAGTAAAAAGAAGGAGGGCTAGGGTGTACGTCTTGGATGATGCTTCGAAACAGTCGGAATATTTTTTGTTCAGTCGGCAGAATAACTGTCCAATTCGTAAAAGTTTACAAATCCAAAATATTATTGCCGATACTGAGAAAAGCATCAATTCTGATGACAGACGATACGTGATAGGTTACTTTCCGCTGTGAGTCGGAAAGTCCGTCACACAGCGGCATCCTCTGGTTGTCACTTACCGCCTGTCAGAATTCCGAACTGTTCGGAACTATTCGGCATTTCTGTGCCCGTGCGAACACCAGACTTACACACCAAAACCGCCACTGAAGGCAAGTTGTTTCATTTTTCCGACACCATCTTTATTTAGGTAGACAATGGAATGTCAAGGTTTCTTATTTTATTCTGCTTTTTTTGCGCGTCAAAATTTACACTTTCATGGCTGACAATTTTTGTCGCCGGAAGAGATTTACGGGAAAGGTAGCTCTCGTTAATTTTCTAAAACGGTCAGTAAATATAACACGAAGAATGTGCGCATCATTTCACAAATTATAGGCATTTTCTTGCAGAGTAGTATAAAAAACTGAAGCTGGTTTTATACAACTTCATTACACCCCTAACGTCTAATTATAATAGGAATCGGTAAAAAATAAATTGCGTTCTCCCCTCACTAGTGAGATCAACCACCTCGGTGATTAACATGGCGTGTGAACTTGAAATTTACAAATGAATTTTCACAAGCGCAAAACAAAAGTTGTTCTCGCTCCACCAGTGAGTATAGCAAGATGAGGCAGATCACGATGGAATGCCAAAATGTATTAATGCCCGATCGAAATTTTTTTGGTCGAAGCACTGATAGAGTTATCTTTCTTGGTGCGTAATGTATTCTCGTCTGCTTTGTTTACAAACATGGATGAAATCGACGTGTTAACAGAAACGCAAATTGAAAATTCATTTTACTGAATTTGTTTGTGGCTAAAAATTACGTCATTTCGCCAACAATCCCGAAAACTATTTTGTGTGGATGTACACAACATCCAATGTGACCTATGTCAGCGGAAACAGCGATCGGCTGATTGTGTAAACAGATTGATTTCTTGCGTGGTATGGGCGTAGGTTTGGATCGTTTCAGTTGAAGCTTCAAATGAAAGGGGCATAATAAAAAGAAAATCTAATGTTTTCTTGTGAATACGGGGATTAATCTCATTCGTGGGTGAGAGAATTTGTATTTCCACTCGCAGCAAGCTGCTCGTGAAAATACGAATTCTCTCACTCACTCATGAGATAAATCCCGGTATTCACAAGGAAACATTAGATATCCTCTAAGTATCCCTAATCACTTTGGCCGTTTGACTTGTATTTTCTATTGAAACCCTTTTTAAAAATTTCGAAAACGGCGGTTTCCCTAGCTTTGGATGTTCTGTGACTTTTTTTCTGTTCAGTTCGCATCGTAACATTTGATGCAGATACTGTTTTTTCCATTAGTATAAAAGTTTAGGAGGTGCGACCTTTTTTTCTCGGAAGAATAAAAATTTGCAAATTACTGTAAAAATACCGGCGCTAAACAAAGAGACAATGTGGATTCTTAGTGTTGAGAGGTGTAAGACTGACAAACATTCTTAACTGGTAGAGTGCTGGAAGCCCATATTTGGGCTTTATTCTGAAGTGATGGTACCACAATTTAAAGACTTCATATTCTGTGGATGTGCTTCATATTATCTTTGAAGTGGGTTTATTTTATCTGTTAGGATAAATTCATTTGAAATATAAGAATAAAACATAAAACCTTGCGAAGCATTGTTACGCTTTAGAATACCTGCACGGGGTATTTGGATGTTGTCCAACAATTTATGAATGTTTGTCCTACGGGGTTTTGTCTCAGAAGTTTTTGTTAAGCATTCTGATAAAAAAAATCCCGACAGAAACTAGCGAAGCACGCATTACTTTGTACTGATTACGTCTGTCGAAAATTACTTGGATCACATATTAAGGTCTTACCCAGAACAATAAGTAGCGGAGCTTGAACACTGAGATTTTCTTGAACCCCCAAAAATTCAAAATTCATTTTTCGCCTAAAAACATAGCTTATGACACTGGGAACACTCCTATCAGGCTGAAAGGTGAATACACCAGACGTTACCTCTAGAAAGTTCGTTCCAAACAGGAGTGACTCGTAAGCTATGTTTTGGGGTCAAAAAATAAAATATGAATGCCGGTTTTTGTGAATAGGGTTGGCCAGATATAGCCTCTGCGTTAGGTAAAGGGTTAAAAGAAGGTGGACGGCCTGCTTATCCATTGTGTTAACCCTTTACCTAACCTGAAAAGCAGACGACACTTGCAAAAATAATTCTTGAATAACTAATTTTTTTCACTGTTTGTCTCAAAAACATAGGTTATGACCCCTCATTGGAACGAGCTCGACGAGCTCGTTCCAATGAGGGGTCATAACCTATGCTTTTGAGACAAAAAATGAAAAAAACCAATGAAAAGTAATTGGCGATTTTTGAGAATAGCGTTGGCCGGTTTTGGTCGTTACGCTGGGTAAAGGGTTAAATCATCTCAACACGGGTGTTGAAATATCTAAATTTCACAAGGAATTTCTTTCGCAATGCAACTAGAAAGTAAACTAATTCAATCTTGTCTGACAGAGCTCACTGAGCCCCGTCAAACATGATTAGCTTGGTTAAACTTCTAGCTGAGTCACGGGCGAAATTTATTGCCTGACATTTCATCATTTTTAGCTAGTTTAGTTTAAACAATGTTTTTTTCCACTTCTCAAATATATACAATTTTATTTTACAATCAACATATATTTTGTCTGTATTAACTCTATCCGACCCCTTGATAGAGATGTTTGTATCAGGGGGTCGGATACAAGCACGTTCCTTTCGCGTGAGTTCCATTTTTTTTTCTTTTTGTTCATCCGTACGAATAAATAGTTCGTGATATATTCGTCTACATTCTTGACTTACCCACAATATATTGTAAGATAAAATGATTATTACCATTATGTGGATGTACAAAATATGTATCCAGCGTCTCGCTCCGGGTTCTATGGGTAGATCACGACTCGTCTTCGACTCGTCGTGATCTACCCTTAGAACCCGGAGTTCGACTCGGATACATATTTTGTACATCCACATAATGGTAATAATCTCTATAGATCAGTTATAGAAAGTGTGGATTCAGCATTAAGCTTATGCGAGGTTGTTTCCACCAGTAAAACATTTGAACACAAAACAGTCGAGAAGACAGGTACGCATACAATCAAAGTAACCGTCCAAACCCTATAATGGTGAATTCATTTCATTTTCAAAATATAGTTACGATTTGATAGTAGGTTTGGTACAGGGGGGAATAAGAGATAATTGTATAGGCTGATAACATAAACAATGAAAACAAGAAGATGGCCGATAATGGCAGAAAAGAGTTACTGATTATAACGGGTATAAATAACTGCATGTAGCTGAACCACCTCCATTCCGTGCTTCGTTTCAATTGAGGTACCTTGATAATTGTCGGTTTTTACGATAGTTTATCTTAGGGGAATGACTTTCATTAATGTCTTTCAAGAAGTGCTGACTGCTGACTCAGGTCAGAAACATAAGAAAAAGAAGAAAGAATTTCTGAGGGATTTTTTTTCGCAATGCAACTAAGAATTTAACAGATTCAGTCTTGTTTGGAGAGATGTCACTGAGCCCTGCCAAACATGATTTAATTGGTTAAACTTCTAGCTGAGTCACGGAGAAAATTTACTACATTAAACATATTTTTATTTGACATAACTATTAAGCAAAGTGATTGGAGGACAAGTGCTTTCCACTTAGTAGAAACCTCCGCTCCCATAACATGAATACAGAAAATGTTACAATGGCGAAACAAAGAAGTTTTTGAAATTCAAGAATGTAAAATAAAATATTTGAAAGGGTTTATTTATATATATGTGTATGTGTACAGATAAATATGAATATATAGCAGTAAACAAAGACAGAAAAAAGAAGAAAGAAAGAAATAGTGTTGTTTCTTTTGCATTCTGTGTCTCTCTTGATTTGAATCAAATTAATATTCAAACCCAAAGGTCGCTTGGGCGCTGTTCTGATTAGGATGTGTGAAAATAATAATAATAATAATAATAATAATAATAATAATAATAATAATAATAATAATAATCTCTCCGCCTTCTGTGCTGCAGCTTAGGGACGTGTCTAACTAGATCCATGCCGGTTCACACATGAGGTAGGGGAAAATATACTGCCTGACATATCATCATTTTTACATCACTGTGTAGGATTAGCCCTATACCTAACATAAAAAGCAGACGACACTTGCAAACAACATTTTTGAATAACTATTTTTTTTATTTTTTGACTCAAAAACATAGGTTATGACCCCCTCATTGGAACGAGCTCGACGTTTGAGACAAAAATGATAAAAATGATGAAAATTAATTGGAGACTTTTGTGAAATCGCTGGACGGGTTTGGCCGTTACGTTGAGTAAAGGGTGAAAGTACAAGAAATCCGACAAAACTCTAAATTTCCATTGGGTGAAAAGAGGGTACCCGTCCAACCACTTCATCCGACAATTCTCGAGCTCACACTGATTTCTCTTCTATCAACACAACCTTGCCTGCCATGTTAGAATTAATTCAAGTGGGATGTCAGTGTAATCGTAACATACCTGCGTAGCTGAGCCACAAAAGAGCAAAATACATGGAAACAGATGCATTGTTACTCCCGACTATGACGCGCTTAATTCTGGTACTGACTCGACTTACTTGGCTGCTCAACATTTAATTTGATACAAAGTAATGAAGCGTGATGCCTCGATCTCAGTGGCCCAATCAATTAAATTACAATTAATTTTCTCTTTTCCAAGAATGGGCGGAAATTACCTTTCTTCTTTGTGCTTGGTTGCATATTCGTACGGCCCCGGGTGTTTCCAAATTCGAATAAATTTTAAATATTATTAAAAAGTAGGTGCAGTTTAATTTTTAGGATTTCATTTTGCCTGAGGTAAACTTTTGTGCATTCTCTTTTTAGCCAGTTGAGCTTCCAGCAAAACAAAACTGATCCAGTGCCCTATTTTTGATTTGTAAATAAATAAAAAGCTGATTGGGAAAATGATTCGAAAAATATAACAGATCAAAACCTGTCACCCATCTTACCGCAAAGCACCCTAAAACATGCACGTCCGTCACTTCTCTACATTAAGATATCGAGTCAATTCTTCAAAACTAGTGATTCATCACTCAGAACCCGCAAACTTCCCACTAACGACAAGAACGGATGAGTCAACCGCTGAACAGAGCACATACCCGTTAGTCTGTCCACATATATGCCAAAAAATACCAGACATTTTCATATTCATTTTATCGATGAACATACCTGTTCCTGATAACCCACAAACTACACAGCATCCAATCACTCTTGATAGGCCAACACCACACTTTAGATCAGGATAATAAACGCCTTGCGTCAACTTTGCCCGGACACTCGACTCCTATACAGCCTCCAGACAAAACACAAAATCACAGAATGAAAGAGGTCAGAAATGTGCTCGAAATGTGCTCACTTGCGACACATCGTCGCCTGCGCGCCTTCGGCGTGCAAAAGCCATTCATTCAGCACATCCCTTATTCGCATATTGGACGCCAAAGTGTGAACATCCAAACTGATTAAGATGGAGCTACCAACTTAAGTACAAATACGCTGTTATGCCAGGAGGATGATTTCGCAGAAATGTTACAAAAATAAACTGCGATTTTATCGTGAAACAGTCGATATTAAACAACCTACACCTAAACTACAAATTATAATCAACTTGACCCTAGATGAAATTTGCCCCAAATATGTGGTTCACCCCTGGATAAGAACAATCTCCGGGGACACCCTCTCATTCATAAAATCTAAACGGAAAACGTCCCGCTCACTTCCGAGCGCCACCCCGCCAAAAATGTGGACCTCAAAAATACCTATAATCGACTTTATGGCAAGGTACAAAAGGTTTTCCAGGACGAACAACAAGGAAATTGGAAAAGGGCAACTTCCACCCTTAATGGGACAAGGGAAGGCCAAAAATTTGGAACACCTTCAAGGTGTTAACAGGGCAAAAGAACCTTGAAAAGTAGCAAAACATCATCCAAGCCCCTAACTAAGGAAGATGGCTCCACTGCCAATAACAATAAAGAGAAGGCCGACACCTTTGCGGACCTCCTAAAGAAAATTCATCACCCCCCATGAGGGCCTTGGCTTTGACAAGGTCAAACACGCGATAGACAGCTTCGTCAGTGACAAACCCCAGATTTATCGCGATCCTAATTTCAGCACCGACCCTGAAGAAGGGGACGACGACGATCTTCTCGCCCCATCACAAACGACGAAATCATCAACATCATAAAAAAATACAGGAACTCTTCCTCACAAAGGAAGACGAAATTAGCTATAAAATCCTAAAACAAAACTCTAACTTGTTTTCTACCAACAACCCTCTATAATGGATGCTTCACACATGGCTACTTTCCAAAATGTTGGAAATCAGCTATAGGTGTCATGATACCCAAATCCGAAAAGACCACACTAATCCGGCTAACTCCCACCAATCAGCCTCCTCGGCTGCATCGGCACGGTCTTCGAAAGAGTCCTTACCAATCGACTAAGGGAACACATAGAAATCACGAACTCCTTCAACAAACAGCAAGGAGCCTATAGGAACCAGGAGGAAGATATGGATCACATTTATCGCCTTGTTGAACTTCTGAAAACGGCCATTCAAAACCAACAAGTAGGCTATGCAATCCTACTTGATGTCGAAAAAAGCTTTTGGAGTTTGGCAGAAGGGAGTCCACTGTAAACTCACCAAGTTTAATCTGCCGCTAAAATTACTAAGACTACTCTCCTCCTTTTTAAATGACCGTAAAATCAAAGTCCATGTCAATAACGAAATGTCCTGTGGTTCCTTGCGAGGCCGGCACACCCCAAGGGTCTGTCCTCAGCCCTTTCTCTTCATCATTTATGCCAACAACCTAAAAATCAGAAATAAGCGTGTTCAAATCTCCAAGATCGCCGACGACAAAGGATTATGGGACTTCTGCGGGCGAACCCCTACACCAAAACATCCCTGCAGAGCGCTCTTGGCGGTGTGTTAAGTGGAGAATAAAGCCAAAGATAAACAAAACACGAATAACCTTCACCAGAATGATCAAAACCGTGACTTTAACCTGAGTCTACAGGGCAACGTCCTCCCAAAAGCACCGAGGCCAAATTTCCAGCATAACCCCAGACAAACGACTCAATCTTAATAAACATACCAAAAATAAAGCCTCCAAAGCGACCAGAAGAATTAATCTACTAAAAATGCTACGTGGCACCTCCTGGGGAGCAGATGAGGCAGTCCCGCTTAAACTCTACAAAGCATTCGCTCGCCTCGTACTTAACCCATTACCCAACGTAACGGCCAATAGCGACCAAAATCTCCATTAATTTTCATTATTTGGGGGGTTATAACGTATGTTTTTGAGACAAAAAATGAAAAAAATTAGTTATTCAAGAATTTGTTTTGCAAGTGTCGTCTTCTTTTCATGTTAGGTAAAGGGTTAAGTACGGGGCACTCATGCTCAGCGAAATCAATAAGACCAACATCCTAAAAGTTAAGTGTCCAAAACCACGCGCTCCGCATCGCCATTCGTGCCCCCTTTGACACACCCATCAGACTCCTCCACGAACGAGCTGGCATTGACACCATCAAAGACCGGCTTGCAAAACTAACCCCCAAAACCCTCGACCACCTTAAAGACAGTGCGCTAATACGCGATTTATACCAGATCTGCGCCAGCCGACAAAAACCTAAATATTCCAAAAATAACCAGTATTCGCCATTCAAGGCAAATCTGATCCTAATACATCTTTATGTTACTGTTTTCAATTATCTTAAAGTCAACCTTCCTGTCCCCGGTAGACCACCAGCCAATGGGAGTGGGGGAGCATGACACTTCCTTTTTTCTAATTTCAGACGCCGCAACAAATACACAGAAGACACAATACGCATCATAACTGGCATGACAACAATAGAAGACCACGTCCATCGTTAGAACATGACGCAACCACAGAACAACAGACACCACTATCATGGGGAGGCGAGCGTTGGTCCTACGTCCCGCTGATGGCCTTTTTTGTAAAACGTCTCTATGACATACCTTTGTCTCCGTCAAATAGGATAACAAGCAGAACCTTATTATGGTCGGCCATGGGGAAATATTTAGTTCCGTGATACCAATAAGAAATACATATTTTGGCTTCCAAACCTGATTTGATTATTATTCTTGAAGATTATTTGACATTTAAATATTCACTGGGGGACCACATACCTTACAATACTGTTTTATTGTTTTGATAAGTTATATTTTGTCACAATCAGCAATAAAGGTTATATATTGCCCAAAATAAAGTTGTTAATGCAAGCAAGTTCACATTTTGATCAAGTGTAGCATCCAGGTGCATACTATACCCTCTGACAAATGCCAGGTAACAGCCTATTTTACTTTATTATACACATTTATTTAAACAATGGTCCTACATAGTACTAGGGACAGAGGAGGATTCTAATGTTCCACCCCCCCCCCCCAAATCACCATTCAAACACACAGCCAGAAAACCTATATTACACTTCTATTCACTGGTATTTGGAAGGTTTACTGCATATAATGTTGTTAAAATGTCAGAACAGAATTTATTATGGAACACAGATGTGGGGAGGGGGGGGGGGGGGGTACAGTAGAAAAATAATAAAATAAAGTGACAAACATGCATGAATGACATTTGAACATAGCTACCAATAAAGGAATCTGGAACTAGTGCTATCAGGATTCCCATGTAACAGCACAAAACTACATTAACAATTGTGAAATATTGTTCTCGCCTTGAACCAAGTCCCCCGTCCACCCAGGCTGGACCCCCAGTTGATGAAAAATAATTGGAGAGACTGTACAGTATGTTTTGGAGACTGAAGTTAATAGCATACACTCTCAGTTTCTTATGGTTTGCTTTTGGACTACATCACTCATGGTCCATTAAGTTTATTCTTTCTGTTTGATAACCTTTGTCCTGAAAAAAAATTATATTTTTCATTGTATGTCCATCAGGCAAGGTGTTTCTTTACTTTTCATTTACATGCCTTTACATTGTTAATAACTGGCAACTGACGCCCCCCCCCCCCCCCCCACCCCACCACCACCACAACACACACACACACATACGCAAGCATATTAAACATCAAAGAGCACTATGTGCTTGAAGTAAATATCTGATTCATCCTCTTTGTCAGAATAAGTGTCTGTGGGGATTCAAACGGAAGTTGTGAAAGTGCACTTATGGGTACTTGCAGTACAAGCACATCACTACAGAATCAATATTTGATCTTTTTAGGCATTTTAACAGCGTTGTGAGATACCACAACAGCTATGCCAGTCTTACTGTTGGACAAAATCAGTGTTTTGTGTTTTGTCAATTGTCAAAGTGATAGCTTAAATTTACGATTTTGTTGTTTAAAAGTGTATATATTTTTCTATAATCTTTCTCACTCGGGTAAAAGCGTATATATAGGTATGTATGGATCCCCGAAGAACCGATTTGTCAGGTAAGTCATCTGTGTATGTAATTAGAAATAAATCAGTGAAGACGCAATAAAAGTGATAACTTTAATGGAGCGGAATCTTAATAGGAGCCCGTGACACCAATTAGAGCTAATCTGGTCTGAATCAAAGATCTTGCTTTATTTCGTCTTTCTGCTTTGTTGTTTGGTAAAAAAGTAGTTTAAACAGTTACGGAATGTAATTATAAGAATTGATTGCAATTTTTATAATCTTTATTGGAGTATGAACGTGTGGGAATGTGTACAAATTGTATGAATCCCTTCGGGATTCATACATAATTTGTACCCATTCCCACACGTTCATACTCCAATAAAGATTATGTAAATTGCATTCAATTCTTAAATTAAGACAGATCTGTAGCGGCTAAGTGCAAGAGCAGCAATGAAAATGAGAAGTAATGTCCTTGCGATCGAATAAGATTTTCTCGAAAATTGTATGAATCCCTTCGGAATTCATACATAATTTGTACCCATTCCCACACGTTCATACTCCAATAAAGATTATATAAATTGCATTCAATTCTTAAATTAAGGCAGATCTGTAGCGGCCAAGTGCAAGAGCAGCAATGAAAATGAGAAGTAATGTCCTTGCGATCGAATAAGATTTTCTCGAAAATTTCATTCCAGTCTCAATATGTGTAGGGCTTTGGGTCATAGGCGAAAAGCTGGGGATGCCCCCATGCTATATGTTAGAGGAGGTGCCGCATCGGTACGAGAGTATAGGCACGTTGTAATGTAAGGGGATCCACAGAGCTCATATTTAGAGTAGGAACAGTCACGGCCAAGTCGGTGGTCAAATATGAATATAGATTCAGAATAGAAAGTAGGAGCTCCGGGAGCTCACGAATATTGACATTCGGGTAGAATGTATTACCTGGTATAGAAGGCAAGCCACACGTAGACAGGGTTTACTTTGCCTGTATGGACATTAGTCTGTGGTAACTAGACTAAGTGGCGTCTGTTAGAGTAAAGCGGTCCAGTAAAGTGACAATACGTTAGTACCCGGACGACGGCAGTGAAAGAGTGACATTCCGTTACATTATAACCCGCGGTGGCTACTTTACCCCTCCGAAATGATACACCCCATTAAAGAAAAAAGTGATTCCCTCGGTTAATTGCAAGACTGTGCATCGTCCCGTCTTCATGTCAAGCGGCGAAAATGAATAGTCTTAATTAAAGCGTGTACAAATAAAACGTTTCAACATGTCGCGGTAATTCTAATCAACACCCTGTGCATCGAGTGAATAACAAGCTAATACTAGACTTTATGATTCTGGAGAATCATGGCTTTTCCCAATTAGATTCCATGATTTTTCTTGACCCCCACAGTGTCTGATGAATTGTTTTTAACTGTCTCACTAAAGTTCCTTCATTGATGTTATGAGAAAGGTGAGTATAGTAGTCTCAAATGACTCGGTTTGGGTTTGATAAAAAAATGTTTAGGTAAAACCCATCATTAATGGTAGAATGGGTTAATATCAATACCAATGTTTCCCTATCAGTTTTGCGTCTGGTAAAAGAAGTTACGTTTCTCTGTGGCATTTCCATTTGATGTCATGGTGTCCAAAAACAGACTATTTCCTCATTTTTTTTACATTTAGCAGCCCATGAAGGGTTAACAAATGCCTATCAGAATAAATGATCCATGCAACTGGTCATATGACACCAAGACCTATCAACGGCCATTTTCTCTTGAAAACCCCACAAAATGTTTGTAAAGAAATCCAGGGAAAACGATTTTTTAAGCTTTTGATGGGTATCCCTGTTAACCTCCCCAACAGGGGTTAACGCTTGGCTTTTTGAATACCTTTATTACTTACAAAAATGGTCCTCTGTGAATTCCACTTCAAACAAAGGGGATTATGTTTTTCTCTCATGTATACATTAGGTGCTGTGCGTGTCTGAAAACAGGCCCATGTTAACAACATTACGATGCTTGGCAGCTTGTAGATGGTTAAAAAACGCTCACCGGAGGACTTTGTCCATGCAACTTGTAATGCCACATAAACACCTACGAATAGTCAATTTGTCTTGAAACCCTACAAGTTACCGCTAGGGAAATTCACAGAAAATGGGAATTTAAAGCTTTCAAGGGATATCTCTCTTTAGCCTGCCCAAAATGGGTTAAAACGTCGACTTTTGAATACCCTTACTACTTACAAAAATGTTTCCATATAAATTGTACGCGCGATAAAAGAAGGCACTTTTCTTTGTGGTGTACCCTTTGGGTGCGGTTGGTGTGCAAAAACAGCCCATTTTATCGCAATTTTGACCTTCAGCAGCCCGGGGAGGGTTAACTAATGCTGACCGGAATATTTTGTTCATGCGACTTGTAATGTCACACCAAGACCTGCAAATAGCCGATTTTTTTTGAAAACCTACAAGATGTTGTTAGAGAAATCCACAGAAAACGGGTATTTTAAGATTTTAATGGGTATCTCTCTTTAACCAGCCCAAAATGGGTTAAGACGTCAAATTTTGAATACCCTTACCACTTTCAAAAATATTTTCCGATCAATTTTGCGTCCGATAAATGAAGGCCCCTTTCTCTGTGGTATATCGTTTGGGTGCTGTTGGTGTCTAAAAACAGCCCATTTTATCACTAATTTTACGTTTAGCAGCTCGGGGAGGGTTAACTAATGCTGACCGGAATATTTTATCCATGCAGCTTGTAATGTCACACCAAGACCTGATAGTGACCAATTTTTCTTGAAAATCTACAAGACTCGTTTAGAGAAATCCACGGAAAACATGAAGTTTTGAGCTTTTTTGGGGTATTGCTGTTTAACCAGCCCAAAACGGGTTAACACTTGGTTTTCTGAACACCCTTATTACTTACAAAAATGATCTTCGGTGAATTCCACTTCCAATAAAGGTAGTTATGTTTACCTCTCGGGTATCGTTTGGGTGCTGTGGGGGTCTGAAACCGGCCCATTTCATCAAAATTTCGATGTTTGGCAGCCTGTGGAGGGTTACCATATGCATCGCCAAATATGTCGTGTGTATCAAAGGTTGTGTCATAGGCAGGTCTAGTAATGATGGATGTTTAAAAAAAATCCTAAAGACGTGTTTCGAGAAAGTGCCGATAAACCCCAATTTTGGCAGTTTTTTGCCAATTCTGGCGAAATAAGGGTTAAATCGAAAATTCCGCTTCGGTACATTTTTAGATTTTTTGCCACTCTATGCGTGTGCCAAATTGTGTGAAAATCGGTTCGATAATGGCTTCTGAATCGTACGGACAAAAATGTGTGGAAAAAAAAAAAACAAAAAAAAAAACAAAAAACTAGACTTTATGATTCTGGAGAATCATGGCTTTTCCCGATGAGATTCCATGATTTTTCATGACCCCCACAGTGTCTGATGAATTGTTTTTAACTGTCTCACTGAAGTTCACTGATGTTATGAGAAAGGTGAAGATAGTAGTCTCAAATGACACAGTTTGATAAAAAATTGTTTAGGTAAAAACCATCATTAACGGTGGAGTAGGTTAATGTCAATATCATCGGCCAACAAGTCAATGACCGACAAAAGGCATTATGTTTGTTTGACACATACCCACTGAGTGCTGTGTCAATTTAAAAATGGTCCATTTTATCTCAAATGTATCCAAAATATTGATGTCTGGCAGCTTGTAGAGGGTTAACAAGTGCCAACAGGAACATTTATTCGTGCAACTTGTAATGTCACACCAAGAACTGTGAATGGCCATTTTTTCTTTAAAATCTACAAGATGTTTTCAGAGAAATCCAGGGAGAACAGGAATTTTAAGCTTTTGAAGGGTATCATTGTTTATCCAGCCCAAAACGGGTTAAGTGATGTTTTTGGAACACTCTTATTACTTCCAAAAATAATTCTCTGTGAATTCTACTTCCACTTATTTTGATCTCTCCTCCCAACTTCGGGTGGTGTGGGTACGCAAACACAGCCTATTTTATCAACATTTTGATGTTTGAGAACCTGCATAGGGTTAACAAATGCTTACAGGAATATTTTGTACATGCAGCTTGTAATGTCACATTAAGATCTGAGAATGGCCATTTTGTCCTGAAAATCTATGGGATGTTTTTAAAGAAATCCTCAGATAACACAAATTTTTAACCTTTTGAGGGGTATCTCTCTGTAACCAGCTCTGAAGGGTTAATGCTTGGTTTTGTGAATATCTTCATTACTTACAAAAATGATCGACGGTGAATTCCACTTCCAATGAAGGGGGTTATGTTTATCTCGTAGGTACACATTTGGTGTTATGGTTGCCCAAGAACAGCCCATTTTCTCCAAATGTCTATGCTTGGCAGCCTCTGGAGGGTTAACAAATGCTTACCGAAACATTTTGTTCATGCAACGTGTAATGTCACTCGAAGACCTGCGAATGGTCAATTGCTCTTGAAAATTGTTTTTGAGAAATCCACAGAAAACTGGAATTTTAAGCTTTTGAGGGGTATATCTCCTTAACCAGTCAAAAATGGGTTAAGACCTCGATTTTTGAATACATTTACTACTTACAAAAATGTTTCCCTGTCAGTTTTGCGTCCGGTAAAAGAAGTTATTTTTCTCTGTTGTATTCCAATTTGATGTTGTTGTTGTTCAAAAACAGACTATTTTTTCAAAATTTTGACATTTAGCAGCCCATGGAGGGTTAACAAATGCTTACCAGAATAATTTATCCAATCCACTGGTAACGTAACACCATGACCTTTCAATGGCCATCTTTTCTTGAAAACCCTACCAGATGTTTGTATAGAAATCAAGGGAAAAGATAAATTGTTAAGCCTTTGATGGGTATCACTGTTAATAACCACAAAATGGGTTAACGCTTGGTTTTTTGAATACCCTTATTACTTACAAAAATGGTCTTTGGTGAATTCCACTTCCAACAAAGGAGATTAGATTTATTTCTCAGGTACACGTTGGGTGCTGTGCGTGTCTGAAAACAGCCCATTTCAACAAAATTACGATGTTTGGCAGCCTGTAGAGGGTTAATAAACGCTCACCGGAATATTTTATCCATGCAACTTGTAATGTCACACAAAGGCCTGCGAGTAGTCAATTTTTCTTGAACACCTACAGGATGTATTTAGAGAAATCCACAGAAAATTGGAATTTTAAGATTTTAAGGGGTCTCTCTCTTTAGCCTGCCCAAAACGGGTTAAGACTTCGTTTTTTGAATACCCTTACTACTTACAAAAATGTTTCCATATAGATTGTGCGCTCGATAAAAGAAGGCACTTTTCTTTGTGGCGTACCCATTGGGTGCTGCTGGCGTCCAAAAACAGCCCATTTTATCACAATTTTGACTTTTAGCAGCCCGTGGAGGGTTAACAAATGCTCACCGCAGTATTTTGTCCATGCAACTTCTATTGTCACACCAAGGCCTGGGAGTGACAAATTTTTCTTGAAAATCTACAAGACACGTTTAGAGAAATCCACGGAAAAAACGAATTTTTTAGCTTTATGGGGGTATTGCTGTTTAACCAGCCCAAAACGGGTTAACGCTTGGTTTTGTGAACACCCTTATTACTGACAAAAATGATCCTCGGTGAATTCCACTCCCAATAAAGGAAGTTATGTTTAGCTCTCATGTATCGTCTGGGTGCTCTGGGGGCCTGAATCCAGCCCATTTCATCAAAATTTTGATGTTTTGCAGCCTGTGGAGGGTTACCATATGCATCGCCTGATATGTAGTGTGTATCAAAGGTCGTGTCACAGACAGTTCTATCAGTGGTGAATGTTTAAAAAAAATCTACAAGACGTGTTTCGAGAAAGTGCCGATAAACCCCAATTTTGACAGTTTTTTGCCAATTCTGACGAAATGAGGGTTAAATCGAAAATTCCGCTTCGGTACGTTTTTAGATTTTGTGCCCCAGTATGTGTGTGCAAAATTTCGTGAAAATCGGTTCGAAAATGGCCTCTGAATCGTACGGACAAAATGTGTGGAAAAAAAAAAAAAAAAAAAAAAAAAAAGAAAACCCCCCCCCCCCCCCCCCAAAAAAAAAAAAAATAATCCGTAGAAAAACAATAGTCTTTTCCAGAGGGAAAAGCCTAATTAATCTTTCGGTAACAATAGAAATAAATGATTCACGTTTCCTATAAATATGAAAATAGCTAGTTCTAAGAAAGAGGGAGAAATATGGGCTGATAGGCCGCACAGAAAATTCTATTACATAGTTGTGTATTCCGGTGGGCTTGCCATTCTGGGCAGCATGTTTTCAGTTGTAGAAGACCGGCAGATTTAAGTTAAGTATTTTATGATTTGGAATATGTTTTATGAGATAATATTATAATTGTTTATTATTGAGGTTTAACGACACTTTCACAGAGCAGCGTCATAGGGGTATTGTATATCAGGCGAAGTACGTAATATCAAATTTTACTGAAGTCACGTTACACAAGTATATTAAGATGCGGATGGTTAATAATTAAATGAAACAATAACCTGCGGGTATTTATAAACGGACCCTACTTAATTCCGGCCCCGATATCTTCTCACGAATACGAATTTGGGAAATATAATACTTACCATAGTTATTAGTGTATATTTGTATTATTTACGGGGTGTGACTAGTCATATGATTTAAGATGTATTGTTATATTGGGATAATTTATAGAAATATTGAGTTGTAATTATATACTCTCCCAAAAAAGAAAGTGTGCATGCTAAAAAATAACACTAAAAAAAGATATATAGCATTTTCATTCATGGACATTTTATTCAATCACAGATGAATCAATTTGTGATCAACACGAGAAATTTCATTACGCTACGACGAATACGCTTGGTGCCATGGAGAGTCAGACACTAAGGGTCAAACACAAAAGTCACACACTCAATATGGTATGACCTCCGTCTGCATCGACTACTGCTGTGCATCTACGCCTCATGGAAGCGAACAAGTTAGCATGGAAGTGTTGTGGGATGTTGTTCCATATTCTGATAAGCTGTCTTTGGAGTTCCACAAGCGTTGACGGTGCATGGGGAAGCCGGCGTAGCTGACGTTACATTTCGTCCCATACGTGCTCATTGGGTGAGATATCGGGCGAATTTGCTGGCCAGGGAAGAACATCCACTTGTTGTTGCTGCAGATACTGTTGAACAACACGAGCTGCGTGGGGTCGGGCGTTGTCCTGCTGTAGAATGACGCCGGGCCGTGACGTTGCAGAAATGGGACAACAACAGGTGTAAGCACTTCATCACGATATCTGGCTGCATTGAGATTACCATCAATAATGACCAGCTCAGTTCTGTTACGGGCAATGATGCCACCCCACACCATGAAAGACCCTCCCCCATAACGGTTTCGCTCCACGACACATGGATCTGCGTAGCGTTCGTTTCGACGTCTGTACACTCTCTGGCGGCCATCTGATGATAAAAGATGGAAACGACATTCATCTGTGAAAAAAACAGGTCGCCACCAGTGTAAGGGATGCCTGAGATGTTGTCTACACCACTGCAGTCGAGCACGTCGATGACGTAACGTCAAAATCGGACGAATTGCAGGTCTTCGAGGACGCAAGCCGTATTCTCTCAGCCGATTGATTACTGTTTGAGGATGTATCTGTCTCAGGTTAGGGATGTTCCTGACTGTCGTCGTTGACGTTTGTTGCCGGTTCCGGAGATGGACGACACGGATATACCGATCTTGTGCAGGGGTGGTAACTCGGGGTCTCCCGGAGCGGGGTCGGTCTCGAACGTCATCATGTTGTGTATGTCGAAGGACTAGCCTATCCACAGTGTTGCGGTGGCAGTTCAAATGCTGGGCAACCTCTCTGTGTGTTCTGCCATCTCTAATCATACCCATGGCAAGGAAACGTTGATTCATTGTCACTCTTGGCATGCTAATGTGGAGTCGTTTTAACAGCAGCGCAAGTTTGAATGTGAACGATAGGAAGGCCTTACTTTAGTGTTTAAATACCCAAGGATTCACACTGCTGCATGAATTTTCAGCCTCTCCACGTGCAAAACATGCCTTTTCACAAACGTGCAGCACGTCATTGAACGTTAATGCAATTTTAACGGGGAAAGCTGTTTTTGTGTTCAATATAACTTATTCATGAACAGGTTAACACTCTTTACACCTACGAAATTATTTTTTTGGAGTTTGATCAATTTCTGCAATGCACACTTTCTTTTTTGGGTGAGTATATATGAACCATAATCGTTGATCCGTCTTATCGTTAGTGTATAAGGCCTGAGTGACCCACACAATGGCCTGTAAGTAAGAGCTAAAGCCTCTATCAGCTGTGAGGTAACACGTTCCAATCCGGATTACCGACATAGTGGGACCCCAGTCAACGTTAATGTATCCCACAACCCCCTGCAGGTCGGCTTTCTCCCATTAGTAGACATTTCTCTCCGAACATTACACGGTGTTCCATGGGCAATATCTTTTTAACCAGAAAGAGCTGGTCTGATCACGAGCTTGCCAAGCACCGGCCGCGCGGGTAGATTCCCGCCGGTCATAATATGTTCGTGAAAAGGCTACCAGATTCCAGAAACACTACATTGAGCCAGAAGAGCAAACACCAGCGACAAAAAGAAGCAACCAGCGACAAGGAAGAAGCAACCGGCGACAACAGAGGACGCGGGCCCGAAAGGTGACTCAAAAACTGTATGGGTGGGGTGTGATTGACTTTTTGTGTTTTATTCATTGGATTTCATGTAAGTCACAAGTTGCTATATATCTCTGTATGTATTAAAATTGTTATTTTCAGTGAAGCTCTGTTGATTATGCTTTTTTGATGAAAAGTCACTGACCCCTTCAGGATAAGAACAACTCCAACAAAAACGAAACGGGCGGGTTCGACACGGTGAGACATACGCTCACGTACGGATTCCGGAGACACTCATTGAATCTAGGCTGAATTCGCGGCGTGAATCTGTTTCTCCCAGCCACGACCACGCCATCAATGCCATACCAATGACTCTAGGTGCCTTAACTGAGAAAACTTTTTTTTACAAAAATTGCAAAATATTCATCAAACACAATGTAAAATGTCTTCAGAAGCCAGAATTTTATTTAAATACTATCACAAATGGGAAATTTAACATCACAAGAGGTTTGCTTTGTGTCAACATCAATTAATGTATGAATTTTTATAGTTTTTGGTGAAAATTGGCTTAGTGGGGGCCACATTCATGGCAATATCTTACCACATCAGTAATAATAATAACACTTTGGCCAGCCGCTGATTTGTCGCGGTTCTCGGACGAGAAGGCCATGGTTACCCCTGTACTCCCAACTGCATCCCTATTCCCACGTTTCTCCTCTCCTCCCAACACTCGGAAACGAACTGCTTGATGACATCCCTTGCCCCATTCTTCCCAATCTCTCCGATTAGCATATTAACCCTCTCCTTTGAGTCTCCCCCTAACCACATGTCCTTCATTCTCCCATCCCACTTCCCCATTATACTCCCAGTGAATCTCATTTTTTTAGACTGATACTTTGGGCATTCTAGAAGAAAGTGTTCCAGGGTCTCCACCATGCCCAAGTTACACATCTGGCACTCCCTTTCACCGTCTTTCCCAATTTTTCCCCTCAGCTCCAGGGATCGCGACCTCAGCTTGAACAACAGTGACCCCCCAAAGGTGCCATCAAGGTACTCTTCAAAACCTGGCTTCTCTTTATCACGCAGGTCACCCAAAGACCTCTTTGATTTGACTCCCTCTCGCCAATTACGGTTACAATCCGCCATGACCCTTTCTCTGACGATTTTTTTACCCTGGTTTGCCCCAACGTCCAGGTCAGAGATCTCCAATGAGTAGTTCTCTACTAGCTCCCTCACTTGGAACATCCACCCCGTTTTGAAATTTGAGTTGAAAATTCTCAGGAACATTACTTTACACCATCGGCTGTCGGGGAGATTTACCAAATAATTAAGATAACCGAGTTTCAACAGGTCTATCCTGTCCTTGATCCTCATCCACCCAAGCTCACCCCTGATTGCTTCTAGCGCTGCGGCATTACTCGACCCCGTTATCCATCGGCCTGCATCGTTCTGCAGGATTTCCAAGCTCTTTACGGCCGTCTGGTTTAGGGGTACCACTTCCGTACCGTATGTTATACTTGGCAGCCCCACCATTTCCCAAATGGTTTTCCCCACGAAAACCTTATTGAAACTGTTTCTCCCTATAAGTTTCATTTGGTTAAGAATTCGCTTCCCCTTCAGAATCAATTTATTTGTGTGGTTTCGGTAGATGCCTCTTCCTGTAATGTTTATATTTACCTGTCTCTCCTACACTGAGAAGTTTGCTGCTCCCTTCCGGAATGCAGAACTCACCCACTCTCCACCTTCGAGTGGGGTCCACTTTGCGGCCCACAGGTATAACTTTGCTCTTGCTTTCATTAAGTTCGAGTCTCCATTTGCTCCCATATTTCCCAACAATTCCCAGCATTTTCGTTAGCCCCTCTTCGCTTTCTGACATTAGAACCATATCGTCTGCAAAAAATAGCCCTGGGATCTTCAAGTCCCCAACTGCTACCCCCTCCTCGCTACGCAGGAGTTCATCTCCTAAACCTTTGATGTACAATGCAAACAGGATTGGCGAAAGATACACCCCTGTTTTAGGCCTATCTCCATAGGCACACGTTTTGTTGTAATGTTTCCCAGGCTAAGTTCACTCTGTACATCCTTATACATAATGCTTTCATAATTCCAACAAACTCGCCTCCTAAGCCCATGGCCTCCAGCTTGCGCCACATACCTTCCCTCCATACTCTATCGTATGCCTTTTTGATATTTAAAAAGGCCATTAACATCTTTTTCTTTTTTGCTTTCGCGGGTTCTATCATTTGGGATAGTGTGAAAAGATGGTCAGTAACTCTTCTTCCCTTCCTGAAGCCATTCTGGATTTCTCCCAAAAAAGCCCTTCTCTTCAATCACCTCCTCTAGTCTCCCATACAGGACTTTACAGAAAACCTTTCCAATGTTGCTACTGACAGAGATCCCTCGATGGTTATCCAAAACGTCTTTCCCCTCTTTTTGTGAATAAATGTCACTTTGCTTTCTCTCCACTCCTTTGGGACCTCTTGATTTTCTATGGCTAGGTTGAATAGGGCAGTTAGGCTTTCCACGAGTTCCTTTCCCCCTTTTTTTGTTAAACTCGTTAGGAATTTCATCCACTCCTCCCGCTTTTTGGATATCACCTTTCGCACCTCCTCGGTTTTAATGTCGCTGCACACGAACTTCGATAGGTTTTCCTCGACTTGATTCGGATACTCTGGTGGGCTCCCCATGCCCCATCGCTTATCGTTTACCTTTTCCCAGTGCTTGACTAGTTCTGATGCGACTTGATCTTGCTCGTCTGTAACTCTGCCATCTACTTTAATACTCTGTGGGTTGCTTCCTTTGTTACGTTTATTCACCCATTTCCAAAATACGTTCGAACGCGACCCCCTGTCGTTCTTATCGTCCTAATAAGACTGCTATTTCGTACTCTCCGATTATCGTCTTTAATCTTATTTACTTTATTTCGTGCTTGGTGGTATTCTTCAACTGTGGCCTCATTGCTTTCCGCCCCCTTAAGTTTTCTACTTCTCCTGTAAGCAGCACATTTGGCTTTTCTTCCCTTCATGGCCCTTTTCAGTTCTTCATTCACTCTGTACCCAAGTTCCCGTGTTGGCACCCTGACCTTTCCTACACTTTCCTTTCCTGCCTCCACCAGGCTCGCAACTAAGACGTCGGCCATCTTCTGAACACTGCCCCTCTTGGGTACGGTTGCAAGCTTTGGTTTCAGTTTTTCATTGAACTTCGCCAAGTCAGCATCTTTTTTGAGTTCCCAAATCTCCTTAGAGCTTCCTTTGCTTTTTACTAGAGTTTTGGCCCTGATCGCCACTGTAATCAAGTTGTGGTCACTATCCACCTCCATTTTACCCTCATCATCCATTCTACCCCTATCACCTCCCTCCATAAATTAATATCTGTGAGGATGTAGTCGATTATTGATTTTCTGTCGTTCCTCTCCCAGGTCCATTTCCCCTTACACCTCGCGTCCCTGTTCAGAATCTTCAGACCGGGCTCGTTTGTGAAGTTCAACAGCTTCCTTCCATTCCTGTTGACTTTATTGTCCCCCACCCTCTATGCCTTCTTCATCATTACCTATGTGGCCATTAAAGTCACCCATCAGAATTATACCGAGCCCTTTGTTTTGTAGTTCGGTGATGTTGGACCTTAGTGTTGAGTATATCGAATCATTCCATTCGGGTTTGCTTCCCTCCACCGCACAATACACAACCCCAAGGGCAATACTTTTGTTTTTCAGACTGATCCTTACCCATCCAATTTCTTTCGATACCTCAGCCGGGATGCTGATGTTTTCCAGGTCTGTGATCAGCGACGGTTTTAAATCCTCTTTAATGTACATGCCTACCCCTCCCCTTTTTTCTGGCCTTCCGTTCGCCCTACACCTATACATACGTACCCTCTTACTTGGTCTACCCGTTCCTCGTGTCTTACCCACGTTTCGCTTAAGCCCAAGACGTCAAACTCCTCTGCCTCAATCAATGTAGCAATTTCACTTACTTTCCGGTGGAGACCCTGGATGTTGCTATAACCCACTTTCAGGGTATCAAGGTTCATTGGCTTCCGCCTACTGGTCCCATTATTATCTAGTCCCTGTATGTTTGTATATCCTACTTTGTGTACCTGTGGTTTCCTTGGGAAGCTATTCTTATTGATTTGGAATTTTGGTCCCTTTTCCTTATCCCCCTTGTCCCATTTTTTACACCTATGGTTCGTGACACATTTCCTGTGATTATTCCCCCCTTCACTGATCCCCCTCCCCTCCTTATACCAAAAAAGTCTCCACCACCTGCAACATATTTCTTCCTAAAACCTCTGTACCCCTTGGGCTAAAATGGAGACCATTCCTTCCATATAGGTCATTTCCGCCCCAAAACGATCCCCAATTGTCTACAAAGGGTATCCCAAGTTCCTTACAATACTCCCCCAATTCCTCGTTGGTCCCAATGATCCGCGAATTACGCTCGCCCCCACCACCTAGTACTGGGAGAAGCCCCGAAACCAGTACCTGTGCATTCTTGGCATTCAGTTGAGTTATTAAGTCCTTGTAAGTCCAAATAAGCTGAACTGATTTTCTCTCCCTGATGTTGTTGGTCCCCACGTGTACAACAACCACTGGGTCTGGGCCTGACCCCTTTACTAATCCACCCACTCTGTCCCTTAGGTCCTCCACCCTAGCTCCCGGAAAGCACAAATTGGTCCTGCACACACCACCCTATCTAACCCCCGCACTATACTACTCCCTGCAACCACCAACTGCCTCTTCCTGTCCTTTCCTGTCCTCTTTCCTGTCCTACTACCACCTCTGTTCCCACTGGACCGGCTCGCAATCTTGCACTCCGCCACACTAACCTCCATGCCTACCTCCACCTCCACCTCTTCAGACCCAACCTGCTCCTCAGAATTCTCGAAATTACCTAACACACTGAATTTTGAAAACCGGTCGAAATCGTAAATCGTAAACAAAACAAAAAACAAAACACCGAAAATGACCCGCGCGAAGATAGGGAACACGCCACTGATATCCGATAAAGAAACTAAACAAAACACTAATATAACTATCTTTTATTAAAAATCACATGTATACAGCACTAAAACAATATATTTATATCTACAGAACACCTGGAAGAAAAATATAGATACTTGAGCTAACTTTTGACAACTGAATCGAAAATACTCCCTGTTGGTTTGGATATGGACACTAACTGTATGTAGAAGAAAGTTTGACATCAGTTGTTAGGATAAAATGGCACTGTCTTTTGATATTGGTGAATTATAAAGCAACAACTTTCATTTTTTGAGAAACAAAATTGACATTCATATTGTTTCGTGGGGCTTGGAACACTATTTCTCTTGCTGTATGGTAAAATGAGACAGATTTAACCTCAAAGTATTGTGTGCTGATGCAGATTTTAGTTTTATTTTGGAATTAGGGTTGTTTTCAAAGAAACCTGTGAATTCTTATCCATCTCGAGCTTTGTCATCGGGTAACTGAACAGAAAACATTATTGGACGCAATACCATTTTTAAGCCCATCTGACGCAATTTGGACTCTTTTCTTTAAAAGAACAAATTTCCTATGTTTTGGACTGAGCAGTAGCCAAAAGTTGAATTCTTATGCAGAAATGACACTTTTTATCACATGAAAGAGGTCAAATGTATCCTTTGTAGGGTTGGGGTTGATTATAGAAATGACTGTACTAAATATTTGAAGTAGAGTTGCCGACCTTGAAACGTTGCACTCGGAAACGATGCAGTCTCCAAAATTGAGCAGTCTTGGGAAAATATACACCTGGAACTTAATTAAGTACCCACTGAAATGTTTCATGACAGTGAAGTTGCTGTTACTGATTATTATGTTTTAATGATTGCTATGTCTTGCAGTACATTTCATCGAGTCTAACATGATGTTTCTGGTTGTTTCTTTTGGTTTTTTGTATTAGGGTTTAACGACACATTAACAGCCAGGGTCATATCATGTCGGTGACAGTTTTACGGGTGGAGGAAGCCGGAGTACCCGGAGAGAACCACCGAGCAACGACGAGCAGCTGTCAGCTCTCCAACATCGCAACTCCGAACTCTGCACCGCGGCACAGGCAGGGTTAGATTAGTTGAAGACATGCACATCTTCGATGTGCAGTACGCCTTAGTACACAGGGTCATCGTGCCCCCATGTAGGCAATCGGGGTTAAGTGCCTTGCCCAAGGACACAACGCGGGAGCGCGAATCAGTCGCTGAAATGGTCACCCATCCAACTACTGATCGCGCTCGGCGTTGCTTAACTTCGGTGATCTGACGAGAACCGGTTGCCGCGACGCCACCGCGTCCCCTTCTGGTTGATAGCGTACCCCAAACGCAGCACCTCGTCCACGTGAAGCATGCTTCCCACGAATGTCACCAAATATATAAAAAAACATGCAATATCTCGGTATAAAACAATTCAATGTGTCACTTCTTTTATCAATAAATGTAGACAAGGCAAGGAGGAGACTGTCAGAGGCACCAACATGGCAAATCGTTGGCGGGCATGCAACAGGCTTTCATTCAAAGCTATCAGAAGGCAACTTGACTATAGTCATTCTGTCATCAGCAGACTTGTCCGAAAGCATCAAGATACCAACGATGTTAAGGACCGGCCAAGGCCTGAACAACCCCAAAAGATCTCTCCGTGGGAAGATCGGAATCTGACACGCTTCTTTAGGCGCGAACCTTTTGCTTCAAGTAGGGTTTTGAAACGCCTTTGGCTCCCCAACAGGCGTTTGTGCAACAAACCGTCTCAAAGCAGTAGGTATGAGGTCCAGAAGAGTCATCAGGCGTCCAGCTCTGTCCAAACAGCATCAAAGACGATGTTTGGAGTATGGCTCGACAACATTGGAATCTCAGGACGTGGACGAAAGTCCATGGGTCTGACGAGAGTAGGTTCCTGCTTGACGTCACAGATGGTCGCATGAGAGTGTGGGGGCATAGAAACACTGCTTACGTGCCCAGGAACATCAGATCTACTGTTCCGTATGGTGGAGGATCAATAATGATCCGGAGATGCCTCTCTCATGATTGTAAACTTGATATGGTAACTGCACGTGGGAATCTCAATGCTCATCAGAACATCCGGACCTTGTCAATCCGGTTGTCGTGCCTCATTTTGACAACCACCCGTCGTCTACTCACCCTGTAATCATGGACGACAATGCAAGGCCACGTCGTTCTCAGGCTGTGAGAGCATTCCTTCAGAACAACGCTATTACAACACTACCTTGGCCTGCAATGAGCCCCGATTTGAAACCCTTAGAACACATCTGGGACTTTCTTGGACGTCGTGTGCAAGCAAGGGATCAGCGCCTGTACAGAACTGGCCGATTTGGAAGCTGCATTGCATGAGGAGTGGCAGCAGTTGCCCCTGGACCGTATCAGAAGGCTCACTGGTAGCATTAGGAGGATGGTTCAGGCTGCCATCCGGGCACGCGGTTGATACCTTCGCTACTAACGTCAGACACTGCTATTATGTTCAGGAGATCACACGTTACATTTTTTGTCAGTAAGTATCGGCATTGTTTCATTATGGGCCGTTCCAGCGCCGTACTTGTCGAGAGAACATTTTTCCATCAAAAAGATTAGTAACAGATATGTGTAATTAGCGCCATTAAAATATTGCATATTTTCATCATTGTGTTGTCTTTCATTTGTCAATAGACCAGTCTTTCCGCAAACAATCGCTTTTGGCCATCTGGAAGATAGCATGAAAGTAATGACAGTTTTTATTACTTTCCAAAGTCTGATTTACTGGGATTTCCCGGTTTGATTATAAACGATAACTTCACAAGTGAATTATGCAATCAACAATTGTGTCATGTATCCGTGCGCGTAAACGAAGCCGCTTTGCCGTAGGTGTAATGGGGACTTCATTGGGGGGTTTTTTAACCCTTTTCCTAACATGAAAAATGAAAAGCAGACGACACTTGCAAAACAAATTCTTGAATAACTATTATTTTCATATTTGTCTCAAAAACATAGGTTATGACCCCTCATTAAAACGAGCTTGACGAGCTCGTTCCATTGAGGGGTCATAACCTATGTTTTAGAAACAAAAAATGAAAAATATACTGAAAATTAATTGGCGATTTTTTAGAATACCGCTGGCCGTAAGGACGTTAGGTAAAGGGTTAAATAATATAATTATCGTTAATAATGAAAAGTAATAAACTGGGTAATCGCTTGACTGGACTGTTTATGTGAAATAATTCTTTCGAGGCGAGGGATTATATTGTAAAACACTCGTGCGCATTCGCGCACTCGTGATTGTACAACGTCCCTCACCTCTCATGAATTATTTCACGTAACCAGTCCAGTCAAGCGATAACTCTCTATTTATTAACACCTCTGTGAAAAAACGGGGTGCTTAATTAAGTTCCAGGTGTATATATTGTTTCAATAAATATTTGAAGCATTCTGCTGACATCTTTCGTTATTGTTGAATATTCCAGATAAATAAAATGGGTGATTTGATGACTTTTTGGACCTGAAAAATACGATGAACACGTGCAACTTCCAAAACACTGAGCAGAAGAAGGAAGGAGAAAAATGGCGCATGATGACAAAATTATTGATGAATATTCCAGATAAATAAAGAGGATGATTTGATGACTTTTTGGACCTAAAAAATACAATTGATTATTGGTGTGTTTTGTTGGGAATTTCCTGAAAAATATGTGTACGTGACCGGTACTTCCCTTCCTGTCAGTTTTTCTCTCCATAACCCCCTGATTTCGGGTCAGAAAAAGTTGTCTGAATGGCTACACTTGACAAAAATATTTGAATGCCAAAATTAAAGTGAGGCGATCATATTTTCTTCGCCTGAACGTTATAATGTTCGCCTATGGGGAAATATTTAGTACTGTGATACCTCAAAGAAACGTCCTCGATAAGCTGGAAGCAGATTTGAGCGTGAAAAAATCAGAGCACCAGAAACAATGGGTACGGCAAGAGCTAGAGGCAGAATCAGAGTGGTAGCAAATTCAGGCGGTTAGGACCAGACCATTCAATCTGGAACAGTCGTCCATCAACAGCTACTCACACCTCACAGGACACCAGCAAGACGCAATCCAAAAAAGAAGACGGAACAATTGCTCAAATTGACAGGAGATACAAAAGATACAGAAAACAACTCCCAGAGTCTGTACAATAATTAGTCTGCGTGAAACACACAGACTATTGTTTTTGTATGGTTTCTTTTTTTCTTTTCTTCTTCTCCTGTCTTCTAAGCACTTTTTTGTCCTCACGATAACTCGAAAACGAATTGTCCCATCTCGTTGATTTTATTGGATGCAGTAAATTATATTGCTCTAGTTTCTCTTTTGTTATTGCTATGCATTCTGTGGAATCTAGCCATAGGGAGTACAGTTACTAAAGTTAACACCTTTATACCGATGTTTTCATTACCATTTCATTTTAGTTTGCTTACCTATTGATATTTTATCTGTCTGTGTATGTGCTATTTTTATCACGTTTATTAACCCTTTGGTGGTATCGTCCATGTCAGTTCAATGGAAGCAATATGAATAGTCCATATTTATTATTTAGGGGTAGACCAATTAATATTTTCAACGAAAAAAAATTTTAAAAGAAGTTCGAAGCATGTCAAGATGTCCGAATATTTACCGAAATAAAGTTGACCAATTTAGATATAACGCCTTAACGGGATCCGCACACGAGACGGCCACCGGACTGGGTTAATGTTGTAGTTGGAAATATTTTTTTTTAATATTATCTCATTTTTGGTTAACTAATTTTTTTATGAACCGACTTTATTTTGCTTTGGACGTTTTCATTTTCACACTACTCGACAGACGATCGATAATTGGATATCGGAATTTGGAAACTTTTCGAAGCGTAACTAATGACTCAACGGTAAAGGAACTAGTATAAACGGTGCTGGGGAAAACGTTCTAGTTTGTATATCACCAGTTGAATACAGAAACATTTATGTCACAGCGGAGATTCCGTTAAATACAAGGGTTCAATGGATATGAAATAAAATGATTGTATTCGGGAGCTGGCAGTGTCCGTCTGTATTTTAATCTCTTGAAACCGTTTGTCATCGGACTAACGTTTTTTAAATGTCTTCTCTTTGCATACCCCACGAACCGTTGCCTTGAAAAGTCAGACCCAAATGCGCATGGCTGGTTACTTCTTAGATTTGTTTATCAAATAAAGAAAGTGGCGGCTTTAGATAGAATGAAGACTGACGAGTTATATTTAGAGCTACGGTCTTTTTTGTGATTAAATATGACTGGCCACATTAACGACCATTGTTCAGTTGGTTTGAGACCACTATTCAATATTATGCCTGCTATTGTTAGGTCTTCCATAACTGAGGATACTGCTAGACAAATATTTGATTTTACGTTATGCACAAGGTTCTTGATATATATAGAGGATATCTAGTGTTTTTGAGTGGATACTGAAAATTATCTCATGAGTCACCGAGACAACTGTTTATTTTTCGATAGCGCTTGCGCAAGCGAAAATACCCATCTGTCTTGGTCACGAGTGAGATAATTTTCGGTGTCCACTCAAAAACACTAGATTTTCTTTTTACTATACGCTTTTTATTAGAACCTGATAATTCTACTCGTTTCAATCTTGAATTGATGCATGAAAGTAAATAGCGCATCGAATCATTGATACGCGGAAGTGATTTTATCGATACTCGGAACAGATAACGTCTTGAAATCTGATTCAGATGGTGGGTTTCTAGTCCAAACATAGCCTGAAAGTCCGAAATATAAGTTTTTGGTTTGGTACGTCCTTTGAAAGGACGTACCAAACCAAAAACTTATATTACGGACTTTCAGGCCATGTTTGGACTAGCGGGTTTCATGCATCAATTCAAGATGAATACGTGTTGAATTATTGCTAGAAATGATCGGTATCTACTCAAAAACACTAGATTTTCTTTTTATTATACGCTTTTTATAAGAATCTGATCACTCCCTATCGATAATTCCACTCGTTTCAACCTTGAATTGATGCATGAAAGTTAAGAGCTGATGCCGATTGATACGAGGAAGTGATTTGGTCGATATTGGGAACAGGTAGCGTCTTGCGATCTGGTTCCGCTGGCGGGTTTCATGCATCAATTCAAGGTGAATACGAGTTGAATTATTGCTGGAAATGATCGGTATCCACTAAAAACACTTCATTTTCTTTTTATTTTAGGTTTTTACAACAAATTGATCATTTCCAGTGATAATTGGACTCATATTCACCATGAAGTGATGCTTCTAAAGCCGCCATTTTGATTGATACCGTGAAAGTGAAAATTTCTATATCTTCACAGTGGTGAATACGATTTCTGTCTTTCCGCATTTTTTTCAATAATCTATCATTTAGCGTATAATAAATATATATATATATATATCTTGAATAGTAGGGGCAAGATACAGAATATTGCGGAACCCAGCAGGAATTGATTTCTTAATTGACTTTTGTCCATTCTCCCTCCGCATTGTACACCATTGCAGCCATATAGCTCCCAAGCCATGATAACTGTTTACCCCCTCATACCGATACCATTCAGTTTACAGATGGTTTCAGAATATCGAACCATATCGAATCCTTTGTTCATTTCACAAAAAACGAACTATATGTTCTTATTTTGATCAAAGGCTGGTCTAATATAAAGATCAACATCGATCAACAGACATGGGGTACTATCGCCTGTAAGTCTATAATGGAAAATGATTACATCGTGTTCACGTTTCGAATTTCTAGCACAGTTTATTGTACCATTTCGTCTTTGCCTAAATAGCTACGAATCTGGAAGACACCAAATTGAATCAAAGAGGTTTGGGTTGTGGAACCTCCCATTTCGTATTTGCCTAAATAGCTACGAATCTGGAAGACATCAAGATGGAATCAAAGGGGTTTGGGTTGCGGAACCTCCCTGAACTCTTCTCTATCATCATGTCTCCACTCGGAGCCCCAATGGTAGAAGAACAGTTCAAAAGGAGATATTTGGTAAAATTGTTGAACATCTCGACGATTCGAAAATTTCCTAATCGTGACTCGAATCAAAACTAATTACTGGGACGATTTGAGATTGAATCGAAGTTTCGCAGTACCCTAAAAACAGTCATCGTAGATTTGTTATTTATTTATTTATTTATTTATTTATTTATTTATTTATTTATTTATTTATTTATTTATTTATTACACGTCTGTTCTATGAAATCCCCATTTACATCAACACTAAACCATGCGGAAAATGAAAATCTGTTCCTCACGTATTTGTGGAACGGAAATCGTTGACGAACTATTTTTATAAAGAAGCGAAATTTCACTGGAAATTTCCACAAATCGTGCACCGCAATTACAATTCGAATCGCTAGCGATAGCTAAAAATCGTTCCAATGTGTTCTATGTGCCTACTGGCACATAGAACACATTGCAACCCGAGGAACGAAATAGTAACACGGATTCCCCTCGCAGATTTGGTTGGCGATAAAATGTGTTCATTTTGTTGATAGTTGTCAAATGAATTGCTAAGTGTCCTTCTAATAATTGTTTTTATATTCGTGAAGGCATGTAATGTAATGAACACAGAACGATACGCGTGCGTGAATGGCTTAATCGATATGGCATTTGTGCTATCGCGGAAGGATACAACTCGAGGCCTATTACACTTTCGACAGCCAGGGCCACCTCGTGTCGGACAGTTTTACGGGTGGAGGAAGCGGAGTACCCAGGGAGAACCACCGAGCAACGGCGAGCAATTGTCAGACTCCCCAAAGTACTAACACAAGCGGGGTTAGCATTGGTTGAAGACAAGTGCACCGTCGACATGCAGTACGCAGTGCCACCGTGGCCCCACGTGGGCAGTTGGGATTGTGTCTTGCCCATGGACACAACGCGATTGCCGCAGGTGGGATTCAAACCGAGGACCTATCGGCTTGCAGCCGTGCATCTCTACCTACTGAGCCAACGCGCTCCCAACAATGTTTTGATCAGTTCAAAGAGGCAAGCATAATCTTCAAAAATATGTTACGAAACAATTCAATAAAGAGTGGCTGGCATTAAACTGGTAGTATGCTAAATAATTTTTATTCATGCAATTTATTCCGATATCTTTGCATTGTTACAATTTATGGTCGCGTGCCTGTAAGCAATTGCAAATCCTTACATAGAGAGTAATCGCTTGACTGGACTGGTTACGTGAAATAATTCATTCGAGGCGAGGGACTATATTGTAAAACACTCGTGCGCATCCGCGCACTCGTGTTTTACAATATAGTCCCTCGCCTCGAATGAATTATATTACGTAACCAGTCCAGTCAAGCGATTACTCTGTTTATTACTTTTCATTATTAACGATAATTATATTATTTAACCCTTTACCTAATGTAACGGTCAAAAGCGGCCAGCGCTATTCTAAAAAAATCGTCAATTAATTTTCATTATTTTTTCATGTTCTTAAAAACATAGGTTATGACCCCTCATTCGAACGAGCTCGTCGAGCTCGTTCCAATGAGGGGGTCATAACCTATGTTTGTGAGACAAAAAATGAAAATAATAGTTATTCAAGAATTTTGTTTGCAAGTGTCGTCTGCTTTTCATGTTAGGTAAAGGGTTAAAAAAAACAACAAAAAAACAATTAAGTCTCCATTACACCCACGGCAAAGCGTCTTCGTTTGCGCGCACGAATACATGACCCAATTATTGATTGCATAATTTACTTGTTACGTTATCGTTTATAATCAAACCGGGAAATCCCAGTAAATCACACTTTGGAAAGTAATAAAGACGAAATAATCTTACTTCAACAATAAGGTGAAATACATCCACAAAATATGAAGACTTTTAGTTGTTGAACCTGCGCTTCAGAATGAAGCTAGTTAATAGTTAATACAAGAAAATATAGTTTCTCGGCTTGTGGCTCAGATCGTTTCCCTATCCCAAACAACTGACCTTTTGAAGGTGCACCTCTTCCCACTTCTTGGACATCATGAGTGATATTCTCGAAACACAGGCTGAGAGGTATGAAACGGATGCAGTTTGGAGAATATGTTGACAGGCCGGGAAATAAGCAGACTGTCATCTGCAGGATGAGGTCCTCAGGGGTGAATTTAGTAATGCTTCCCTGGACAGCGAGGTAGCATTACTAAATTTACTCTCTGTGAACCTCAGTCTGAATCAGAGTCTCAGGCCCAAAGTAAAAGAGGTACCCAGAGGATAAATTGTGGGATTCTAGCCCATTGTATGGGATAGCATCCGCAAATTCACCTTCAGGGGACCTCATGCTGCAAATGAGAGATTGCTTGTATGTTGATGGAACTTCATCCTGGTGAATGAAAGGTTTTAGCGCGCCGAAGGCGCGCAAGGACGATGTGGGATTTCCAAATCCCTTGCGACCCGGTTAACATTATTTTAAATCCCTTGCGATCCGGTTAACCTTATTTTCGGAACTTCATCGTTAACTTTCAATATTGCATTTGTAGTCTAGCACCAACGGAGACGGAATATGACAGCCCAGTTTGGCCGACTATTGTAATAATTTCTTTGTTGCATGGCCGTGCATATTTAAAAATTCAGTACATCAAAAATGTAAACAACGAAGAAATTATGGATTGTTTGTACAGGGTGTTCAGCGCGAAGGCATCTGAGTTTTAATTTAGCGGTTTGAAAAATTGTCGGCTCGAAAATCTACCTAAACCAATGAGGTCACGTGGATCTCGTTTGAGACAGGCGTGATAAGGATTTAGTTTAATACTTTGAACCCGAGACACCGCTTTCCCGGTCGAGCAACATAACAGGTCATACTTTCATTTAGTAAGATGGTTGCGAAGTTAAACGATAAATATGGACTCTCCGAATTGCTTCCATTGAACTGACGTGGAAGATACCACCAGGGTTCAAAAGGTCAAACAGCATTTATTTCCAACTGTACAAACAAACATATAAATACAATTTTATACCATGCTCGCCAATGTTACTACCTGCGAAAAGCTAGTATGTTAACTTTTAGCTTTTAACCCCACTACCGGTTTAAAAAAATTTACAGCTATAGTCGGAAGGTCATCCAACTTGACCTTTGGCATGACGCAATTTGCCAACTTCGATACATTCACCCTTCGAGATATGTTTCATTCAAACATACGACATTTTTCGGTACTATCTACTACGTGTAAACGACTCATTAAGTTTAAAATACCTACAATTGAATATTTAAAATAAATTTTAAGAATTGTTAATAATAATTTGACTGAAAAAGCCAGGAAAATTCAATCAACTTTGACGATGTGTCTAGCTGTCAATCAAGCATTCACGTACAGCCGGAAGCCCACCGGCGCAGATGTAAACAAAACAAACCTGTGTGTTTGCGGTAGAAAGTGTCGTGAGTAGGTATAAAAGGAGAGTATACTATCACTTGTACATGTACGTGTACAACATACGTTCACGATGCGTTCACCAACGTGGAATTCGGTGTTAAATCACACGCTTGTTCACAAACACTGTACATGATCTTGAATCCCCCCATGTACAGTCGTGACTCCTAGATCGCGTTTTTAACGTTCAAATACTCGTGGTGAATGCGCGTTTTTAAAAAAAGGGTGAAATTGTACATCTTCAGTTGTATCTTGTACGTAATTTTCGTTGACGTTCGAATCGCAGATCAGACCACCGATCCATCGTCGGCGAACGCGAGCGAAAGCAAAAGATTCTGGCTCATCATCAAAAAACAGTTTTGGGGACTCTAAATCAGCGATTCAGAACCCGCAATTGCGTTGGTACAGATGATTTAGAACTCTCCCTTGTTGTTTTTGAGGCGGTGGTGAGGTTTTTTTTATTCAAAAAGAGTCGATTGTGAATATAGTCTGTATTATAGACATTGATGTTTTCTGTTGATGGGACGGATAAAAATTGAGTTTTGGGGTTTTTTTTAGAATTCCTCCACTATGAGAAATTCTCAAAAAAAAAACCACTCAGCTGATCGAGCGAACGGATCGCTCGATTCTCGTAATAAAACTAGATCTGAACGAAGAGTGTCGTTGTGTGTTGGAAATTTGCAAACCCAGTCACGTCTTCCTGAAGTAAAAAAACTAACACATGTTATCGTAATGAGTGAATGAGGTTTTTTTGTTCAAAAGAGTCGATTGTGAATATACAGTCTGTATTATAGACATTGATGTTTTCTGTTGATGGGACGGATAAAAATTGAGTTTTGGGTTTTTTTTTGAGAATTCCTCCACTATGAGAAATTCTCAAAAAAAACACTCAGCTGATCGAGCGATCGGATCGCTCGATTCTCGTAATAAAACTCGATCTGAACGAAGAGTGTCGTTGTCGTCGGTGTGTTGGAAATTTGCAAACCCAGTCACGTCTTCCTGAAGTAAACAACTAACACACGTTATCGTAATGAGTGAATGAGGTTTTTTTGTTCAAAAAGAGTCGATTGTGAATATATAGTCTGTATTATAGACATTGATGTTTTCTGTTGATGGGACGGATAAAAATTGAGTTTTGGGTTTTTTTTTTTTTTTCGAAGGGAGTTGATCTGTAATAGATAATTTGTGTTTTGCCTTGATTGAGAGATTGACTGTTAAGCGTTCGTTGAAAAAAGTCAAAAAACACTTATCGGAATGTTTAAAACGCATTTTCCGCTCAATTAGGTTTTGAGTGGTAAAATTTTTAATATATTCATGATAGCAATCGGAGAGAGATTTGTTAAAATCAGTTTTCCATTGTGTGTTGAAACTGTTTAACAGTCATCAAAAAAAGGATTCTCTCTTAATTCGACACTCGATGAATTGATGTGTGAATGAATGAAGATCTTTTGACAAAATGTAAACACTACTGTCAAAAAATGCGTTAAATCAGAAACCGGTTTGTCATGTACTGTTTAAACGTATTTTTTTTAACTTCAATTAACACAGTCAGTTTGAGATGTGAATATTTTCAGATTATTATATATTATAGTAAGACGGAAAGAGTTAAAACACAAAAACATAAAAATATAATTAAACATTTAATTTTGAAAAATAAATAAAAACAATTAAAACGAAAGATGTTTTGGAGGATGGATCCTAGACGCCGGGATCGAATTTTAGACGAGTATTTACGTTCTAAGAAGGCGATTCAAGCTGCTGATAGAAGCAGACGTCTCGGTGAGATGGAACTCAGACGCGAAGCCGCAAAAATATTTAAACCCGTGACGGAGGGTCAAGAGCGAAGCAAGAAGGAGATAGTCGAAGAATTGAGACCCATAAAGGAGAGTTCTTTGAGAATGGGTTCGTTGCCTCCTAGTTTTGGAAATCGGTATTCCGTTCAATCTACACCGGATTACGTTCCCACGGGAATTCAAACAGATATGAGCGAGTCTGATGATACGGCTTCGACTATCACCACTAGTAGCGTCGCATCGTCCGATGATGATGGCGGTAAGAGAGATCAGTCGTATGGAATTTATAAGGATTCTGAGGGTAGAACTTTTGTAGGTGATACGTTGGTGGAAATGTACGATGACGAATTGATCGTGGGTTCGAATAAATATAAAGTAACCGATGGTCTGCGGAGATTGCTCCTTTATGACAAGCTCGGAGATTTCACGGAACAGGATTTCGACAATTACGGCGACATTCTAGTCCAGACCCACGCCATGAAGAGAATTAACGATGCCAGAGAGACGAGACTCAAAGCCAACAGAGGTTACAAGTGGACGAAAATAGTGAAGCCCATATGGGAGATGAACAAGAAGTTCCTCGAATCGGTGACCGGCAAAGGGGTGAAAAACGCTATTTTTCTTCCGAGCGATCCCGACGCTCTGTTTCAGAAATTGAGTTTGTTGATGGGGAGCAGACGGGCTGTAACACGGGATTAGATAATCAGATAGTTGCCGTATCTGACGAATTGTTGAGACAGAAGGTTTTGAATAAAAACCAGTATAAAAGGCTGATGAACGAATTGAAGGATTGATGTGTATATAATAATAAGTAGAGAGAGAGAAACAAACAAACAAACAAACAAAAAAAATAAAACAGTAAATTCTTACACTAGAATAAAAAAAGTATTTAAAAACGACAAAACGATTTACCAGTGAAAAAAAAAAAATATATATCATAAAAATAAAATATGTTGGTGATAAAGAACAGGGGATACGTCAGGACTTACGTTCAAGGCGGTTCTGGCATCGTCGATTCTATAATGCGAGCGTTCACGAGCGATGCGGGTAGAAAACTCGCATCGACCGCGTTTGAGGTCGGTAAGAAGACGGCTTTGGATGCTGGTAAGAAAGCCGCTTCCGAAGCCAGTGGTAGGATAGCTTCTGTGGCTGGTAAGAGGGCAGCCGACGCGTTGATCGGCAAGTTGATCAGTCCGCCGGCGAAGCGAGCTGCGTTAGAGCGAACGCTGAAAGATTGGAATGATTTAAAGGATGGCGTGGTGCCCATACAAGATTTAGTCAAAATGACGAGTGGATCTGGATTGAAGAGAACTCGCGACGGTGCGATATAAATAAATAATAATAATAATAACATTAAAAAACAGAGTTTGAAAAACATAACAAATTTGTGTTTGAAAAGAATCTAAAATAACAGACAAAAAAAAAAAAATAAAACAAAGATGAACATTAAAGATATGTCTTGGAACGACGCCGCGACCAAGAGGTCGAATAACGAGTTCTTTCCCAACAGCATAAGAGGTTTGATAGTGGGAAAATCGAATTGTGGAAAGACCAATCTGTTGATGAATCTGTTGTCCCGACCCGACTGGTTGGATTACGACAGATTGTTCGTGTTTGGCAAGAGCTTGTTTCAACCCGAATACAGATTGCTTCAAGAGTGCATGGATCGCAGATTGCCCAAGGACGTCATAGCCAGAATCTTTGACAGTAGGGAGGAATTCGACAAGTGTGGAGCTCCGCTCTCGAGCATTTTTGACGGCGCGGCGACGGAGCTGATGAAGAGAAATGCATCTTCGAACGTCGAGTGTCGATTTTATGAGAACGCTAGCGACGTTCCGGATCCTAGGGAACTGAAATCGGAAGATAAGAATCTCATGATTTTCGACGATCTGCTTTTGGAGAGACAGAACCGATGCGAATCGTATTACGTTAGGGGTCGACACAGCAACGTGGACTGTTTCTACCTGTCGCAGAATTATTTTCGATTGCCCAGACAGACGATAAGGGAGAACGCTAATTTTCTATGTCTCTTTCGCCAAGATCTCAAGAATCTCAATCACATCTACGGCGATCACGTCGCAAACGACATGAGCTGCGGAATTCAGGAGATTCTGCAAGAGGGTTTGGGATGGTGGACTTTACAATTTCGTCGTGATTGATTTGACGAAAATATCGGTGCGGATTCGACAAGTTTTATGTTCCCGATGGTAATAATAATAAGACAGAGCGTGAAAATAAAAATTAGAAAAATAATAAATCTTCAAATAATTAGTTTTGAATAAAAAAAATAAAATAAAAATATAATGTTCGAACATGGAGAATTGTTAGGATGGATAGCCGAGAATACGGCTGCGAAACAATCCATTCAAATCGTGGTGAGTGGCGATTCGACTCGATTCGCTACGAAATTCGAACCTTCCATCGAATTGAATAGAGAGAAAAGTTACGAGATGGCGTTGGTAAATCTGCAGACTTATTATTCCTTTCCCAACGTCACCGAAAAGAATAACTCGTTCAAGTATTCCGACAGAGTGGATTGGTTGGAGATTCGAATTCCCAAAGGGAGTTACGACATAGACGATTTGAACCATTACATTCAGACGCGAATGAAGACGGATGGAAAGGGAAGCAACAACATCAGACTCGCTCCCAATCCTAATACCTTACAGACGATGTTGGATTTGGAAGATAATTTTCGTGTGGATTTCAACACGGACGATTCTATAGGCAAGATGTTGGGATTCGATCGAAAGATGTATCGAGGCCACGCGGCATCTGAAAATACGGTCGACATTCTCGCTGTCAATATCATTCTGGTGAACGTGGACGTGATTGCTGGAAGCTACGTGAATGGTAGCGCTCAGCCGACGATCTATTCCTTCTTTCCAAACGTGTCGCCGGGTTATAAGATCGTGGAGCGACCTCGAAATTTAGTTTATCTACCAGTGATTTTAGACACGTTGTATAGTCTCAAAACCACGTTGACGGATCAAAATGGTGAACTGTTAGATCTTCGCGGAGAGAGAGTGACGATACGATTTCACACAAGAGAAATATAAAAGCAAAAAAAAAAATATTATATATATAGATAACAAAAATAAAATAAACGGTAATATTAATTTTTACAAAATTATTTTAATATAATTATTAAACAAGAAACAATTGAAGTAAATATATTTAAAAAAAACAGACAGAATTATGACACAATACGTGGTTAAAAACGTGAACATATCCGCAGGACAGAGGAAGAAACTTAAGAGAGCGTTAACAACTCGAGGCGAGGCGGTGAGATTCAAATTCACTCACGAAGATCTGACGAGAGGCGGACAGGATTCAATCACCTGGACCAGAAGTCAAATCAAAAGGATGGAGAAAGCGATTCGCGATGGAAGAGGGTTGGCGGTGAGATTGAGTCCCGCTCAATTGAGATACAATTTGAGAATGAAAGGCGGTTTCCTACCGCTATTGGCAGGAATCGCCGCAAAAGCATTACCCTTCGCCGCAAAGGCGCTACCCTTTCTCGGAAAGACTCTCGGCGTGGGAGCTCTCACATGACTCGCTAGTTCGGGAGTTGAGAAATTAATGGGTGGCAGCAGACTGTTTTTGAAGAAGGGAGGAGCCGTGTGTCACGTTCACGTAGACGACAGCGGTAAAGGATTGTATCTAGAACCCGTTAGAGGTGACAACTCTCTGAGAGGAAACGGACTCTATGTGAAGAGTGGACGGAACGTCAAGCGATTCGGCAAGGGTTTCTTGCTCGGTGAGAATTCACCATTTAAGAACATACCGATTTTGAATATGTTATTATAAATATAAAATTATATAAAATATATAAAATCATAGAAAGTATAAAATAAAATATTTAAAATGGGTGAAAAGGTGGAGAAACAAATTTATCACCTGGATGAATTTGACGATAATGACGAACATCGCGAGCCAGAGAGCGAAGAAATAAAAAAATGGTTAGACGCTAATGATGGATATCTAAGGAAAGAGATAGATAAAGCACGGGATATATGGTTGAGAATGAGACGATGCTTTCCACGGTCACCACTACCTTCTGAAGTGAATGGTAATGATGTGAGTGTTACCAAGAGATGCACAACATTCATTCATAATTATGATTCGGATAAACAAAAATGTTACCATAAACATATCACATCACAAAGAAAAAGAAAAAAATAGAAAAAGAAGAATCGACGCTGAAATTTGAGAGAAAAGGAAACGTTATTATAATATATCATGATGATAGTGAAGAAGAAGGAAAACAAAAAAAAAGAAAAAAAAAAAAGTAAATGAGATCTAAAGATGATCTCATTACTTTTTTTTTTTTCATTTTTTCTTCACTAAAAATCAATCACTCTATTGTTTATATTTCCAAGTCCGTTATTAGCATGTTGACGCTCGTGTCTTCTCCTTTTTCGAAAATGTGTTGAATGTTTATCTTTACTCTTTTGAGTTTTTTTACATCGGTCAACTCACTCTCACCACCCAATTTCTTCACGAGTTCGAATGAGATGTTTGGAAATATGTAATTTCCATAGGGCAACGACAAATCGTCCTTGTCGAATTCTCTATCTTCAGCGATGACGATGTTCTGCAGATCGCTTTGGGACTCATAAATCAAATCGAGCGCGGCTTCGTCCAATTTCAGAGGCATCTTATATTTCTCGTATTTGTGCTCTAAGCCCTTCGTCTCGACATCGTTCAATTCGATGGGATTGTGTCGTTGTAATCTATAGATTTTATGACCGAATTTCTTATACGTTTCGACTCGTTTCAATTTCAATTCGCATCTTTTAGATGTTGTTGTCTTCATGATTGATTATTTGTTTTTTGTTTTTACGAATTCTTGCAATAATGTATATTTTAAATTTTGTATTTAAATAATAATTTGTTAAAAAGTTTGTTATTTTTTTTTTGCTCTTTATATATATATAAAAAAGTTGTTTTTTTAATTTTTAATTTTCTTTAATGTAAAAATTTTTTTTAGTAAAAGTTTTTTTTCTCTTTATGTATATATAAAAAGTTAATTTTTTTAATTTCAATCTCTCTATTGTTTATATTTCCAAGTCCGTTATTAGCAAGTTGACATTCGTCATTTTTCCACATACGAAAATGGTGTGAATGTTCATCTTTACTCTTTTGAGTTTTTTTTCATAGGCAAATGCGCTCTCACCACCCGATTTTTTCATGAGTTTGGGTGAGATTATTGGATATATGTAACCTCCATAGGACAACAATAAATCACCCCTGTCGAATTCTCTGTCTTCGGCGACAATGATATTAATCAACAGTTCGCTTTGGTACTCATAAAACAAATCGAGAGCGGCTTCATCCACTTTCAAACACATTCGATATTTGTGGTAGTAGCGCTCTAAGTCCACCATCTCGACCTCATTCAATTCGATGGGATCGTGTGGTTGTAATGTATAGATATTAAAACTGGATTTCTCATACCTTTCGTCTCGTTTCAATTTCAATTCGCATCTTTTAGGTGTTGTTGTCATGATCGATTATTTGGTTTTTTATGAATTCTTACAAATAATGTTTATTTTAAATTTTGTATTAAAAAAATTGAATTTTAAAATTTAACTTTTTTTTTTTTTTCTATTATATATAAAGAGTAAAAAAGCAAAACTTTTTTAACAAATTATTTAATACAAAATTCCAAAAAAAAAAATATTCTTACAAATGAAGCAAACAGATAAAACAATGGTAAATTTAAATGGGAAAACCATATCTCAGTTAAACGAGATTTGTAATCTATTACAAATTTCAGATTTCAGAAAGCATAGAACTAAATCAAAAAAAATTGAAGTCATACAAGAATATTTGCGAAATGCTAGAAAGGCAAACGAAATGTCGATAGCAACGACGTCAAAAGATGCACCGGTTGTGAAAAATAAGAAGACGACTAAACGAAAAGCCGTTGAAAAACATCAAGTTTCCAAAGAAAAGAAAAGAAAAACTAAAACGAAAACGAGTGATGCACTTCAGATTCAAGACAAACGAGATATATCAAGCGAAATTCAACGAGCAATCGATGAAGAGAAAGGAGAAGAATATGTAACATGAATCATTGCGGAACTGTTCCAATCGAAACCCGTAGAACGGGAGAGTGCGATCAAAGGCATTTTTAAAACTTTCGACGTGATACCCTCGTTGAAGAAAGTCGATCCGAAATTGTTCATGGAACGGGTGAAGAAAGAAGTATTGGATTTGTTTCGCGAATACATGAACTTGGGATTAAAAATTAAGATGATACTCCATTGCATAATGAATAAAATCGACGTGAAGTCCGGCGAGAGCATCGTGAAAAATGCATATTTCAGATCTAACATCGAACCCGTATTTCGAGGTTCAGATCTATCGGACGTTTTCGAAAAGATGAAAGACAAGATGTTGACGTCTCTCACGAATTATCAAAATGAAGGTAGTAATTGGACGTTCGGTGAGGTGTTGAAACTCAAAATTCACATGACTAAAAACGAACCGTTGAAAGGATCTTCCTACTTGGAATTACCGTATTTCTTGACTAAGAAACACGCCGTGGTCAACGTGAGAAATAAAGATGATCAGTGTTTTAAATGGGCAGTCACCTCCGCTTTATACCCTGTCAAAATAAACTCTGATAGAGTTTCTCGTTACGAGGAAACTTCTAAAAATCTCGATTGGACTGGAGTGACTTTTCCAACAGAGTTAAAACACATCGAACATTTCGAGGTTCAAAATCCCACCGTAGCAGTGAACGTCTTGGGATACGACAACGAAAATCAAAAGATCTATCCTCTCAGACTGACTTCGTATCGCGGAAGAGAAAAGACGATTATTTTATTATTGATTTCGAATGGTGACAATCATCATTATTGTTGGGTTAAACATCTGACCCGATTACTGTCGAAACAAAATAATAACCATAACGGAAAGATATCTTTATGTTACAATTGCATGAACATATTTAAGACCGAAAAATCATTAGCGAAACATCAGGAATACTCCAAACCCAACACCATCGTGAAGTTTGAAAATCACAATAGAAGGTGGAAAGTACCATTCGTCGTGTACACCGATTTCGAATGTTTCACCACTAAAATGAGTTCCTGTCAACCCAACGCTCTTCAAAGTTACGTTGAAAGATATCAAAAACACATACCTTCAGGCTATTGCATTTACGTGAAATGCGCTTTCGACTTGCAACACGACATGGGTCCCTTCACCTACACGAAACAGCGCGAAGATGGCGACGTGGCATAAAGGTTCGTGGAAGAGTTAGAATCGAAAATTCAAATGTTATACGACAAATTCAAAACTCCGGCAAAAATGATCATCACGCGAGAGCAGCAGGACGAAAATAACAGAGCCACTGAATGTCACATATGCAGACAATCGTTCAGTGAGAATTCGGAGGAAAATAAGAAGGTCAGAGGCCACGATCATTACACGGGTCTGTATCGTGGTCCGGCTCACAGCAAGTGTAATTTAAAATATCGAGATGCCGTTTTCTATCCGGTGATGTTTCACAATCTCTCGGGTTATGACAGTCATCTGTTCGTGAAAAATCTCGGCACCTCACACGAAGAATTAAATTGCATCGCGAACAGCGAAGAAAGATACATTTCCTTCACGAAATGGAAGCTCATGGAGAAGAAAAGAGTAATCAACGGAAATACGTTGAAAGAAAAAACGAAATCCATTCGTAGATGCATACGTTTCATCGACACTTTTAAATTCATGTCGACCGCTCTGGAAAAATTAGTTGATAACATGAGCAAGGATAAATTTAAAATCACGAGCGAACATTTCGGAGAACGAGTAGATGTCATGTTGAAGAAAGGAGTCTATCCTTACGATTACATGAACGATCTAAAGAGATACGAAGACACCGCACTACCTTCGAAAGATGATTTTTATTCGAAATTATACGAATCTGACATTTCCGACGAGAATTACGAACACGCCAAAAACGTGTGGAAATCATTTGATATGAAAACCACGAGAGATTATCACGATCTCTATCCGAAGACCAATGTTCTGCTCTTGGCAGACGTGTTCGAAAATTTTCGAGACGTCTGTCGTCGAAATTACGATCTGGATCCCGCCTGGTATTTCACCGCACCCGCTCTGGTGTGGGACGCTCTGTTGAAGACCACTGAAGTCCAATCGGAATTATTATCCGACATGGACATGTTGCTCATGTTCGGAAGGGCTGCGAGAGGTGGCGTCTCGATGATCTCTCACAGATATTCTGAGGCTAACAATCCCTACATGAAAGAATGTTTCGATTTGAAATGGTCGACTAAATACATACAGTATTGGGACGCCAATAATCTGTACGGTTGGGCTATGAGTCATCCTTTACCGATTGGAAATTTCGAATGGGTGAAGGAACCGGAAGAGATGCAAAAATGGAGAGACTATCCTTGCATTTTAGAAGTCGATTTGAACTATCCGGAAGAATTACACGATCCACACAATGATTATCCGCTGGCTCCCGAACGAATGGAACCGAATGAAGGAGACGAGGAAAAACTCATTCCCAATTTATTTAACAATCATAACTACGTCGTCTACAGCGAGAATTTGAAACAGTATGTCGATTACGGGATGAAATTAGTCGACATACATCGCATCATTCGATTCGACGAAGAGCCTTGGATGCAAAAATACATCGATCTCAACACGAATCTCAGAACCCGAGCCGAGAACGATTTCGAAAAAGATTTCTTCAAACTCATGAACAACTGCATGTACGGCAAATCGATGGAAAACATCAGGAAGAGAACCGATGTTCGACTCGTCACGTCTGAGAAAAAAGCAAAAAAATTAGTGGTGAAACCCAATTACAAACACCGAACCATTTTCGGCGAAAATCTAGTGGCCGTTCACGTGCAAAAGACGCATCTGAGGTTCGACAAACCGTATGATCTCGGACCGATCATCTTAGATATCAGCAAGCGATTGATGTACGAGTTTCACTACGATTACGTCAAACGAAAATTTGGTGACAAAGCCAAACTACTGTTCACTGACACGGACAATTTAGTTTACGAGATAGAGATGAAAGATGTCTACTGAGATATATCTCCGGACGTGGCCAAGTGGTTCGACACGAGCAATTATCCCGTTGATCACCCATCCAACATTCAATCGAACGACAACAAGAAGGTGTTGGGTAAATTTAAGGACGCAAGCGGCGGTAAACAGATCGTCGAATTCGTGGGCTTGAGACCCAAACTGTATGCTTATCGTCTAGAAGATGATGAAGAGATCAAGAAGTGCAAAGGAGTTAAAGCGTGCGTGGTGAAGAAAAACATCTCTTTCCAAGAGTATAAAGATTGTCTGTTAGGAAGTGGTCCGGTGTATAAGACTATGAAATCGATTCGAAGTGAAAATCACGACTTGTATACCGAAATAGTCAACAAGATTTCGCTGACGGCCGACGACGACAAGAGATTCGTGTTAGACAATAAAATAAGCACTTTGGCACTCGGACATTGGACTTTAGATCTAATTTTAGACGATATGAATGGAGATGATTGGATTCTAGATGCGCTTGCAGATGATAAGATTCCAGATACGATTGTGGATGATAGCATTCCAGAAAATCTAAAAGAATTAGATGAACGCAAAATTATAGAAATGGATAGTGACAGCGAGAAAGTTAGTTTAAAAAGAAAAAGAAAAAAATAGAAAAAAAATAACGTCACTTTTAGTAAATTATAATAAAATAAATAAAAAAAATATATACTTATTTATGAATAAGAAAATAAAGATATCCGTAGAAGGTGTCGTCTTACCCAACGAACCCCTATCCAACATCGATCTGTTGAATGCGGCAAAAGATTTGAAAATCGAAGATTTTCTAGGTGTGTTTTCCAGAGATGCCTTGCTGAAGAGAAGACCTCGACAATCGGAATGCGGAATTTTAAATCTAGACGATTTATCGGGTGAAGGCACTCACTGGGTGGCGTGGTTCAAGAACGGGAAGAAGAAGAATTATCATTTCGACAGCTACGGAATTTCGCCACTGAAAGAAATAAAGAACTATTTCAACAAATCGATGGTTCTTTACAACACGGATCAAGTGCAATCACCAGATCAAGTGTTTTGCGGTCACCTGTGTCTCTACGTTCTCAAGAGATGGTCTGAAGGAGATGAATTTCAAGACATTCTCAATGACTTACATTAGAGAGAGATTTTTTTTTAGAGTATATATAAAGATAAAAAATTATTTTAAAAAAATTTTAATCGAATAAAAACGAAAAATAAAAATAACATAGTTCATTTTTTAATAAACTGCATTTGAACATATTTTTTCTAAAAAACAAAAGAAAAATCCTTACAACAACATGCCAGTCGATAAATTTGGTAGAAGTGACAACGAAAAAGTCAACCCGAGAAAGAAGAGGAAGACGTTCGAAGTCAACGATCGTTACGACGTTGCCAACTTGGACGAGCGTTACGTTCGGAGATACGAACCTCAAGAAGAACCTTTGAACATGAATGATAAGAAGCTTTACAATCTTCCCGAGCCGATAGATCTCGCAGATGCTGCGACTAAAAAATACGTCGACAGGGGGAATGCCGATTTCGAACGAATCCTGCTGGATAATTATGTGGATAAAACCATGACTGACGATCTCGATCTGAAATCCCAATGTTTGGTGAATGTCGTGAATCCCGTAGATCCCACCGATGCCGCGACCAAGAGATACACGGACGACTCTCACGCGAGATTCAACAAACACCTGAGAAAAAAATACGTTTCGAAAACGATGCACTCGGAATTGAACGCCAATTATAACAAGATAATGAACGTGGCCGCTCCCACGAATCCCAAGGACGTGGCGACCAAACACTACGTAGATCTGGAACAGAGAAAGTCTGACGGACGTGAAATGAAATCGGATCTGAATGCGGGATTACACAAGATATTGAATCTGTCAAAGATCAACAACACGGATGTGGACTCAACCGCGGCCAACAAGGGTTACGTAGATTCTTCCGTGATACAATCGCAAGAATACCTAGAATCGCAAGTGGACGATCTCTACCTGAACAAAGAATCTGGCGGAACCATGGAGGGTGGCATCAACATGAACGGTCACAATTTATTCGGTCTCGATCACGATCCCGAATTCGATTCCAGCGCTGTCATCAGAAAGTACGTGGACGACAACTCGGTCTGGAGAAAGGGCGACATCATGGAAGGTAAACTAGATATGGGTGGACACGCGTTCACGAATCTACCGGATCCCGTGAACATGACGGATGCCTGCACCCTGATTTCGATTTAAAGGATTTTTAGGGTTTTTTTGTTTATTAATTCACTTGCTTTCTTTATCTAAAAAAATAGTTTTTAATTATTTTTTATTATTATTTTTTTTTCTCTCTTATATATATGTGTGTAAACAAGAAAATGTTAAAGAGAGTAAATAAAAAAAAATTTTGTGTTCTTCATCAAAACTTCGTCTTCTATAATTGTTGTTTGTAAAACTTTCCGATGATCTCTTCTCCATCCAAAGCTTCGATTTCGTAAGTCACCGGATCGGTGTGAAATATTTTGATGATCACGAAGATTTCCGAGGTCCATCGAGGAGTATAACCCTTTTTGAAGTGCTTCTTATAAGCGTAGATTCTCACTCGATCGCCGACCGCAAATTTCGGCATTCTAGACTTCTTCCTGATCTTAGATCTCTCGGAATATAGATTCGCATAGACCCGTTTTTCGTTTCGAGGATCGCTAGCTTCCGCGGGAGTCATCTTGATCGATCTGTGTCGCATGTTGTTGTAATCTTTCACCAGACCGTTCAGAGCGTATATGTATTTCTTGGTCGAATTCGCTGTGCATCTGCTCCTTCATCGTTCGATTCCAACGTTCCACCACGCTGGCTTTCTCCTCGTTTTCGATCGAGTAGAGGTCTACCAATCGACGAACGTCCTTGTTGTAGAATTCCTTTCCCTTGTCCACCCACAATTTACTCAGTTTTCGAGAAGACGAGTCGAACATGCTCTTCAGAGCCTCGGCGACGCAAGGTCCCGATTTATTCTTCAAAGCTCTGATCCAACCGTATTTGGAAAACACGTCGATGACCATCAATAGATATTTGACGCCCTCATTCCATCTCGAAAACGATCTCATGTCGACCAAGTCGGCAGACCAAATGTCATCCAGACCCTTCACGAACACCCTTCTCTTTCGAAATTTACGCACTATGGGTTTGTGTAACTCCTCGGCCAATTCGCTCGTCAATAATCGTTTCTTCTTCTTCTTTTCAGATGCGCTTTTTTTTTTTGAACGCCCCATCCGAATCAACGTTTCGCACCGATCAGATTGCCGACCAGTGAACATTCCATCTTCTCTCTCCTGGTCGGATTCGATATGCCTCTCAATCTCCCCAACATGTTTTTGTCGCAGACGTCGTTGCGAGTCTTGGTGTCGGGATGTCCGGCGTAGCACAGATCGTGATCATACGCGGCCACGTCCACCCTATTCACGGGTTTGCTCCAAGATTTGGGAGTCAGATTGGCGTTGAGTCTCTTGTTCAATTTCGTTCCGGGTCACGTGAAACTGTGACCAGGCAGATGCATTTTGAAAGGTAGATTGTTGATTATTTTATTCACGATGCCTTTACCTTTGCTCGCGTTCTTTTGTTTGACGAATCGAGTCTTGATAGAACCACACACGTCGCAAATTCCGTGAAGCATCCGTCTGTCGTTTTTAGTTCGCACTTCTCTAGAATTACTCGTCTCGGTAACTCTCTTACACTTTACGCAATACATTTTTTTAAGAGTTATTTAAATTAATTTCGATTTTTTTTTTATTTTATATATAAATTTAATATTTTTTTTTTTTTTTTAAATTCTGTTCTTATTATATATATATATATATATATATATATATATATATATTTTTTTTTTTCAATCGCTGCCCTTGAGTTCTATCATCTTACTGAATTCCTCCCTAGCCTCTTTCCTCCCCTTTTCCACGAGAGAATCCTTCATCTCTTCCTTGATGATCTGACGAGTCTTGATTCTCACGGCTTCTTTCATGGCATCGTATTTCATTTTCTCGCTCAATATCGCGAAGTATTCTCCGTCCGATATCCTACCATCTTTCAACGCCATAGAGATCATTTCGGATATTGTGTCGATCTTGGAGTCGGCCAAGATGCGAATCTTGTCGTGTTTCCTCGCCTTCAGATATAATTTCCTACTCAAAAAGTTTCCAACCATGCTAAACAGTCCGGCGGCGAGGGCCACTCCTTCTACGGTCAACACGATCGGAACGGCGACCGCGGTCGACAACAATCCAATGCCGGCCACGTGTAAACCCATGGAAATCGTGATGAGCGTTGAAGAATGTCACGAAACGCGAATACTTCTTCTTGAGGGAATGACGAGAATCTCTCTCTCGAGTCAGATACAATTGGATTCTACTGATTTGATCGATGCGATACCTCTCTCCTCTTTCTCTTTCTTCTAGCGACGGGGCCGTCGGCAAAACGCCGTTCGGCTTCTCGTCCTCGTCGTCCACTAACGTCGGATACAATTTATTTCTGGTTCTCATTTTGTGTTTTTTTCTTTCTTTTCTAATATTAGATAAAAAAATTTATGTGTGTATTTATTTTTTTTTTATTTTCTACTCTCCCTTATTTTTATATCAACGAAAAAAAAACTTAGACGTATGCTTCGTTCAGCAATAATTTCTTGATGCATCCCTTGTCTTCTAAAGTCAAACTTCTATGCGCCAAATTTCAGTTCTTCCGAATCTGTGGGCCTGTCTCGATTCTTACAGAAGACTAATCTCTTCCAAAACGTGATCACATCGTCGAATTTAACGCATTCGAACGCCGGTTCGAAATACATGACGACCATATCTTCCCTTTCCATCGTCAGACACGAATGATCCTCATGATCGAAGTCTAGATGACCCCGACATCCGACGCATCGTTCTAACAAGATGGGACGTAGTTGTTCGTTCACGCAAATTGCGTATGCTCTCATCAGCATGTTTAAAAGAAACCTCGCTCTAATAGTCTGAGAATCGCTCATGATTTACGTATTTTTTTTTTTATTATCTATTCGATTTGATATATTTATTTTTCTAAATAACTATTTATTTATATTTTTTTTTCTCCCTGTATATATATATCAATCAAAAAACGTGACTGGGTTTGCAAATTTCCAACACACATCGACGACAACGACACTCTTCGTTCAGATCGAATTTTATTACGAGAATCGAGCGATCCGATCGCTCGATCAGCTGAGTGTTTTTTTTTTTGAGAATTTCTCATAGTGGAGGAATTCTACTAATAATGTCATAAATGGGAAGGAAAAAAACCCACCGCCTCAAAAACAACAAGGGAGAGTTCTAAATCATCTGTACCAACGCAATTGCGGGTTCTGAATCGCTGATTTAGAGTCCCCAAAACTGTTTTTTGATGAGGAGCCAGAATCTTTTGCTTTCGCTCGCGTTCGTCGACGATGGATCGGTGGTCTGATCTGCGACTCGAACGTCGACGAAAATTACGTACAAAATACAACTGAAGATGTACAATTTCACCCTTTTTTTTAAAACCGCGCGTTCACCACGAGTATTTGAACGTTAAAAACGCGATCTAGGAGTCACGACTGTTCATGGGGGGATTCAAGATCATGTACAGTGTTTGTGAACAAGCGTGTGATTTAACACCGAATTCCACGTTGGTGAACGCATCGTGAACGTATGTTGTACACGTACATGTACAAGTGATAGTATATTCTCCTTTTATACCTACTGTCGTGTTTTCTCCATTTTAAGTGACAAAGTCGATTATTAATTAAGAGCATGGTATAAATAAAATAGATAAGTACTAGGGCCGGTAATCAGATTTAAACCACTAGTAGAATAAGGGTTTTAACCACTCGGCAAGCCGAGTGGTTAAAACCCTTATTCTACTAGTGGTTTAAATCTGATTACCGGCCCTAGTACCTATTTATTCCATATATAACAATGTAGTAGATTTGACAGAGAGTTGGAAGCTTACAAGTCGTCGTCACAAAGAAATTTTGATTTGGAAATGTAAAGACTCTCCTTTTGCGGTGAGCTACAATTGATGAGTAAACTACAGCGGTCGCGAAGGGCTATTTGTGTGGAGGTCATATAATAACCTGGAAGATCGCGATAATACTGAGATGAAGTACAGTATTAACTTTGCACTTTATGCAGTGAAGTAGAATATTCATGACAGAAAATGGCTGAACGTTGCAGAATGGATACAACAAGCAAAATTTATCCACCTACCAAGTTCCAGGATCGTAATCCTCTGCAGAAATTGGGGAGGGTGTGATCCAGACCACGACATGGTTTACCTCTACTGCTTTATGAATGCACACACAGAACGACACGCGCGTGTGAATGGGTTAATCGATATGGCACGAGTGCCAGTTCGGACGGGTAAAGCGAGAGGTCGCACAAGTGCCATATCGATCAACCCATTCACTCGCGCGTTTCGCTCTGTGTTTATTTACACGCCTTCCCGTTTATAAAAAAACAATTATTCGAAGGACACTCAGCAATTCATTTGACAAATAGCAACAAAACGAAAACATTTTATCGCCAACCAAATTTGCGAGGGGAACCCGTGTTACTATTTCGTCCCTTGAGTTCCAGTGTGCTCTTTGTGCCTACTGGCACATAGAACACATTGGATCTCAAGGGACGATTTTTAGCTATCGCTAGCGATTCAAATTGTTATTGCGGTGCACGTTTTCTAGAAAAATCCAGTGAAATTTCTCTTCTGCTTTCTAGAAAATTTCACTGAAATTTCTCGTCTGTTTAAAAATAGTCCATCAACGATTTCCGTTCCGCTCACATGTGCGGAACGGATTTTCATTTTCCGTGTGGTTTAGTGTTGCTGTAAATGGGGATTTCAAAGAACAGGCGTGTATTAAATGCCTATGCTTCTTAGTGAGCTTTTCAAACAAAACGTCTTCAATCACTGAAATTGGTAACGACAGTCGGCGATGTCGTGGTAAAAGGCTTGTAATTGCCGACAGTCGTCGCTTATCCATGTCGTGGCGTAAGTGCACTTATCCACCCAGCCACCACTCTCGTATTATTCCAAACGTACAGAAAAAAATCATCCTTTGGGTCTTTACTGTTTTGTTTCTTTCATACGTCCATAAAGACAGTGCCGGCGAGAGGAAATTCGCGCCCCAGGGTTAATTCTTTCAAAAGTGTAGGGATTCTGATGCGAATGCCGAAGGCACGGGCGTTGATTAGGGAAGCCGGGTTCAATAATTTTGAAATCAGTTATTAAATGGAGACTTCTGGCGGCTTTTTGGATAAAAAGTCCTGTTATTTTCTAGCCGTAAAAATGGCGTTTTTAGCAGCATGTTTCAAATTTCCAAGTTCATCAGTGAGTGTCCAGTGACCTGGAGAAATAGATTTTGACTGCTTGAGGTGATAAATATATTACGTCAAGTTCATTTAATAATCAATTCAAGGATCATGCGGTCCAAAATTACAACCGTTGGTCAAGTGCAGAGCTCCATTCACGATACAGCACCATTCTTAACTGTTAGCACAGGAGTCAGAACCTTGGGGGGGGGGGGGGGGGGACTAGTCCAAACATGAGACCGTTTTTTTTTTAATTTTGTGGTTTGGTACGTTCTTTGAAAGGACGTACCAAACCAAAAAAGTTATAATACAGTCTTTCAGGACATCTGCGGGCAGCCCCAGCCCAGGAATCCTGGACTCCTGAACCAAACTGGGCTCCCCAACGTTCCGGGCCAAGGAGTTACTACACCGTCCCCACTCCCTCCCCGACCCTGCATAAAGAATAAAGTTCAATGAGTTTATTTCATTCATGTTCTTCTTACTCCCGCAGAAGTGTCTATTGCTCATTGGGAAGGTGTAGTGTGTGTAACAAAGAAAGAAAACCTTTCTTCCTACCTTTTCATTTTAAGTGTGAAAATATTGAGTGCCGCACTTAAATACAAACCGGATATCAACGGCATCAAGATAAACTTATCTGAATACCTCATAAGCCAATATGCAGATGACTCAACTTTATTTTTGAGTGATGATGGACATTCGTTAAATTTAGCTTTTAGTTATTAACTCTTTTGCAAGCAGTCAGGCCTAAAAGTTAATTTTCATAAGACACAAGTTATATGGATTGGATCGAAACGTGGGTCAAGTGAGAGAGTCTCTACGGATCGCAATGTCCAATTGAACCATAGCGGGAAATTCACGATTCTAGGCATTTCTTATGATCCATTTAGTGAAAATTACATACTAAAAAATTATATCGAGAAAACCAAAAAGATGGAAAAACTTTTAATGGATTGGTCGTTTAAAAAACTTAGCTTAATTGGAAAAACTACAGTTGTAAAAACATTGGCACTTCCACTGTTGATACATTGCCTATCGGTTCTGTCAAATCCACCTGATAATATGTCAGACACAACTATTTCAATTTCTATGGTCTGAGAAAGGCGAAAAGATTAAACGTAATATTCTGGTGAACGAAATTGAGAATGGGGGGATCAGGTTTCCAAACAGTCCGTCATTATTAAACACAATAAAAAATCAGAGTCGGTCCAGAGCACACTGATAGATAAATTAAAAGAAACCACCATGGTTAACAAAACCTTTTATCCATTGTTCCTTCAACAAATGGCTTTGCTCCCAGCCATCTCTCGGGAAGTTGTTGTTTCTATTTAAGGAACAGAGAAAAAGAGTCAATACCACAGTAATAATTGCAACCACTTGAACCTAGAAGGCAAATATTCTTAATTCCGATCTTTTTCCTCGCGTCTTTCCATGGTGTTTTGATATTAGTACCTGGAAGGAAACTCCACTTTGTCGGTATTTTCTAGTGATGTAATCCCTGTGAACTGTTCATGAAACTCAACTTTTCTCAAATCATCTTCTGAGGCGAGTGAACATGTTGTCAGGCCATTTTCATCATTTCCTGATACATGTTTCCTGTTCACTGAATTGCGAGTAGACATTATACATGGAATAATTAAGCTGCAACAATTTGTTAATTCTCTAATCAACACACAAATACATTTTATTTTATTTTCAAACCGTGTTGTTTTTCTGTGTATATTCGACTGTGTAACTGGCCGAATAAATAGAGGATATGGAATGAGTGTTTTCCTCATATAATATTTATGAAACGAGTCTAAGAATTTTCCGTTTTGGCGAGCCTCTGGAAAGCCCAAACGGAAAATTAAACGAGTTTCATACATATTATATGAGAAAAACACTCATTCCATATTCTGTTTATCATATGACACACATGCGCACAAATTAGCCACTTAGTATGACTTTTTAACCCATCGCCTAACTTGAGTTGCAGACGGCACTTGGAAAAAACATCCTCGTTTAACTAAAAATTTTCAGTTTTTGCTTCCAAAACATAGGTTATGACCCCTCGTTCCACTGAGGGGTCATAACCTATGTTTTGGAAGCAAAAAATGAAAATATAAAAAAATGAATGGCGTTGTTCTTGTAGGTAAAAGATTAATACAATATAACCCAGCCTAAATAGGACAGATAACGTAAATTCTCCCTACTGAAATTATGCAAATGTGACTCAGTTGTATTTTGTTTAGCCAATCAAATTGTCCAGTTTTGAAATTGACCAATGAAAGCTCCCAACTCTAATTATGCAAATTATGAAAATGTGGCCCAGTTATATTTTGTTCAGCCAATCAAATTGTCTAGTTTTGAAATTGACCAATGAAATTGACGGAAGGTTTTTATTCATCACTGATTAATATGAAAACAAAATATCAAATGTTTTAAAGTGAATAAAACGGACGAGTCATGTGATAAATAAAAATATTGATTAACCTTTTGCCCGGCTCGTATAGCAGACGACAGTCACGACATTTGAAAAAAAGTCTAGAATAACTCAATCTTTAGCTGACCTGAGCGAAGCTCAATGGGAGCTTTATTGATCATTTTCCGTCTGGCGTCCGTCCGTTGTGAACTTTACATTATCTACTTCTCCGCATAAACCCCTAGGCCGAATTGAACAACATTTTATATGCATGTTCCTTATCATATGTCAATTCAAGTTTGTTCAAATAAAGTTGTGACGCCCACAGGGGGCACCAAAAGAGGTATAATTCGGTTAGCACCCACAAATTTTCTTTTAAAAAATTAAAAATCATCTCCAGAACAACCAATCAGAATCTTTTGATACTTGGTATACAACATCCTTGGCGAGTCAGATTCAGGTTTGTTCGAAGCAAGTCCCTGGGTTCATATTTGGCCTCCCTATAGGAACCGGAAATTTAACTTAGTGCAATATGGGGGAATTCCTTTAAAAATCTTCTTCTTCATATCCACCAGTCAGAATGTTTTGATATTGATATGCAGCAACTTTGCGAGGTCCAGATTCAAGTTTGATCAAATTTAGACCCTTGGGTCTTATCTGGACTCCCTGTTCTATCCCAAATTATTAATTTAGTGCAATATAAGGACTATTCTTAAAAAAATTTCCTTCACATCCACGAGTTATATTTTTTTGTCATATAATATTGACATCCTTAGTGTGAAGAGATTCAAGTCTGTTCAAATCATATCTATGCGCTAACATTTGAGCTTCCTTCCGGAGTCCGAATTTTAATTTTATGCAGTATGCGGAATATTCTTCAAAGATCCTCTTCTTCGGATCTACCAAGCAGAATCTTTTGATGTTTTTCTATATAGAATTACTATGGATCCTAGATTAAAGTGTTGTGTTTATTTGATTTTGGGGGGCATCAGAGGTGTTTGAAATTTCACACATAAGTCTCTCCCGTGAAAACCCCGGGAAGCAGTGGCGGCGCCAGAGTTACAGAAGTGAAGGGGTACAGTTGGGTATTGCCCGCCGCGCGTAAGTTTTAAAAAAAAATTCAACTTCGGGAGGAGACACCCCTCCCGAAGTTAAGAAAATTTTTAAAACTTACGTTGTAAATGGTGTTTTCTGGAGCATTCTCAGACAATTAAATTAAAACAGTTTTATCCTTTTGAAACTTATATGGTTAGGTCTTTCAGTTATAGAAAACGTCGTACATGGTGACATTTTAACGAAAGAATGCTGTTGTAAAGTGCGAGCACAAAGCACCAAACGACACTCAAATCGAAAATGAAAGTAGGCTGCATTCCGAACGGATGCGTTGCACGCTCTCGATTCTAGCATTCCTCGAATACTCTTAAGCGGTATGTTTCAGACCGTTTGAACGCGGCACGCCTTGTTGCAATTTGGGACCTCAACTCTTGTTTGTTGTTTGCAGCTTATGAGTGTGTTTGTGTATGGGGAGGGGCACACAAACATAATTTAAAGACTTCTCTGATTTAGTGCACTTGAGAATATGGAATTAAGCATACCCACCATTACACCGCAACGTTCAATACAAAAATTAAAATGATAGTATTTTTTTTTACTACGCTTGGCGAAAAAAGTGGAGGGGTAAGTATCCCCCTCCCATACCCCCCATAGCGCCGCCACGGCCGGGAACTGAAGCATTCCTTGTTTACTGTGTTAAACAAGCTCAGTTTAACTGGTAAAATATGATCCAGCCACCAATGCTTGGGATAGAAGTCCTCTAAAATGAGCAACATGGGTATAAACGATTGACTTTGAGTTTTATCTCCATTTTGCGATCACGATCAGATGCAGAAATATGTGACCTTAAACACTAATAAATAAATAATTTACAAGAACCCAATGGAGAATTTGTTTATTTCACCCTTTACCCAGCAAATCGGCCACATCCGCCAGCGTAATATGAAAATTCAGCAGCTGAAAAAAATACTATTTTTTCAAAATATTCCAAGAAAACCATATCATGTGACCCCTCTTTGCAACGAGCTCGTCGAGCACGTTCCAGTGAGGGGCTCATATGATATCGTTTTGTTGAAATGTTTTGAAAAATTTAAAAAATGATATTTAAAATAATAAATTTTGATATCGTCTGCGTTGGCAAATGGTTAAATGAATTGTGCCAATGCATGACAGAGCTGATTGTCGTAAAATTTAGTTAGATGTAAATGTGAGAACATAAGATTAACGTTTGTTCCAATGGGGACCCGCCAGGCTACTCGAGGCCCGGGGGGAGAGGGTCCACTGGGATTCTTTGTTTTGCTCGAGAACAAGAGTTGGAGGATTTTGAGTGATTTTATGCAAAAAAAACATTTCACGCTGAAGGGGTGAGGGTGGGAAGTGGGAGAGGATCCACGGGGTATTTGATTTCATTTTACTTCGAAGTGAGTTCTGATGAAGTTTTGAGCGTTTTTACGCCAAAAACCCAATTCTCCCAACAGACTCTTCTCCCCTGCCCCCTAGCTAAGTTAAATTAACTATATTAACATGTAGACGGTGAATGTGATCTTAAATCCTTCTTTAAATGATTTTATCAGGTGAGCGATTAAAGTCCTTTGGGACCCCTTATTATGTTTTGCCTTGTCAAGGAGATAGTACAAGTAGCAATTTTCTTGTTTAAAAGTGTAAATATTTTCGATAATCTTTCTGAATGGGTTAAACATAAAACGTAAAGATAAGTATATGACGGACCCCGAAAACAGATTGGCAATAATTCAAACGCTGCCAAATTAAGCATGAAAGTTTAATGTCCATTATGGCGCACTTGTTGAACGCCACATGGGCTATCTGATGACAGATCAATGGTAAGAGAGACAATATTCTCTTCTGTAATCGTTATCTTTGTAATTATGGCCAGTTAATATTTAATTGTAGAAAACAGTGCATCACACATGTTCTGGACACATACCCATATTACGCATCTATCCTGTCTCCGAAATGTCAAAAGATACCAAAATTCGAGTCTTTCAAAGGAACTTTAAAGGGAATATTAAATTAAGATAGATCTGAGTGGCCAAGTTCAAGAGAAGCGATTAAACTGAGAATTAATGTTCTGGCTATCTAAATAAAAATCGGGTGATTTCTCGAAAAAAAATTTTTCCAGCCAATTCCAGTCTGAAGGTGCGTAAGGCTGTGGGTTGTTGCGTGTAGATGGGTGGGGGAGGGGGGTCCCATGCTATAGGTTAAAGAAGGTGCAGCATCGGTGCGAAAGTATAGGCACGTTGTGATGTAGGGGGAGCCACAGAGCTCATATTTAGAATAGGAGCAGTCGGTGGCCATATATGAGAATAGTATCAGGAACAGGAAGTACGAGCTCAGGGAGCTATATGCATTTAGGTAAACGGCATTACCTGTTTTAGAAGGCAAGCTATACATAGGCAGAGTAGGCTTTGCCTGTATGAACATTATCCTGAGATAGACGTAGGGGAGAGATTAACCCCATTTGTGGCGACTGCTTGTGTGAAAAGCGTCAAGTAAAGTGACAATAAGCTAGTGGCCGTGCGACGGCAGTAGTAGAGTGACATTCCGTCACCTGTTACAGCAGACGCGTCCGATAAAGTGACAATACGCTAGTGGCCGTGCGACGGCAGTGAAAGGGTGAAGTGAAGAGGCGACCAAGGAACCAATACGAGCGAAGAGGAGGAAAAACCAGCGACAACAGGGAATGCGGGCCCGCCAGTGACTCAAAAACTGTGGATAGGGGGTGATTGACGTTTTGTTTTCTTATTCTTTTGAATTCCATGTAAGTCACAAATCATTATATTTGTTATTTTTATATATGTATTAAAATTGTTGTTTTCAGTGAACCCCTGTTGATTTATGCTTTTCGAGGAAAAGTTATTAACCCCTTCTGGATAAGAACCACCCTAACAAAAGTGAAACGGGCTTTTTCGTCACGGTGAGACACACGTTCACGCACGGATTCAGGCAACACTCCTTGAGTTTTGGCTGAATACGCGGCGTGAATCTATTTCTTCCAGCAGCGACAAAGCCCGGTTTCCGACATGCCTCAAAAGCACAGCTTATGACCCTTTATTCGAGCGAGCTCGTTTAGATCATTCCAATGATGAGTGGGTCATAAGCTATGTTTTTTAGACAAAACAAATGTTAAGTATTTGGTTTAATGACTCTAAAAAGTATCACTACTTCTTCCTGTCATTTTCCTGCAATAAAGTGGGAGGTCGGGGTACTGACTAAAAACGTCCTAGTAAGGATTAACTCCCACATCCTTCAGGCTTTCTGTGCCAACAAAAATTAAATCTTTTTATTTACAATAAATATTGCAGGTGTTGTCGATGCACCCATTGGAATCCATGAAAAGTAGCCTTTAATTTGTTTGTTGTGTACTTGTGCGAATATGATTGAATTTTATTAACTTTCGCTGTTTCCTTGAACCAGTCTTCGTTGGTTTAACACTTTACCCAACGTACCGGCCAAAACCGACAAGCGCTATTCACAAAAATCACCAATTAATTTTCATTATTTTTTTCATTTTTTTGTCTCAAAAACATAGGTTATGACCCCTCTTTGGAACGAGCTCGTTCCAATGAGGGGTCATAACCTATGTTTCTGAGACAAAAAATGAAAAAAACTAGTTATTCAAGAATTTTGTTTGTAAGTGTCATCTGCTTTTCATGTTAGGTAAAGGGTTAATCAACAGGTTGTGTGGAAGTCCATGGTTCGATCTCCACCAGGGGTAACTGCGTTGTTGCCTTTGGTTAAGATGCTTAATTCCAATTGTCCACGTGGAGGCACGGTGGCGCTGTGTACTAAGGCATACTGCACGTCGATGGTGCACTTGTCTTCAACCAATGCAAACCATGCTGATGTAGCGTTAGTACAATATGGAGTCTGACAGTTGTTCGCCAGTGCTCGGAGGTTCTCTCCGGGTACTCTGGCTTCCTCCACCCGTAAATGTCCGACGCGAAGTGTCCCTGGCTGTCCAAAGTGTCGTTAAACTCCAGTGAAAAAAATGAAATAACTCCTTTTTCCACTTACCAAACAGACGGCACTTACAAAACAATTTTTTGATCAACTAAATATTTTCATATTTTTCCACAAAACACTGTTTATGACGTCTCCCCTCACTGGAACGACCTCAACGAGCTCGTTCCAATCAGAAGTCATAAGCTATGTTTTCTAGGCAAAAATGTTTTTAAAAAATGTAAAAAATGAATGACATTTGTTTGAATTGCGCCGGTGGATATTTCTGTTATCATAGGTAAAGAGTTATCTGTGCTTTGTAATAGCCTGGTCAAAACATCACGCGCCTAACAATACCGATAGTGTACCGGTATGTTTCGGTAGCCAGTAGGCGGCTGAGTCCGAAAGGACCCCCCCCCCCCCCCCACACACACACACACACTCACACCCTTATTCTCCCCACTTGCAAGAGCACTTGAAAGAGCCTGGATCAGATGGGGTCGGCTGGTTAGGCTACATTCATATTTATGTATTGGGGTTTAATCCTTTACCCAACGTAACGGCCAAAACCGGCCAGCGCTATTCTCAAAAATCGTCAATTAATTTTCAAAATATTTTCATTTTTTGTCTCAAAAACATAGGTTATGACCCCTCGTTGGAACGAGCTCGTTCCAACGAGGGGTCATAACCTATGTTTTTGAGACAAAAAATGAAAAAAATTAGCTATTCAAGAATTATTTTTGCAAGTGTCGTCTGTTTTTCATGTTAGGTAAAGGGTTAATCAGGATCGCATCGTGTCGGACAGTTTTACGGGTGGAGGAAGCCAGAATACCTAGAGAGAACCACCGAGCAACTGTCAGATTCCCCTACACACTAACTTCACACAAGCAGTGTTAGCATTGGCTGAAGACAAGTGTAACATCCACATGCGGTACGCCTTAGAACACAACGCCACCGTGCCCCCCACGTGGGCAATTCGGTTAAAGTGCCTTGCACAAGGACACAACGGGATTCGCAGACGGGACTCGAACCGAGGATCTCTCGGCTTGCAGCCTGCATCTCCACCTACTGTGTCGCCGTGCCCCCGGGCTACATTCTTAGGTTATCCCTTTACCCAATAAAACGGCCAAAACCGACCATGAACAATCGCCAATTAATTTTCATTATTTTTTTCATTTTTTGTCTCAAAAACATAGGTTATGACCCCTTGTTGGAACGAGCTCGTTCTAACGAAGGGTCATAACCTATGCTTTTTAGGCAAAAAATGAAAAAATATAGTTATTCAAGAATTTTTTTTGCAAGTGTCGTCTGCTTTTCATGTTAGGTAAAGGGTTATAGGTTAAAGAGTGCAAATTGGAGTAAAATAATGTTTTTTTTATATTATGCGCCTGGCACGTTGTGAATAAAAAAACAATTACCAAAAATTAAATCAGTTCAAAGCAATTTTACCCGAGGAGGATTTATCGCCCAATTTAACTGCCCCATCCATATTAAACATCTCATTCGATCGAGCATTACTTTTCAGAGAGTCAGCGCAAGAAATCGCATTTTCCCTCAATCAAGTGTGAAAAATTTAATCTTTGGAGGTTTTCTACAAGGGTACTATCATGCAGCAGTCATACCACGAAGTATAAAACATTGAGTTGGAAGGAAAGTGTGTACTCAATTCGGGGGACTTCTGAGGTCTTCTCCAAAGAAAGTCTGTAGAAATTGTGCTTAATTAGTGCAATGCTGAACACCTGTTTGTCTTAATTTTGCCATGCACCTCGCACATTTCTTGTGTCTGAGAGCTCCAGTGCCCGCTGAAATCAGTTCAACGTGATGAGAAAATGTGTGACATTTTTTTCTTTGTTGATAGTTTCAAGACTTGACATTATTTCTTGACAAGTTTCTTGAGAGCTTCCTAAGATGTCAAAGCTTGGAATTATCAACGTAAAAAAGAGATGAAAATCTGTACTTGAAGTATTTCAGCTTGTAATTTTCCGGAGAGCAAGTTTTTTCTTATGTTTCGCGTTCTGTCATTTAGCGGACAGGTGGATTATTCGCTGGCATGTTTCACGTTAACAGATTTCCAGATCTGTACAAATTGTTGATTAAGGCAACTTGAAAAACAGTTACCTTTTTTTATCAAGCAACTTTTTTTAGTTGACCTTTATCTGATGTTTGGACAAGACGGATGAAAAACAACGCCTGTTTGTTTACTGGAGATGGTGCGTAAGCCAAGGTGACCAACCTAAGATGTTTCAGCCCACTTCAAGAGCTTCTTTCATTAAGCTAATGAAGTGCTGAGATATAATGCAATGTTGAAAATAATTCAGAGCAACCCCCCCCCCCCCCCCCCACGGCATGATATACCACAGCATGATATATCACAGCATCGTTAGAGGCAAAAGACACGAGGTGTGATCATTATTATAAACTTAGATAAAGTGTGCATAACACTTCTGATTTTAACAGATCAATAACAATGGTAGTTCGTGAAAATTTCCCTACTATTTTAGCTTTATTTTAACCCTTTACCTAACAAATCGGCCACATCCACCCGCGTAATTTACAAATTAAGCAGTTGAAAAAAAAAAATTTCAAAAATTTAACAAAACCATATCATGTGGCTCCCTCATTGGAACGAACTCGCCGAGCTCGTTCCAATGAGGGCTCACATGATATGGTTTTGTTGCAATTTTTTCGAAAAAAAGTTTTAAAATTTCTACAAAACCATATCATGTGACCTCCCCCCCCCCCCTCACCCGACCCCACCCTATTGGAACGAGTTCGTTCAAATGAGAGGTCACATGATGTGGCTTTGTTGAATTTTTTTGAAACAAAAACAGTTAGAAAACAATAATTAACCCTTTACCCAACGTAACGGCCAAAACCGGTCAGCATTATTCTCAAAAATCGTCAAATTAATTTTCATAATTTTTTTCATTGTTTGTCTCAAAAACATAGGATATGACCCCTCATTGGAACGAGCTCGTCGTGCTAGTTCCAATGAGGGATCATAACCTATGTTTTTGAGACAAAAAATGAAAAAAATTAGTTTTTCAAGAATTGTGTTCACAAGTGTCGTCTGTTTTTCATGTTAGGTAAAGGGTTAAAATAATGTGTCGAGCTCGTTTTAATAAGAGGTCACATGATTTGGTTTTGATGAACTTTTTTGGAAAAATAGTTAAAAAACAATAATTATAATTATAATTTTTGATATCCTGTGTGTTGGGTGAAACGTTAACATATAGTTGTGCAAGCGAATGAAAAAAAAATGGTCACCATTTTTTTCTGTCGAGAAGCACGGTACCAAGCTCTCTCTGTTTGGAATTCGACTCTGTTATGAACTGTTTGTTCACGCATTTGTTGTACGACCAAACGACCATTGATACAAAGTGATGTCTCTTCGCTCACAAGGATATACAGATATATCCCCCGTGCCACAGCTATAGTTATTCCAATTAATAAGTGTTTAATTCACCTTTAAAATATCAAGATATTAACACTACTAGTGGAACCATGCAACGTAATCCAGAGGCGTAGCTAAGATTTCCTGTTGAGGGGGGGGGGGGGTATAATTTTTTGGGGTGCCAGGTCGGTATATGCCACAGGCAGATCCGAAGCCCGTAGGTCTGAGGTAGGACGGGTATGGCGTTCCCATTGGTGGGGTTTCGGGGGGGGGGGACTCCCCCGAACCCCCACTAATGGGAAGGCCATACCCACCCCACCTCAGGCCTTAAATTCAGTGCCCTGAGATTTAATCTGGGGCCCTTTGGTGCTTTAATTTTCCAATTTTGAGGTGGGGGCACTGTCATTTATTTATTTATTTATTTATTTATTTATTTATTTATTTATTTATTTATATATTTTTTTTGGGGGGGGGAGGGGTCATGGCATACCTAGGCCCCTCTCTTGGCTAGCCACTGGCGTAATCGTAAACACCAGCTGTGCTGAGTCTTCATTCAAAATCATAATGTCATCAAAGATTCCTTCCAAAAAGTCTCGATTAACCCTTTATTTAACATGAAAAGCAGACGACACTTGTAAAAAAAAATTCTTGAATAACTAAATTTTTTCACTTTTTGTCTCAAAAACATAGATTATGTCCCCTCGCTTGTTGGAACGAGCTCGACGAGCTCTTTCCAACCAGGGTCATAATCTATGTTTTTGAGACAAAAAAGGAAAAAATAATGAAAATTAATTGCGATTTTTGAGAATCGCGCTGGCCGGTTTTACGTTGGGTAAAGGATTAAGAATTTTTTCTTGCACAGATTCATGGAAAATGAATGTTTATTGTAATTATACATTAAATCGGCTGGAATATTTCATTTCCCTTTTCCATCAACTGAAATTTTCCATACGAATTAATCTAGGGAGACAGACTCAAGGGCTAGACTGGCTCCATTCCATAACATCGTCGAGTTCGTATTAAAATTAGATTGGTGGCTTGGGAGCTTGAAACGATACAGTTTTGCGAACGAAACGATCGATTGCCTAATTTTTGCAAACATAACAATGGGATGAAGTCCAGTATGGCGCTCCCCCGCCCACTATGTACGAAAATAAAAATATTCCTTTTCCGCGAAGTTAAGCAACGTTGAGCCCGGTTAGTCCTTGGATGGGTGACCGTCTGAGCGATCGACTCGGACCTCCACGTTGTGTTCTTGGGCAAGGCACTTAACCCCCGGACTCCCAAGTTGTGTTCTTGGGCAAGGCACTTAACCCCGATTGTCCACGTGGGGCACGATGACGCCGTGTAGTAAGGCGTACTGCACGTCGATGCTGCGCATGTCTTCAACCAGTCTAACCCCGCCTGTGCTGCAGTGCGGAGTTTCGATGTTGGGGAGCTGGCGGCTGCTCGTCATTGCTCTGTGGTTCTCTCCGGGTACTCCGGCATCCTCAAACTGTAAAACTGTCATCCACACGATATGACCTTGGCTGTTGAAGTGTCATTAAACTTTAATAAATAAATAAATAAATAAATATAATAAATAAAGATGTCCTTTACCTAACTTAACTACTTTTACCTGCCCATGCTCGTCACAAAAAAAATCGTAATGTAATTTTCTCACTTATTGACTCAAAAGCATAGTTTTTGATCCATAGTTGGAACGTCAAAAAGCTATGTTTTTTAGGCAAAAATGAAAAATCTCGGTTATTCAAGAATTTGTCCTTTTTCCAAGTTCGTCCCACCTTTGTTTTGGTAAAAAAAAACAAACAAGCACAGTCACCGTAAAATTTAACAGTGAATCTATTCGTAATAATAATCGTAAAGGGTCCGGCAATTAATATATTTAACCCACAGTCACGTGGCTGCACGTTAAAATATTAATTAGTCTGCCATGCGATGGCTTTTCCAAGCCAAGTCATTTTTCCACACAGTCGATGTCATTTTGCTAAACCCCAAAGAATTAAATACGATAAATGCGTCTTGTCTTGAAAAGGAAGGTTGTTCTATTGTATATGAGCACTTCTCCGTTAAATTTTCCTGTGCTTGAACATTAATCCTCTGAATCCGAGGCAGCTTTTCCGATCCCGGATCGTGATACAACCAGGAGCCAAAACTGCAAAACTTTTACAATTGTATTTTCTAGAATTGTATTTTCTACCAATTAATATAACTGATTAAAGTGAATCAATAGCATTTTAAAAGATGTCAATTTACCTGGCAAGCCAGATCTGTGAAAATACTAATGATTCATTTCAACCCATTTAAAGTCATAACTAGAAAATACAATTCAAGAAAATACAATTGTAAAAGTTTTGCAGCGTTGGACCCTGAATGCATAAAGTAAACGGCTGCTCCGTGAATTTGTATGATTGACCGATCAATATTTTCAACTAGACCCAAGACTGCAAGTTGAAAATATTAATTCATCGACCCGAAAATAATGAATATGGACTCGTCTAACTGACGGCACTGAACGGCATGGTTCAAAAGTTGAGACGTAACAGTTATAATCGTAAAATTTACTGAGCGGTAAGAGACACCAGTTTATTAGTTAGTCTGTGTGAAACACACAGACTATTGTTTTTGTACGGTTTCTTTTTCTTCTTCTTCTTCTTCTTCTTCTTCTTCTTCTTCTTCTTCTTCTTCTTCTTCTCCTGTCTTCTGTCTTCTATGTTTTTCCTTGTCCGCACGATAACTCGAAAAGGAATCGTCCTATCGCGCTGATTTTTGGCATACTGATAGACAGTCAGACCACCTATGTTTTTCAGGTCGCTAGAGCCACTGAATATGGCCCAGTTGGCCAAAGGGTTTTCACAGTCTCCAGTTTCCTGATACAGTAAATTCTCCCCAAGCAATGCGATGCTATGTTATTCACACTGGAAGTAATGTAAACATCAGTGGAGTCAGCTGTCAAAAAATGAAAATGTAATCTTGTTGTGATAAAGGGATGTAAGTTCCTGGAACTAAAGGGCCGTTCTCATGACGAGATTTGCACACGTGTGCATAGTTGCATATGTCTGAAAATGTACATACGTATGCAAATAATGTCATGAGAACGGTTCTGCATACGTGTGTAAATGTACCCATAGTGTAAACTTTACATCTCACAAAACCAGGAGCAAAAGTAAATTTTCACACCTTTCAATTTGCCCTGGTGTGCAATTTTTACTACCGGGGTAATGGACCTGTCAAGAGAACGCATTTTTCAATTTGCATATGTGTGCAAACCAGAGGGTGATCCTTAAAAATCAATCGGAAAGGGTTAATATATTACAGTCGGCCAGAAAATTTACCAAAATATGTGTCCCACAGCCCAAAATATCTTGAAAAGTTGTCGATAAAATCATACAATATGGGTATTATTAGAACTGGCTCGATGAGCCGGTTCTGATGCTATCCATATCTGTATGGCTTTATTGACATTTTATAGAAATCTTTTCTTAACAAATGTGAAATTTAATTTATTTTTTTTAAAAGCCGTGTTCGGTAATGGGTTAACAATTTCCCCAAGGGGCGTAACTGATAACTGACCCAGGTAACTAATTCTGGCGCTATGTCCCGCCGGCTTGGGAGCACCTACCTGACTAAATCAGAGACTCTGAGGCGAGTAGTATGTCTCGCACGTTTCAGGTCATATTTGGATGATCTCATTTGGATGATCTCAGGTGACGTCATGTCACGTGACCCAGTGGCGCCATGTTGTGTTGTCATGGTAACCCGCGTGAGCGGCCATGTTGTGACGTCATCTCCATAGTGATATGTGGTGTGAGTGCGCATGCGCAGCGCGTGTTGTTAGGGTGATACGTGTTTCCATCGTCCATTTTGTATACTGGAGACCGCCATCTTGGTTTCTATGGTAGCACGTGGTTGCTATGTTACCCAATTTTTCTGCAATAGGACGGGGTATTTTCGGAGGGTATGTTCCTTTGTAGAAGAGTAAATCTAATTACCACAAACAACCGACAATCCCTCCAAATCCTCAAAATCCACCCAAAATCACCGAAATAGACTTTGTTTGATACGGATTTCCTATTTTATTTTTTGTGTTCCTTTGCAGAAGAGTATTTTTTCTGGTTCGGATTTTCCCAGAATCCCACTTTTAATGCCTATTGCATAGATAGATAGATATTTTTTATTTAACGGTATAAACATCAAATGTTAATACATCAAGTAAAAGAAAAGATATAAATTAGCTAATAACAGTATGTTTATGCCGTCGGGAGATTACATAGCCAGATTGGCTGTCTACCTGTAATCCCCCATAACATTTCAATCCAACATCGCTATATGATCGAAGACAACCTTCATTAACTCAGACAACCTTCATTAACTCATATGTTTCTCTATCACTAACAGTCTATCCAGTCCAAACTATTGTACTGGTACAATGGAACAAGACTGTTGTAGAAGCTAATGATAGGACAGATAGACCATAGCCCTGTAGTGGCCTTGAAGCTTTGGCGACAAGATGGAAACGGAATCCAGGTTTCTACAACAGGTATCCTCCAACAATACCAGGCCATAGGTATTTAGTATCCTCACAAGGTATCCTCAACTGATACGTAGCCATGTCATAGGTATCCTCAAATACTGAAATGAGTCGTCGAGTCGTTCGCGGAGTCACTCGATCGAGCAATTGCTCGTTGCCTCATTTGCTCGATGGGATTCGAGTCGTTCGAGCAATAGTTGCGAGTCACTCGACATAAGACGGAATCCCTCTGATGGAATCCCTTTTTCGAAAACGCCTGTGGCTATGGAATCCCTTTTTACTGAAATGAGTCGTTCGAGGAGTCACTCGATCGAGCAATTGCTCTTTGGCTCATTTGCTCGATGGGATTCGAGTCATTCGAGAAATAGTTGCGAGTCACTTTTGGAATCCCTTTTTGGAATCCCATTTGTTGAATACCTTTTTCGAAAACGCCTGTGGCTATGGAATCCCCTTTTCTGAAATGAGTCGTCGAGTCGTTCGAGGAGTCACTCGAACGAGCAATTGCTCGTTGGCTCATTTGCTCGATGGGATTCGAGTCGTTCGAGCAATATGCCGAGTCACTCGATCGAGCAATTACTTTAAAGCTCATTTACTCGATGGGATTCGAGTCATTCGAGCAATGGTTTATCAGTAACTGCTCGATTGCTTATTGGGTGTGGGAATGCTTTTGATATACACAAGGGAGGTAACTGCATTATGGGAAATCAAGCACTGGTAATTATAAGACTTGAACGAGAGAACCAGAGATAGTTTGGACTGGATAGACTGCTAGTGATAGAGAAACATATGCAATAGGCATTAAAAATGGGATTCTGGGAAAATCCGAACCAGAAAAAATACTCTTCTGCAAAAGAACACACCCCTGGTACTATAGCACTACGTGCTAAGCAGATAAAATGGGAAATCCGTATCAAATAAAGTCTATTTCGGTGATTTTGGGTGGATTTTGGGGATTTGGAGGGATTGTCGGGTTGTTTGTGGTAATTAGATTTACTCTTCTACAAAGGAACATACCCTCCGAAAATACCCCGTCCTATTGCAGAAAAATTGGGTAACATAGCAACCACATGCTACCATAGAAACCAAGATGGCGGTCTCCAGTATACAAAATGGACGATGGAAACACGTATCACCCTAACAACACACACTGCGCATGCGCACTCACACCACGTATCACTATGGAGATGACGTCAAAACATGGCCGCTCACGCGGGTTAACATGACAACATAACATGGCGCCACTGGGCCACGTGACATGACGTCACATGAGATCATCCAAATGAGATCATCCAAATATGACCTGAAACGTGCGAGACATACTACTGAGGCGCCTTAGTTTACCTAACATAGTGGCCAAAAAGGCCGGAAAACTAACCAACTTAAGATTATCATGATGTCAAATAGCTTGAAACGTTATCACGTAAACCATACAATTATGGATGTCATTGGAACCAGCTAACGAGCTGGTTCAAATGACGGCCATATTTGTATGATTTCATTCAAATCACGTGATTTATTTCTCCAACAAACCAGTTTTGGTTGACGGGTTGACCCTCTTCCAAATCCGGAAAATGGACCAATATAAGGCTAACAAGACTTGAAATATCTTGGACTTACTCAATAAAACCATACAAATATCGATATCAATGGAACCGGTTAACCCTTTCACTGATGAATTCACCAGACTTTTCATTTCCTGAGTTCATCGTCAATTTAAGTCATGGCTGCTTCTCAGCAGCCATGACTTAATTGCACAAGAAACTCAAGAAATAATATTCACTGCTATGTTATGAACATATTTCATTCAAATTGTTTTTGTCAAAGTCACTGCACATATATTTAGTTAGCTGACAAAGTTGTCGTCTGCTCACAGAAACTGATACGATCTTTGCAATGTTAGGCATGTGTTTTGCATTTAGCGGACAGAAAATATAAACCAGGTTTAGAACTTCCAAAAAAATGCATTATATGTAAGATATACGGAAAGCTGAACAGAATCAATCTAAGGATCACCTCTTCAGTCTGTTTGAATCGAAATAAGTCGCGAGCTTCTCGCGTATCTCATGTCCATTGTGATCACCACCCGCGTCACTGTTGTCCTCATTCTGTCCTTCATCCTCGTCTTGTTCTTCCAACGATGTTTTGAATTCCTCTTTGTTCAGTTCGCATATGTTATGGAGAACTAACACGCAGTAACAACGCTGCAGGCAAACTGTACATCCACATCTAATCTTTTAATCAGACATCTCCATCGACCTTTTAGCCTCCCAAATGCATTCTCGGTCGTCATACGTGCGCGGCTGAGGCGGTAGTTGAAATACTGCTGATTGTCAGACAAATCATTCCTGTTTGTAAAGGGCTTCAAAAGCCAAGTCTTTAAAGGATATGCCGCTTACGCTAATATGACAATCGGTGTCTCAGTTTGCTTTCCCGCAACATCCAGTTGTGTTGATCGGCCTCCAAAAAGGGTGTCCGATTCTCCCAAGTGGTATCCCTTTGAGTTGGCAAAAACACGAGCATTATGTACTCGCCCAGGCCAGCCTATGTTCATATTCCCGAAGATGTAGTTGTGATCCCATACCCCTTGCAAGATTATTGAATACCACCCTTTCCGGTTGAGGTAATCTCCGTGTGACTCATCAGGGGAAATAATAGGAATGTGACATCCATAAATGGCCCCGCCAAAGCCCGGAAAGTCCCATTTTTCTTTATATCCATTGATAACGGCACCAAGCTCACTATCTTTAGGAAACTGCACATACTTTGTCATAATCTTTTCGGATAAAACATCACATACAATGTGCACAAAAGTGTGTACAGTGGTCTTTCCAACGCCAAAGAGATTGGCAATTGTCCTATACTCAGTCGAAGTAGCCATCCAGTACAGAGCTATGGCAACCTTCTTCTTAGTATCTAGTGGCCCGCGTACGCCTCTGAGTCCAGATGAAATGTGCGGCTCAATTTCTGAGCATAAGTCCAGGAATGTTGCCTTCCTCATCCAGAAATTCTGGATCCATTGCTTGTTGTCGAACGTCTTTTGGACAATGTTCTCCCAGCAATCTGACGACCGCTCTCTCTTCCACATTCTCTTCTCCTGGCATAATCCAACAACTAATCCTGCACTCACAACGTAGGGTAGGACTCGCCTTTTTCGTCTATACAAAGCACTGAACCTATCCATTATGACTGGTGTGTGAGTAATGAATGGAATGACTGGTGTGTGAGTAATGAATGGACTTCTGAGAAGCCCACTTGTTCACATGGTAAATGCCCACGCAAATGCACCCCTGCTTAACTTCATGTGAACGCGTTGTAAAATTTGCTTATGCACCCCATGCAAATTTTACATACATGCAAATTTTACATATCTGCAAACTCTCGTCATGAGAATTGCTCTTAAGTTGAGAGAAACCCTTTGCCTTGCAAGGAAATAAATTATAAATTATTCAGTTCAATATTTTTAACCCTCTCAAGACTTCAATGTGGGTTGCACAAATTTTATTTCAGGCAGAATAAAGTAAACCCTTTCCATAAAACTGCACTGAATAATTGTTGAAACCTATCTTATTCAGTTCAATGCTTTTAACCCTCTCAAGCCTTCAATGTGGATTGCACATATTTGATTTCAGGCCGAATAAAGTTAACCCTTTCCATAAAACTGCACTGAATAATCGCTGAAACCTATCACAAAACTGTCAGGATTCCGATAACAATGCAATACTGACATGGACTGCTGTACTGTTAACTGTATTAGTGCTATGACTGTTTAAAACTGATTTGTTAGAGGAGTTCTATAATCTTTCACTGCGCTCGGCTCGGTCTCACCGAGAGTGCAGAAATCTTTGGTGCCAAAGTGTCATTAAGTGAATGTTTCTGATTTGTGCCGTTCCATCCCTCCGGAGTGCAAAAGCAGGTACTGTCAGCTGAGAAACTTAATGTTTTTCGCTTTATTTTCTGTAACATTTAATTCTATGTGGAATGGTACACCTTTTCAGTGTGCCTTCCAAAGTAAGGGATTCTTAACTCTTTAGCCAACATAACGGCGAAAACCGGTCAACATTATTCACAGAAATGTCTATTCAGTTTTAATTACCTTTTCATGTTTGCTTGAAAAACATAGCTTATGACCCTTTATCGGATTGAGTTAATTTTTTAAAGGATTATTTATTTATTGGTGTTTAATGTCACATATTTCTGCACAGTGGCTAATCATGACCACGACAGTTTTTCGGGTGGAGGAAGTCGGAGTACCCGGGAAGAACCACCGGGAAACAACGAGCAACTTTCAGATCCCCCACATACTAACTCTACACAAGCAGAGTTAGCATTGGCTGAAGACGGGTGCACCATCGATGTGCAGTACGCTTTAGTACACAGCGCCACCATGCACCCACGCGGGCAATGGGGTGAAGTGTCTTGCCCAAGGACAGAGTGAGGACCTCTCGCCTTGCAGCCTGCACCTCTTCCAACTGAGCCACTGCGCCCTCATTTAAAGGATTAAAATGGAGTATAAGTTGAAATACATGTATTTTAGCCATAGAAAATTCGCTTGATCCTGTAAATACTTCCGAAATTCCAAGGGGGTGATACGATGAAAAAATCGAAATAAATACAGTTGTGGCGCCGCAGTGGATGTGCCCTGTGATCAATGACGACATTATATTGTTCTGATGACGACATTATACGTTTTAAAAATCGGAATTTTAAATTGAAAGTCTTTCTTTTCGTAACTTTGGCCCGCAGATCATTTTATAACTTCTCTGTCACCGATCGCTGCTAAAAACCCGAAGACTCCAATGTATAAACATTTCTAAGAGCGCACCTAAAGTCCTTGTTGAAGATTTCACCTGCCATCAAGCGAAAACTTCAAGTCATATATATATATTTATATGGGGCATTATCGTGTATCGTTAACCCTTTTAACAAAATGTATCGTATAAAACCTTCCAACGCTATTCACAAAAATCACGATTCAATCAATTCATTGTCTTTTTCATTGTTTGTGTCAAAAACAGCCTATGACTCCTCATTGGAACGAGCTCTTTGAGCTCGTTCCAATGAGGGTCATAAACCATGTTTTTGGCGCAAAAATGAAAAAAAATAGTTATTCAAGAATTTTATTTTCAAGTGTCGTCTGCCTTTCGAGTTTGGTAAAGGGTTAAACCCCTTTAGTATGGGTTCTTTTAAAACGACTTTTATGTGGTTCACAAAAGTTATAAGACTGCGATGTGAGGGTATATAAAGTTTTTACATACCGCGTGCGACTGCAGAGAATTACAGTTTTTAACCCTTCACCTAACAAGAAAAGCAGACGACACTTGCAAACAAATTATTGAATAACTAATTTATTTGTTCATTTTTCGAGTCAGAAATATAGCTTATCACCGCTCGTTCCAATGAGTGGTCACAAGCTATGTTTTTAGGCAAAAATGAAAAAAAAATAATGAAAATTTAATGGCAATTTTGTGAATAGCGCTAGCCGGTTTTTTTTTTTCGTTACGTCGGGTAGAGGATTAACCAAAGTAAAATAACTACTCTTGAGGTCTGAAACGATGAAATACAAAAAATGTTGTGGAGTGCGAAACATAAAATATTTTCGTGCCACACAACCTAGTATTAAAAAGAATATATATATATCAATACGGATTGATCCGAATGTGGGGCATTTTTCTTTTTAATACCTAGTTGTGTGGCATAGTCTGGGAACATAGACAAATGTGATCCTTGACAGAGGCGAGAGATTTATATGTCGCCTATGTCAAGTATCACATTGGTCTATATAGTCCCAGCTTTTAAACACAGGAATTTCAATTAATGGAAGTTCGGTGAAGATGCAACTGCTTGAATTTAATATTATATCGCAAATGCCAAGCAGGAATTCCATCAGGCATTGTCCTGGGTCCGAGAACTGAACTTACACCTCTAAAGATTTTCAGAAGTTGGACCCGACTGGAGTCGATCCCGGATATACGGCACCCAACTGTAGTTGAGGAGCTATGCTCCTTGAATTATAGAAAATGGTAAAATTTTTGTTATTCTTTGACTTTCGAAAAATAAAATTGGTTTCAAACAATTCCGGGAACATCTTAACTTTGATATAATACAGGTCAAGTTCGGTTTATGCGTTGATTCCAGTTATAGGTTTGGAGATATCCACCATGAATAAGAAACAGGCGGACATTTTTTGTTCTTTGGTTTTAATCGAATAAAAGCAATTAGCCAACTGTTTTCAAACCTCCGGAATCTCTCACCTTTAATGGAATAAGGTTGTGTTTGTTTCTATTATGCATTAGAAACGGTGTCATTTTTGTGTTTTTCCTTGTTTACGTCCGATAATAAGAAAGAACACAGCGAGGGCGGAGTGCGGTGTACTGGAATCAACGATACGAATTGGAGTTTCTCCTGTTTTTCACGAGCGCCGAAGGCGCGCGTGAAATACAGGAATAACTCCAACAAACGAAATTGATTCCAGCTCCCCGTACTCTACCCGAGTTGTGTTCTGTATTTGTACCGCAATTAAACTTGAATTCAGTGCATGAAGCTACTATTTTTTTAAGAAAAATATGGAGGGGCGCGGTGGCTCAGTAGGTAGTGGTGCAGGCTGCAAGCCGAGTGGTCCTCGGATCGAATCTCACCTACGGCAGCCGCGTTGTGTCCTTGGGCAAGACACTTATTCCCGATTTCCCACGTGGGGACACGGTGGCGCTGTGTACAAAGGCGTACTGCACGTCGATGGTGCACTTGTCTTCAAACAATGTTAATCCTGCTTGTGTGGAGTTAGTATGTAGGGGAACCTGAAGTTGCTCGCTGTTGCTCGCCGTTGCTCGGTGGTTCTCTCCGGGTACTCCGGCTTCCTCTACCCGTAAAACTGTCCGACACGAGGTGATCCTGGCTGTTAAAAGCATCGTTAAATAAATAAATAAAGAAAAATATCATCTTCGGTGGTCTATTCATATTCTTGCTCGACACTGTGCCGCACCATTTCATCGCGTCATAACGTCACTCAGATGCATAACGACAAATCACATGAGTTCTTACATGACGTTCTTACACGTAGGTCGGATTTCACGTGTGGTGCACGTAGCACATTTATCAATGTCTGCATTGTATGGGGTAACGTTGAATTCACACAACAATCGTGGTATCACTTTTACTTCACACAACAGATTGTTTTCAAACTTCAGTAACATCTTCACTTTGATGGAGTAGAAGTCAATTTTCGTGTTTGTTCCTGTTTTAGACAAGGAGTTCTGCTTCTTCAATTGAAAAACGTTGATACTTTTCTTTATTATACGCTAAACGATAGACTATCGAAGAAATTGCGGAAAGATAGAAACCGTATCCCCCACTGTGCAGATTTTGACATTCACTTTCACGGTATCAATTAAAATGGCGACTTTCAAAGCAACACTTCAAAGCGAATAAGAGTCAAATTATCACTGGAAATGATCAATTTGTTCTAAAAACGTATAATGAAAAGAAAATATAGTGTTTTTGAATGGATACCGATCATTTCCAGCAATAATTCAACACGTATTCACTTTGAATTGATGCATGAACCCGCTGGTCCAAACATGGCCTGAAAGTCCGTAATATAAGTGTTTGGTTTGGTACGTCCTTTCAAAGGACGTACCAAACCAAAAACTTATATTACCGACTTTCAGGCCAAGTTTGGACTAGAAACCCGCCAGCTGAATCAGATTGTAAGACGCTATCTGTTCCGAGTATCAATTAAATCACTTCCGCGTATCAATGATTCAATGCGCTATTTACTTTCATGCATCAATTCAATGTTGAAACGAGTGGAATTATCAGATTCTTATAAAAAGCAAATAATAAAAAGAAAATCTAGTGTTTTTGAGTGGCAAGCGCTCGCGGAAAAATAAACATTTGTCTCGGTCACAAGTGAGATAATTTTCGGTATCCACTCAAAAACACCAGATATCCTCTACTTAGTTTAAGTCAGATAAAACTGTTTTAAACAGCCGATTGCTTTTAAACTTCCAGGTTATATTAATTTTGAAGGAATAGAAGTTGTGTTCATTTCTATTGTAGTTTGGGGTGATGACCAGGCCTGGCACTCTTAAAAATGCAGGAGGGCTAAAAAAACGCTCCCCTCGCATGGCCAAGGGGAGCGATTAGCTCTCCTCAAATTACAAAAGCTACGAGTGGCAAAATAAAGTTTTACTATTAATGATTTCTGCCTGGGTGGGCTTTGTATATCTTATTTGGAGCTGGTAACAAGGTAGTCTCTGTGAGACGGCTACACTGCCCCTCCAACACCTCCGGGCCTCGTCAAGGCCCGGGGTGTGGGAGGGGCAATGTTGCCGTCTTTCAGAGACCCAAAAATATAGCAGAGATTTGAAAAGATGTGGGTTTTAGGAATCGGCTGTTATGGTAATCATTATTTTTAAGGCCAGGAGGGCTAATTTTCGCCCTCCTTAATTTTTTTAGGCGAGCAGTAGGCGAGCGAATCAATCGCTCTCCTGAAAATGCCAGGCCTGCATGATGACTCTTGAATTAGAAGCAAGAGTCAACTAGGGAGATTATTCTGGTTTTCGTTAGACAAAGTTTGCTTCAAACAATCATCGGTTGTTTTCAAACTTCAGTAACGTCTTCAGTTTGATGGTCTACAGGTCAAGATCGATTTTCGTGTTTGTTTATTCCTCAGGGAGTTAAGACCCTTGAAAAAGAAAAAAAAAACAAAGAAACAAAAAATTATATTTGTGTTCTTTGGATTCCGTCAGATAAAACAAAAACTATTTTCAAACTTAAGGAACACATTAACTTCAATGAAATAATGTTATGTTCGATGTTCCGTACCATCGTCATTCATTATGGCGGATCTGGAAGCCAATTACCTTGTATTTTTAGACCAGCTCACCAAATATCTCAAAACGCAATGGGAGTTCCAAATATTGTTCTCATCACTGAGGGCACGATTCCATTTTATTCCATTTTTGTGGACTTTGGTATCTGGGGGGGGGGGGGGGATTATGGGGAGGGGAGGGGGGTTGTTGCTTTGTTTTTTTTCTTTGTCCAAGATTGAATTTGAAAAGGAGAGCCTCACCAGGAGTACATTTTAGAAAATATTATAGATACAGTTTCCAACTGATATCATTTCATTTTTCTCAAAAAGTTATTGCAGTTGTTTAGGCGTTTAGAGGAATCCAGGGGATTTGTCGTCTTCTGTTGACGTTTCTTTTAACCCTCTGTATACTGAGGTCGGAAAGTCAAAATTTCAATCTGCAAATTTCCCCATAAAGCCCTACAAAATTTCTCGGGCCACGTTTTGTAAATTTGCATGTGGGCAAGTGGATTTTTATTTATTTTTTTAATTATTTCATTGCCATCAAGTTCATGTTCTTGGTTTGTGTTGTGTTTTAGGCCTCATAATCTACAAAATAGCATGGGCGGTTGTGTATTTCGTCCCTTGTGAGCAAGAAGGCTTTGCATTGCTAAAGCATTGCATAGTCTTGTTGCACTCAAGGGATAAAGTTACCAATTTTAAACGTAACGGCCAAAACCGGCCAGCGCTATTCTCAAAAATCGCACATTAATTTTCATTATTTTTTTCATTTTTTGTCTCAAAAACATAGGTTATGACCCCTCGTTGGAACGAGCTCGCCGAGCTCGTTCCAACGAGGGGTCATAACCTATGTTTTTGAGACAAAAAATAAAAAAAATTAGTTATTCAAGAATTATTTTTGCAGGTGTCGTCTGCTTTTCACGTTAGGTAAAGGGTTAACTTGGGTAAAATATCAGAGATAAACCATTTAATTATTATTTTTTTAAAGTTTGCATCGGTTATAAAAAGAGAGCATGCAGCAGCCAAAAGGACCATTCGGGGGGGGGGGGGGGGGGTGAGAAACAGATTTTTATTGTTGGGCCTAATGAAACCAAGCATCCCTAACTTATATCGTCAGGAAAATCGACTTTCGATAATATTATCTCCCGTGAAATTATTAGATGAGCGAAGAAGGTCCAATTAACAAGCATCAAATTGGTGAGAAAACAACCATGACACCAGTAGAAAATAAAGGAAAGTTTCCTTCTGTTAGTTTTTATAAACGAAAACAACAGACAGCTCTTTTGTTTGGCGAATGTGATATTACATTAATTTGCAAGTATTTATTCTTCAAAAAATTAGAAAATCTTACGTCCTACGCTTTTATATTAATGGAAAGGTTGTATCTGCATAATATGTCACAATGCGCACAGTGTTGATATAACGAACAGAAAAAAATAACAGAACATCAAAAGATGGTGAAAGCGCCGTTTTTTTTTATTTCAAAATGGGTTTCAACAGAGAATAATGGTCAAACGTTGTATACGATTGATGGAATTTTTTAAAGCCGTCTTCTGTGTCTTTTTACTACTCTACAGAAAGATGCCTGAAGTTTGTGAAATGGTGCGCACATGTGGAATAGAAATTTCGAAATGTTAGCGACATGTTGTATCATCGATGTATCGATGATACAACATGTCGCAAACATTTCGGAATTTCTTTTTTTTATGAGATAGTCCTATTTATTTATTTATTTATTTATTTATTTATTTATTTATTTATTTATTTATTTATATTTATTTATTTATTAAGGTTTAAAGACGCTTTAACAGCTAAGGTCATACCATGACCGTGACAGTTTTATGGGTGGAGGAAGCCGGAGTACCCGGAGAGAACCACAGAGGAACGACGATAAGCTGCCAGCTCCCCAACATCGGAACTCCGCACTGCAGCGCAGGCAGGGTTAGACTGGTTGAAAACATGCGCACCATCGACTTGCAGTAAGCTTTAGTACACGGCGTCATCGTGCCCACATGTGGACAATTGGGGTTAAGTGCCTTGTCCAAGAACACCAAGCGGGGTCCGAATCGATCGCTCAGGAGGTCACTCATCCAAGGACTAACCGGGCTCGACATTGCTTAACCTCGGTGATCTGACGAGAAACGGTTACCGCAACGCCACCGCGCCCGAGATGGTCCTATATCCTTAGCGTTAAAATTCCTGACAACTTTAGAAAATAAAGGGGAGCTAACTTTTCCGTAAATCTCTTCTAATGACAAAAATTGTCAGTTGTCAATTTAACCACTCTGTCAAACAAGTTTGAAATGGTTAACCCTTTACCCAACGTAACGGCAAAAACCGGCCAGCGCTATTCACAAATATCGCCTATTAATTTTCATTATTTTTTCATTTTTTGTCTCCAAAACATAGGTTATGACCCCTCTTTGGAACGAGCTCATTCCAATGAAGGGTCATAACCTATGTTTTTGAGACAAAAAATGAAAAAAATTCGTTAGTCAAAAAAATTATTTGCAAGTGTCGTCTGCTTTTCATGTTAGGTGAACGGTTATATGAAGCTTATGCAGCTTGTAATTTTGATGTTTTGACATCAGTGTGCAGAGGGTTAAACTATAACTTTAAAGAATAGTATTGATCCAAAGTGTTTCAAAATGCTGAAATCATCTCTTGTACTGCTCCACAGTAGAAACAGAGATATGGGGAGGGGGAGTACTGTAGGCCTCTACCAACATCATTTTCCAGAGAGAGAGAGAGAGGGGGGGGGGGGGGGAGAGCGAGAAATTAGACCAACATTATCTTTACCAAAAAAGTTAACTTTAGATATCTTATTTAACATTTATACATGTAACCGGAGTAAAACCCTCCCTTCCTTTTCTGACTTAGTGGGAGCGATCATCTCCTACAGAGCTCTTGAATTCTACTCTTTATACATGTATCCAATCGGCAGGGCGGAAAGTATCAGGAAAAATGATACTGGAATGATGTCCTACAATGAAGGTACTTTTATGATGTTCATTCAGATATATACATACTTCTTTATTATTGTAGGTAAACTGTATCTTTATGTACATATGTTTAAATGTTACTAGCGGGTGAATACCAGGCGTTGCACGGGAGAAGATGGTTATATCAATATACCCTCAGATATGATCGATAGAAGGTCAAGGTCACCAATTTCAAGATCAAGGTCACCCTGCAACCCGATAAAGTCAAAATGATTGATGGTCAATATATACCTGCACATATGAAATTTTAGCCCGATCGGCCCAACCGTTTTCGAAATAAACGGTCAAGATCACCATTTTCAAGGTCAAGGTCACCCCGATAAAGTAAAACTGATCGATGGGTCAATATACCCGCACATATGAAATTTTAGCCCGATCGGTCCAGCCGTTTTCGAAATAAAAGGTCAAGGTCACCAATTTCAAGGTCAAGGTCACCCCACACGGGCACCCCAATAAAGTCCAAATGATCGATGGGTCAATATACCCGCACATATGAAATTTTAGCCCGATCGGCCCAGCCGTTTTCGAAATAAAAGGTCAAGGTCATCAATTTCAAGGTCAAGGTCACCCCCGCACGGGCACGGCACCCATCCCATGTTACTCACAGGGACGAGTTACCCCCGTGTAGAAAATTTGAGATCGATCGGTCGAGAAACGGAGGAGTTCACCCGGAACAAAGATAGATAGAGAGACAGAGAGATAGAGATAGATATAAATACAGACATTCGCATTTATATATTAGATATTGTTCAATATATTTTTTTATCATATGACTCGTCCGTTTTGTTCACTTTAAAATATTTGATATTTTGTTTTCATATTAATCAGTGATAAATAAAAACCTTCCGTCAATTTCATTGGTCAATTTCAAAACTAGACAATTTGATTGGCTGAACAAAATACAACTGGGCCACATTTTCATAATTTGCATAATTAGAGTTGGGAGCTTTCATTAGTCAATTTCAAAACTGGACAATTTAATTGGCTGAACAAAGTTCAACTGGGTCACATTTGCATAATTTCAGAAGGGAGAATTTAAGTTATCTGTCCTATTTAGGGTGGATTATATTGTAATAATCTTTTTTACCCACAAGACAAACGCCATTCATTTTTTTTTATATTTTCACTTTTTGCTTCCAAAACATATAGACCTTGAGCTGCCAATAAACCCTGTTCCCCCCCCCCCTCCCGGGTGGAATTTTCAAGGGTTAGATTTTCTGAAAGCCTATAGAAAATGCTACAATATGAGACATGTTAGACCTCTGGCGGTTGGGGCGTTTTGGAGTTTTGGGGCAAAAACCGCAAAAGTTTATCTAAAATCAGTGAAAACTTTTCGCATTTTCGCCTGTGAATGTACATGAAGCTCCAAATATATGGCTAACATTATGAATTCGTATTCTGACAGTTGAAATTTGAAAAAAAGTTGCGTTTGGGAGTTTTGGGGCAAAAAACCGACAAATTTTATTATAAAATCAGTGAAAACTGGACTATTTCCACCAGTCTTCACAATTTTGCAAGAAGATGTATATGAAGCTATAAATATATGGAAAAAACTATAAATTAGTATTTCTATTGTTTAAATCATTGAAAAAAATAAATATGTGTTTAGAAGTTTTAGGTCAAAAACTGTAAAATTCTATAAAAAATCAGGGAAAACTGGAAAATTTATATCACTCTTCACACTTTTGCAAGTGGGTGTATATGAAGCTTTAAATATGTGGCGAAAACTATGAATTAGTATTACTATTGTTAAAATCCTTAAATAAATTAGTGTTTGGAAGTTTTTAGGACCAAACCGTCAATTTAAAAAAAAGTAGTGAGAACTGGAAAATTCCCAGCACTCTTCACATCTTTGTAAGTAGATGTATATGATGCTATAAATATATATAAAATAATATAAATTAGTATTTCTATTGTTAAAATAAAATAATCGCCAAAACCCAAGTGATAAATTTAAAGTTTAGTATTTTCAGGATACACTATAAATCCTTTTTATGGACTGATAAAATTGTAGGGTACTGTAATCAGTACAGACTACCGAGTAACTGGTCAAGTTTTGGGTTATGTTGCCTCTGCAAGAAGGAGTTCATGTCAAGTGTATGGCGTGACTAAATAGGACCTCTTAATTCTGAAAGCAAAGTCAGCAGAGTATATGGCACCGCTCAATGTCTCAATAAATGAAACCTCAGCACATTCTTGAAATGTCTTTGGCAGCTAGTACAGCAGCAGGGCAACAATATGCTATTGTTACATTGGACCTAGCAGTTGCGAAAAAAACATACTCCTTGATGTGGCAGTTTTCTGAAAGGTTTCGCAGAGTGATTGTTCGTTTAGGTGTCTTTCATACCATCTGCGCCATTTTCAGTACAGTTGGGAAAATGATGAAAGGAAGTGGCTTCTCAGAAATTGTGACTGAGGCAGGTATATGTGCTAGTGGTTCACTCGAGAAGGTGTTAAATGGGAAACATTATAATCGAGCTCTCAGGGTGCACAAGGTAGTTGTTGAAGGCCTTGATCACTTACTGCTAGAACATATTGATAAACAGCATCCTCGTTCGGAGCTGATCTCAGGAGTCACCTAGACTGTATTACTGGACCTGGCAAAGGAGTCATCGAACGAAAAACTAGAGCAGGTATTGGCATCTGAAGAGTGCCTCACATACTTTACCAGCTACAATGATTTCAAAATGTCCATCAGAAATGGCAAAATGGGTAAAACAGCTCAATTTTGGCTACAATACATGGATATCATCTACATGATATTGACGTTGATCAAAGCTACCAAGGAAAACAGCCTTGGTCTACACCTAGCAGCATTGTATAGACTCTGTCCAATGTTCTTTGCATTCGATCATTGCAGCCACGTCAGATACCTTCCGATATACTTGATGACCATACTTAATCTGCCAACTTCACACCCAGGAGCGACTGAGTTGCTACAAAAGAATGGATTCAGTGTGTCAAGGTCAACAGGACCTAAAGTGCCAGGGTGGGATTGTTGGATTTAGTCGCAATTATTCTACCTATTATCGATGGTGCACAACTAGACACTGCAGGGCGAAAAATGTTGAAGCAACATTAGAGGTTACTGACATGATCTCCGAAGAGACCTCTAGACACAAAGAATTCCGCCCATCCCAGATCAAAGATAGTGAGATAAATGTGAACAAAGTCATTAACGCAATCTGCTCATTCACAAATCCATTCACAACTGAACGAAGTCCCGATGAGTTGTATTGTCTGTCATCCGGAGTTCCCGCGAAGCCTGATGTTGCAGCAGACCTTCTGAGAGCTAACAATGTAGGCTGGTGTGAAATGGAGCAGTTCATAAAAGATAGATTTGTGAATAATTCTGTGGCCTTCCACAGTCCGATCAAATGTAACAAATTGAAAACATTTGCGTCAGCTGAAGTAAAGAGAACAGTCAAAAGCTCTCAGAACAAAATGACCCAAATTAAAGCAGAGCGGAACATTTTTGGACAGCTTGTGTTGTTATCGGTTCAGCATGTCATAGACCTTGAGGTGACATTATCATATCCTCTCAGCCCTGTGCCGTTGTCTTTGGCGACAACTGATGGCATGCCCGCAAAAACAGATATGGCAAAACTTCTGCACTATATTGAGGCGGGTGTTGAACCAGAATCATCTAGACCAACACATTATGTTGTGCATGTCTTAGATGGAAATGCAATTCTACAAAGCTTAATTTCTGTGCCAAACAGCTTTGAAGAGCTAGCTGAAATGGTCCTCAATTGCCTTCCAAAATCTGACTGAGTGGATTTTGTTACTGATTCATACAGTCCCACGTCAATCAAGTCATTTGAACGTAAAAGGAGGGGTTCGACACCAACATTCCTTCTATCTGGCTCCAAAACTAAAACACCAAAGGACTGGAAGAGTTTCATGGGAAATAATGACAACAAAACACAATTGCTTCAGTTGCTATTTGATCAATGGGGTAGTGAAAAGTATGCAGCTGTTCTTCAAGGTCGCATTGTGTTTTATGTTCTCCGTGAGAAGAGCTACCAGCTCACAAGTCATGATGGTAAAACTGTTGAAGTGTCTCCCGAGAATGCTTTATTTTCATCTCAAGGGGAAGCCGACACGCGAATAATATTACACTGTATACATATCAGAAATTCTGAACAGGAAAGTGCTCAAATTATTGTAAGGTCTCCAGATATGGTTGTATTCATGTTACTGCTTAAGTACTGTGGTCAAATTAACAGGTCTGTGTTGTTTGATACTGGTGTCGGAAACAAACGTCGGCTATTAAACATCAACAAAATCGTGCAACATAAAGGTGAAAACATCTGCTCAATATTGCCAGCCTTTCACTGTCTCACAGGCTGCGATACCACAAGTGCCTTTTTTCGAAAGGGCAAGATAACTCCTCTCAAACTTGTAGAGAAAAAAACTGAAAGTGTATCCAAATTAGCAAAGCTTTGTCAAAATCATGAATGCAGTGAAGAGTTATTTAGTGAGATTGAAAAGTTTGTATGTTCTATGTATGGCAGACCGAAGTATGCAAATGTTAACAAACTAAGATATGACACTTTCTGTAAGAAGAACCAGGGACGTGGCAATTTTCTAGATTCATACAACAGCATAGACATGAGTTTGCTACCACCTTGTAGAGCATCCCTAGAAATGCATCTCCGTCGTGTTAATTTTCAGACTTATGTATGGCTCCATGCACATGAGAACGATCCTGATCTTCCAGATGTAGAAAGTTGTGGTTGGAAGACAGGCCCGATGGTATTGAGTATGATTTAACGAGTGGTGAAATTGTTCCACAAGAACTTGTTGACATTTTGTGTGACAGTATGGAAAAAAAGCAATCAAGAGGAAATCGATGAAGATGATAGAGTGGAAATTGAGAACTTGATTGATGAAGTATTTGAAGATGATGTTGACAGTGAGGAGATTCGTACCGATTAGGAATGTTATGATCACACAATAAAATCTTCTTATAATGTACCGGTATTCACGACATAAAATTTTGCGTTATCTATGATAAACTGATAATGTGTAGCAATGGTACTATTCTATTCTGAAAGAAGTCGTTTGAGTTTAGAGATTTGTAAGCAACAAATTCTTGTGTTCTTTTTTGTTATTAATAGAAAGATTGATTATACAATGCCGTGGTCCTTATGCATACCTGTGCTCATTGCATACTTTTCGAAATTTAAATGCGATAGGCTGCTCGACATGCAATATTGCTATTCATCACATCATACCTTCATTTTCTGCGTTACTTACATATGCCCTAACATATTGAATAACGCATATTTAAATACATGTGTAACCCCCCCCCCTCCCCCCACCTCCCCGTCAGAGTGCAAACATGACTTAAAATATTTCTAAAACAATGTACATTAAAAAGGCAATTCACTCAAGCTTCAACTTAGCAACAATTATTAAGTTGATTTTTTTTAGAAAAAATGGTAAAATTGTATGGAACTCATTGATACTCATAATTATGCAAATTATTTGAGTAGCTAAAGCTTTAACCAATGGAAAGGGGAGTTTATAAACTCCACATTGAAACCTTTCTTGAGATCAATATATTATGCCTCATCTATCCTTATTAAAATATGCATAAATTGTGGTGGGTTGTTTCAAATATATGCTACTGCCAAAAATTCCAACAAAGGACTGGAAGAGTTTCATGGGAACGTGCAAACATGGCTAAAATATTCGTAAAACAATCTTAGTTACAAAGGCAATTTAATCAAGCTTCGACTTGAGGAAAAAATTACTTTTTTTAGATTGAAAAAAGGTTGATGTTTAGCAAAAAAATGGTAAAATTTTGATGAACTCATTAATATTCATGAATATGCAAATTGGCTAATTAACATAAACTACTTGAACCTATACCAAACAAAAGAGAAATTCATAAGCTCCAAGTTGACACCTATCTTGGTTTGCTAATGTTGTTCTGGAGATAATTGCGACCCGTATATTATAGCCCATCTACCCTTACGAGAATATGCATAAATTAGGGGGGGGGGGGGTACTTAAATGCATGCCACTGCTAAAAGCCCCAATGCCCAAAAGGCTAACATGGCTTAAAATGTTTCTGAGATAATGTACTTATCGGAAATTTAGGTCTGCAAAATCCCCCTTTTAGTTATACGAGGATTTTTTTTCCAAGTGCCGTCTGCAACTCAAGTTAGGTGATGGGTTAAAAAGTCATCCTAAGTGGCTAATTTGTGCGTGTGTGTGTCATATGATAAATAGAATATGAAATGAGTGTTTTTCTCATATAATATTTATGAAACTCGCCCGAATTTTCCGTTTGGGCTCGCCAAAACGGAAAATTCTTATAGCCCAAGAACATTAGGTTTCACTAGGGAAAAAAATCGGAGAAAGCAGATTTTTTCAGGGAATGTCGAGTACATGTCACTGAACGATTAGACAAAAGTCCCCTAAAATCCCAGTTGAGCTTTTTTTTCTACAGCCTTTTTTCGAAAACGCGTTTGAAAAAAATAAAAAAAAATCGCACGAACTTTGTAACCTCGAATTGATCCAACTGTATTTTTTGTTTACGCGTATTTCGAGTTACATAATGTCTAATATACATTTACCTAGAGGAAAATGTGCATTCTGTGACAATTTCTGCGAAAAATTATTGAAAATTCACAAAAAAGTATCGGATTTACGCAAAAAATGACGATTTTCCTAACGGATTTGCCCAAAGGGTCGTAGTACAGAACGGGATGTTAGTTGGACAGACGATAAAAAATCCACCACCATTTGAAGACTTTTATCATTGCTTACAAAATAGACATTATGGAAGACCCCCTCTGCTTCTGGCCGAGTTCCCCTTTTGGCATAAAATTCGTCAGCATGAGAACTCAACTATTTTCGGGCTTGGGACCGAACAGACACGTCTGTGTCTGGCAGCATTAGATCAATAAATAATATTTACAGAATGTACAAAAATCAATAAATAATATTTACAGAATGTACAAATCAATCAACATGGATTAAGTTACATTGACTATTATCAACGCTATATACAGAAATGACATGACCTATATACATATTATTCATCGAACTCAGAAATTTCCGACAGGACAGTGTTTCTGTGGTTGTTACAAGAATCCGAACTGCAATTACACAAACCTGAGCAAGAGAGTCCTGCCTTCTTACACCCACACCTTTTTGTACAAGCACTCTTGCAACCACAACTGATCAGATTCAGTAGGTTATCGGGGGCACATGGCTTTGTGGCTGCAGTCGGTACAAGAAGTCCATTGTCTAGAGACCACCCCCAATCCGTCGGAGGAAGCGAAGTGCCCAGCCATTGTTGGACCTGGAGATAACATCTGTAGACATGTTGTTGTGCAGCATCGCTGCTTGGTGGGAGTGAGGCTAGGTCGATGGGTTTATTCAGTTTAGATTTTGCTACATAACGCTTGTAAGTGACATATCTATATTGGTCGAGAGAGGAAACAGTTTTACTCCCGTATAAGATCAGAAGTTGTTCCCCGGCAGCGGCTACTGCACTTGGTGTACTGTCATCCGCCAAAATTGTGTTGACATACTGTTGTGAGTCGCTAGTAACATCGGAGACAATTGTACTGAATACTTTCTTCTTACCAACTCGAAAGAGTGCAGAAGTAGTGTCACAACCACTTATAGAATGTGCTACAAGGAGGTTGCTTCTATGGTCACCCATTTTGGTTGCTATTTCACTAACTGAAACTAGTAAGTTTGGGGTAATGGAATACATCATGTGAATATTACATCCCGGTTGAACTCGAGAGGTAAGAATGACTAACAAGTCTGTGTCTGTTCCCACAACGACAACATTGTTGTCATCTTGAGCGATGTCAAGTGCAGTTTCGGCTATCAGTACATCAGCATCAGCCTCGGCCTGCTTGGACTGAATATTGATAGCAGATAGCTCCTGTATTAGAAGATCGATCAGTTGGGTTTTGTTCTTGGCATTTGCAAGGAAATCGGATTGGGGTGTGGTGGCTGTTAACTCGGGTGAGATATTGATATCAATGGAATACCTGTCTTTAGATCTACGGGCTTGTTCCATGCCCTTTGTCGACATTGTACAAGCATAACCATCAAAAACAACCACGACGTTCGCCTCAAAATGTCTCACTAGATAATTAGAATATGATGTACATATGTCCTTATATGACGACTGTTTAGGCCATACAACTGCCCTCAATAAAAATCCACCATCTACAACAAACAGAGAATGTTCTGGGATTTTAGTTTGCTCGGAACCGTATGTTTTGAGGATCTTACCGAGCGTGCTTTTCTGTGTCTTCCTCATTCCAGCAGAATCAAACAATGCTGGTGGTTTCGGGGCGAGTTCATATTTGAGATACTCTTCCATCTCTGCTTGTGACTGAATAACACATGTGATGAGGTTGAACAGAATTGTGGGGTCAATCACTACCTTACTTCCACGGACTTTGATGCTATTTGCCATCGATGCGAAAGACTTCACAGTGTCAACACGTCGTAGTTTGATGCTGTTGAACGTTTTGCTTACAACATTCAATACGCAACATTCACCAATTTTGCGAACTTGGTCACAGTTCACAGTTTCGTCGGCCACAAACCCGGTCGCTATAGAGACTAATTGTAGTGGATCTCTATTCTGAAAGGGGGAATGCACTCTGAGCCAGTTCAATAATTTGGTGATATCATTGGCATCGGTCAATTGTGAACTTTGACGGAGATCCCGATGTTGTTCGCCATGACCAGTGTGAACATGAACAAAATTTTCGAGAGCATTACATATCGGAAGGCAAAGAGGTAGTCCATGTACCCATTTCGCAACAGTGCTATCGGTTATTCCCCTGCCATGTGTGAGACCACCAGGGAACTTGAACATTCTCATTAAACACTGCTCTATGGTCTGATCAGAATATATCCCGTCCCAGAATTTATCTGAGCGCCTTATGGTAAAGTAACCTTTCTCGGTGAACAACTTCAAATCATCCTGTTGCATTATTTCTGTTAGCTCATTCATCTGCTGCAAATAGAGATGAGAACTTTTTGCGTATGCAAAATGACCACCTGCGTGAAATACTGGAATCATATTGCGAACACAATATGTGTGGAGTTCCCAGTCGCCTGTGCGCTCTGCTCTCAAGAACAACTGGAGAAGACCTATTTGCTCGTAGTATTGTACCCAAAGCTTTCCTGTGCGTCCTACGGACGCATTCTGGAGCAGTTCGTGTAATTTTGACAGTAGATGGTTGACACTTTCTTGATTGACAGCGTCAGCTGTTGTACAGTCACCTCTGGCAAGTTCACAGAATATTTCATTGACCTCTGTGCAGTCTATGTTATCTAGTGTTCGGCTTTCTTCAAACACAAGTTTTGTAATGGCAATTTGTGTTAACAAATGGGCACGAACTGCTCTTGAATATGCATGACAACTGATCAAATGATGGATTGACCCACCAGCATAAACAGTCCCCCAAAGTTCATCCAAGCCGCTACCAGCCATGATCGAACCAATTGCCCCTAAATATGACATAATCATATGGAAGCCGCCGAGTCGAACGAAAACTTTTGTCAACTTATCTGACGAAGACACAATCTCCACTGCAATACAAATTTGTTTATGAGTACACATCAAGGGCGTGCACACATTACATGCCAATGCATCTTGAGTGTAGGCGAACACCACATTATGTGATTTTAATCGAACATGGAAATTGAAACAATGATGCTATAATACAGTATTTGAATGAGAAAAGTCGATGCCGTTTGAATTTGAGTTTAGGGGGTATGGTTAATATTTCACACGTTTCACCAGTTCATTATGAAATAAATGACTATTGTTATATATCATTATAAAGCCACTGCTTTTCTGCAATTTTTGATATATAATTTAACTCCCACAGTAGTCGTAGATTTGATTCAATGGACGTTGTGTACCGTTGTGTGTATGAAAACAATAAATTTTTTTTCGTAATTTTGTACATTTTCGTGAATATTTCACCATTGAGTGTGAGGATTGGTACAAAGTTGGCATTTTCTGTTGGGGATATGTATTCTCAATATAATTCAGCACGATATTTATGATTCTCACCCTACTAAGGCGAATAAGAATGAGAAATATGGAGCTGGGTCGAATTTTTTTTAAAATTTTTTTTTTCATCAAAAAAACGCTACAACTAAAAAAGCTCAACTCGGATTCGCGGGGACTTTTCACACTTTTTCCGCAATGTGTGTCCCGGAAACACATAAAAAAATCAGCTTTCTCCGATTTTTTTCCTTACTTTCTCATTTTTATGTCTAATGTGCCTGGACTATAAGACTTGTTTCATAAATATTATATGAAAAAAATTCTCATTCCATATCCTCTATCTACTGAACATTTGTCAAAAAAAAAAGAAAATTAACTTGTGAAATGCAAAGACAAAATATGAACTTTCTCAATTGTAGGGGACAGTTAGTCTCAGCGCTAGCCGTGTTTATTGTATTCTTATGATGCCTAAGGATACGTGGGCCACCACCTATCTATATTAGTGTGTAGGTGTCTTTCTTTGATAAATATTGCCCGCCTAATAAAATACCGATTTTTCTGCAAAAGCCGAAGCGAACAATACATTTTTTTACGTATTGTCCTTGAACAATACGGATCACGTGTGCGGACAATTTAACATTGACACTTTACCTGTCGCAGAATAATATTTCTTTTTTTTTACATTTTGGTTATTTTTGGCAATAATTTGTGTTTTTAGTAATTTTTTAGTAAACTATAGGCGTGCAATAAATACTGAACAGCATACCCGATCGAACTGTCATTTTTTCCACACTCGGTCGATTTTGGCGGAGGGATAATACTGAACTCGAAGCCTCCGGCTTCTCGTTCAATATTATCCCTCCGCCAAAATCAATCTCGTACACTAAAAACAATTCAAACGCGAATGCCGTTCTGACCATATATCAGTGTGTCGATGCCCGCGTTCCTACACCACTGCAGACGAGAACAGAATTTGAAAACTCCTCTTAAGTTTCAACATTTCCGCGTTCTTTTTCATTCCAAAATAACACAACATGTTGCGCTCCTGCAAACAATTGAACTGCTTAAAATTCGTTGGAACATTACAGAAAAATATCGCTACTTGAAATTGAGGTGCATGGGCATCGGCTTTTTATATCTTTCTTCTGGATTGTTCGGGCAAAGTGAAGGGTGCTCGGTGGTTTATTGGTTAGACCAATGGTGAAACTTGAGATCGTCGTAAGGTCGTCGGTTCGATCCTATTCGGCGTCATGTGCGCTGTGTCCTTGGACAAGACACTTCATTCCGATTGCCTATGTAGGAGCATGGTGGAGCTGTGCACCAAGAAGTAGGACACGAGGACGGTACACTTGCCTTTGAGGATGCTAACCCTGCTCGTGCTGGGTTAGTAATGTGGAGAGGCTGATAGTTACTCGCCGTTTCTCGTGTTTTTCCCGGTACATCCTTCACCCGTAAAACCGTCCGAGACGATACGGCGTGACTTCTGAACATGTCTTTAAACAACAGTAAACAAAAAAACAAACAGGGAAATGGACTTTATAACTTTAGGAAAATCTTTATTTCCGTGTAATAAATTAAATGATATTTTATCAATTTTTATAACAATAAAACATCTTGATAAAATTTTCTGTTTAACTATATGCTATTTAACAGATTATTCTGTCCCAATGGTGTAATTTTTTTTTAAAATGTGTCTGTTCAATAACTTTTGACCAAGAAGTCGGAATGACATGCTTTTGGGGATGGTTTTACACTGTAAGAAATACCGTTACCCCTTTGAGTTCTGGTGGTATCTTCCATGTCAGTTCATAGCAGCAAATGGAAGAGTCTACATTCATTATTTGGGCGCAGACCAATTAATATTTTCAAAGTGCAGCCGTAGGGCTGAACGTTGAAAATATTAATTGGTCTACCCCACACACCCACTCAGCAGCCATCCTAGTTTAGGATAGGAAATTATGACGTATCATGCTTCTGGCCGGAAAAGCGGTCTTTCAGGTTCAAAGGGTTAAAATTGCGATAGAAGTACAGGCAACCAATTGCGATTACTTCAACCGTAAATATTACGGCAATAACTGTTACTGCTTAAAGTTTCATACTATGAAAACTAACGGAGAACCAGTCAATCCAGTCGAGCAAAATCTTTTTGAATCTTTTTTTTTTACTCATTTGACTCTTTAAATGTCTGTATTTGAAAAATAGCGTCGCCCATGGAGAAAGATGCCTTGTTTTTTTAAGACTCAGTTTTAAGGCAGAGCAATTAACATCTTTAATCTGCAGCCACACGGCGCCAGGTTGAAGATATTAATTGGGCGGCGGTCAAACCATCGAACGTCAAGCATCCGATTTTTGATACGACAGTCGTATACATCACCGGATTGAAATGAAAACTATAGCTTTCATTTGGGGTGGTCACACCAATGTGTATGATCAAATTTTCGTATACGTCGCGCCTGTCCATTAGAATAATATTGAACATGCTCCATTTTTTGACGGACCGAATCCAATCGTATACGATTTTTTCAATATTTTGAAGTTCAAGATCAAATTAAAGTATCAAAAACCACACAATTATGCATGTACTACTTCATTTTTTTCTGATTCCTGGAAGTGCCGAGTAGAAGGTAAGTGTGCATCTTTGTTGTTACTCGTATCTTATATGTTTCCCACTACGGTAGTGAACTTATGAATATTTTGTAGATGATTAATTTTCAAATGGTCTAACGTCTGCGGTACTGCTGCACCCAATATTTTGATTTTGTATTCAAATTTTTATTGAAAATTAGATAATTTTATAAAATCATAGCAAAATGCCCTCCCCCCCCCCCCCCCCCCCCCCCCCCCATATAAAAATCTCTGGACTTGGCTCCATTTTCATAATAGTTCAATTTATACGTGTTCCTTAGAGCTTTGGCGATATGTAAGCGTACATATATAGTGTGGCCATGCAACGATGCGTATCGCAGAGAAATAGTGTACGATAGACAGAATAGAAAATCATATGTGACGCTGTGACCGTCGCCTTAAGACTGGGGCACACGAACGAATATTTTTCGCTGGATCGCAGCGATCGAATCGTCGGCGATTTTTTACTTTTACTTTCGATCACTTGGGGACACAAGCTGCGATTTATTTAGCGATCGTATGGCACGGATTGAGCGTATTTAGCGTATTTTACCGTGGTCTGTCTGCCGCATCGATAAAATCGTGCGAAAATATCAAACATGTTTGATCTTTGCGATCGATCGCGCGACCAAGATCGCAGATTTTTATCACCGTCGCCGATCTGGGCAGACGGACGAATTTTAGTACCGATTTTCAAATCGCTGCGATCCAGCGAAAAATATTCGTTCGTGTGCCCAAGTCTTCTATGATAAACCGACAGACTTCTCGTGCAGTGAAGTGAAACGAAATATCAGTTCCCCTGGTTTTGCTCAAGATCGAACAAAAAGGGGTTGGGATTGCCAAAGGTTGTGAAATACGGCATTTTCACTGTAATATTTTTACACTAGAAGTGTAAAAACTAGAAGTGTCGGTAAGTGGATTGCCTTATGGATGCAGGTCAAAGATATTAATTAGCATACCTTAAAAATTATTGAGTCTTCTTCGGCAAGTCAGCGTTCATCATGGACAACGACATTTTAGAAAGCTGGAATTGAATAACTGAATGCGTTCGTTTAAAAATACTGCACCACCGTATGTGAACACTACTCTGTAATTCCATATACTATGAACAGTGAGGATACCTGCAAAGCGAGGCAAAGCAAATAAGGGCGGCGGGGAAAGCGAGGTGATTGTCGCTTTGGTTCGCTTTAAAAACGAAATGGCGCATTTCCGGCAAAACAAATGCTGGACAATTCAGCGCTGGGGTTCAATTTGTGTGTGGGTACATGAAATAAATGCATGCAGTGGTGAACTGTGGAAATATCATCATTTGATGCCACAGCTGAGAAATGACGAGCAAAAGTTTCAGGACTGTCCTTTGAAACTCATGTAGGGCGTTTGAACGCAGCAGCAATGATATCATTCCATCGATATCCATTGCTTTTCTGAGTACCCTAGCTCCTGTGCATTTTCAAAACTAGAATTCCAACCACAAACTTCACTAGAGTTTATCGTGTTGCTGTGACAATTCGCTCGCGACCAAATCTAAACTTATGATTTCATTGCTACACATGGCCTCGCGTAGCTCGTGGTGTGAACTGTACTAACGGAAAGCCAAGCATAAATCTTTTCGCCGAAATCGCCTAGTACGCTTCGCTTTTCCTCGCTGATGACTTGCAGTTTGCACATACCCTAATTAGGCCATGTTTATACAGAACGCGAAGCGAAAAATTTTCGCTTTCGGTGTATTTCCATTTGACCATTTATACAGGACGCGCCACGAAGAGAAGCGATGCGACGCGCTATTTCAGTTTCGCTAGTCTAGCCAAAAATGTTGCGTCGCCTAATTATGCAGTGTGAAACATGATTAAAGCGTGCCTGTGCGCGGTGTAGAAACGGGTCTAGCGAAACGCTGCGAAGTCACTGCGCTCCGTGTCACGTTCTGTGTAAACAGCCTTAATGGCCCTGTTTATACAGAACGCGAAGCGACGCGACGCGAAATGCCCTGTTTAAACAGAGCGCGAAGTGACACGACACGGGGCGCAGCGACTTCGTAGCGCTTCGCTAGACCCGTTTTAATTACACGCCTGTTCTAAGAAATCCCCATCTACAGCAACACTAAACCGTGCGGAAAATGAAAAGCTTTTCCGCACATATCGTTGACGGACTATTTTTAAATAGAAGCGAAATTTCTCTGGAATTTCCTACAAATTGTGCAACGCAATTACAATTTGAATTGCTGGCGATAACCGAGAACGTCCCATGAGTTCCAATGTGTTCTATGTGCCAGCAGGCACATAGAACACAATGGAACTCAGGCGATGAAACAGTAACACGGGTTCCCCTCGCATATTTGGTTGGCGATAAAATGTGTTCTTCTTGTTGATAGTTGTCAAATGAATTGCTAAGTGTTTTATAGACGCGAAGGCGTGTAATAAACACAGAACGACACGCGCGTGTGAATGGGTTAATCGATATGACACGAGTGCCAGCGCAGAAAGGATAAAACGAGAGGCCTGTGGCCTCTCATTTTATCCTTCCGCGCTGGCACTTGTGCCATATCGATTAACCCATTCACATCGCGTGTGTCGTTTTGTGTATATACACGTCGCACAAGCATGCTGTAATCAATTACACACTGCATAATTAGGCACGGTCGTTGCCGTTAAAATTGCAGTAGAAGGAATGGTAACTGGTTGCTAGTGCTTCAAACGTAATTTTGAAGATTTTTTACAGTTTTGAAAGGCGCTTCCAACATGCACGGGAACTTTGTTTACCGATAGCATTTACGGTCTGTGTCCACATTCGCGTTTTCGAGCGCGTGACCACGAGGCGTAATCCGCAGTATGAAAACCCCCAGAAACCTTCAAAGTAAGTGCAAGAGATCATTGTTCACATTGCCGTGGCCTAAAAATTGCCATGCTTTGGCGACGCGGCGTGAAAGGCCTGTAACCTAATGAAGGGTTTTGGGCGTGATAGCGCCGCGTGTTCTGCTGAGTGTATTGACAATTGAACCAATGGAAATGCAGCAGTCAAAAGGTTAAACTGACACGCACTTTCATCAGCATTATCCATCATTTGACAGAGACTTGAGACAAGGAAAACCTGGGTCGCAGTGACGTCGTCCCCTGAGTTCGAATGTGTTCTATGTGCCAGTAGGCACATAGAACATTCGAAATCAGGGGACAAAGTGTCTTTCTACCTGACCGGGAACATCAGATTTGTACGCCACGCACAAATTAATGCCTCATTTGGACATGGTAAAACGCGGCAAGCAACGCAGCGTCATTTTAAGGTGTTCTACACTGCACATTATGCCTCGTGATCACGCGCGTGAAATCGCGAATGTGGACACCGGCCTTTACAAATGTGAAAATGTCGTTACCACTGACAAAGTTGTGTTTTATTCAGATGATAACTATAGTCGGACGCCGATGACCTACCTTAGAAACGATCATATCGACACCACAAAATTTGGAGTTTGTTTCGCTCAGGGGCGGATCCAAGCTCTCAAGCCACCAGTCTAATTTAATTCTGTAAGAAATTCGACGCTATTGTGTTCTGGAACCAATCTAGCCCACTGAATATTTTCAAGATATTTTTCATCAAATATAATCATGGCTGCTCTAAAGAAGCCATGATTAGATCTGATGAAAAATTCATCTAAATTTAACTCGAGAAATCATTGGTGAAGAATCCATTCAGTTTACAGGGAGAAAAATGGACGAAATGTGCCCACGTTATACTTATTTCAGTGGCAAGAGAAATCCTGTCCTGGGCAGGATTATCCTCCAGCAGTGGTTCAGTGGTTACAGCATTGAATTTCAAACCGAGCGGTCCACGGTTCGATCCCCACCAGGGGTAACTGCAGTGTGTCCTTGGGCAAGGCACTTAATCCTGACTGCTCACGTGGGGCACGGAGACGATGTGTACTAACACGTACTGCATGTCGATGGTGCACTCACAACCAATGCTAACCCTGCTTACGTAGAGTTAGTACGTTGAGGAGTCTGACAGCTGCTCGTCGTTGCTCGGTGGTTCTCTTCGGGTACTCCGGCTTCCTCCACCCGTAAAACTGTCTGACACGAGGTGACCCTGGCTATCGAATGTGTCGTTAATCCCCAATAAATAAATAAATAAATAAATAAATAAATAAATAAATAAATAAATAAATAAATAAATAAATAAATAAATTCCCCCGGAGCATGAAAGGAGTTAAACCGTCTATGTTTAGATTCAATCGACTGGAACATTTCAATTTGTCGAAACGAACCTACGGTTTGCTTTTCGGACCATCCGATGGAAGGTGAAAACAATTCGATAAACATTCATTTTCTTTGAATCAACGCAAGACATGTTTATCAATGTAGACTTGCTTTGACCGATTCTTTGGTGACATATACCATTACAAATGTAAACTCGCTACAGTTGCAGATTAGTGCGGGGTTCTCAAGTTCACGGTTTTGGGCTCGGATCTCTACGGGTTTGAACCGTGGTAAAATCGGCGTATTTTGGCCACGGTAGACAATTTCTACGATGGCACTAGGGTGTGGCTACGGCGCCTACGGAAGATCTAAGGAAACGCTATGGATGTACTAAGGTTGTACTAAGGTTGTGCTAAGGAAGTACCAAGGATTCGCCAAGGATTATTACGGTTATGTGACGGCTTTCCTACGATTATGCTACGGCACCACCGGAAGCACTACGGACAAGCCACGATTGTCCTACGGCTTGTCCTCATTATTCACGGTCATGCTACGGTATTACGGATATGCTACGGTTCTGCAACGGCTCTTCTGCGGTTATGTCACGGTCATGTCACGGTAAGATAACCGTAGGCACCGGGGCTCAACCGTAGTATATCCGTAGTCTATTCGGCGTTTTACGTGGTCAGTCGGGACCCCATTTCTGACCATGGTTAATGCCGTATCGGCTACGGGTATACTACGGTTGTGTCCCGGTGTCTACGGTTTTCTACGGTCACTTACGGTTAGTGACGGAAAACATTTTGAAAATCGCTCCACCGAAAAAAAGGCGGCGGCAGCGCGAGGGTTTATCTCGGAAAACCACGTTAATGTCTACTGGCCTGTTACGGATTTACCAGGGACAATCACGGATTAAAACCGTGGCTTCTGGCCCCCCGAACCGTGAAAGTGAGAACCAAGCTTATTGATTACTCTGTGTAGTTCCGCTGAGTGTGTTGATATCTTAATGTTTTCAATGTTATTTAAATACTTATGACTGGAATATTTAAACTGGAAATTGAAAAATATCTATATGTATTTGTGCGTAAATGAGCATCACATTGTATCAACGGTCGACTGCGCGCAAACTCCACGAAAAAGTGGGAAAACAAACAGCCCATAATAGCGTCGAATTCCGAACGGAATTAGACTGGTGACGTGAGAGCTTGGGGCGGATCCATGAACTGTGGTTAAGTCTTAACCCGCGGAGTATTTTCAAAATATTTTCCATTAAATCTAGTTATGGCTGCTGTGAAGCAGCCATGACTAGATTTGATAGAAAAAAATTCATCTAAATATAATTCCAGAAATCATTGGTCAAGAAGTCGATTCAACTTAGAGCGGACAATTTTGTTAAATGTGCCCAAATTATACTTATTTCAATGGCAACAGGTTTCATTTTCTTAGCAGGAAAATCCACCAGCAGGATGCAAGGAGTTAAAGGGATGGGACGTACGAGTAAATTGCAATTCGTACAGGCCCCTCAAAGTGTGTGAGCTCTCATAGACAATTATCATTCTGTACCATCTGACTTTTCGAAAATGTCCCCTCCCAATACAGGAGTTAAACGGACAGGCTATTATGATCGATATCTAGCCATAACAAGAGCCATGAGTTTTAGAAATATTAAATTACTGAATAAAATATCTATTTCCGAATGCGCATCAACACTTCATATTCATAGCACACACAAACTTTCTTTAAAATTACACAAAAAGCACAGAAGGAGTCGAGATTACGATCCTATGGACAGACAGCTGTTGGGGTTAACCGGACAATGTTTTGTGAAGGACGGACACCATTTCGTTGTCCCTGTGAAAACGTCGACGGGGGGGGGGGGGGGGGTGAGAAAACAATGGACCTGCGGCCGAAGAGTAAGACAACAACTAGGGCAATACTTAGGGTAACAACTGATATGGACCATGCTCACCTATGTTACTACCCGTGAAAAGCCCGTATGTTAAATTTTAGCTTTTAACCCCACTACCGGTGTAAAGCTTCTACTGCGGTTAAAACGTTTTCAATTGGAATTCCATTACAAAAATTCACACCTAGAGTAGTACACTTCGCGATGTTTCATTCAAACATACGACGTTTTGTGGTACTATCTCCTACGTGCTATGACGTATTAAGTTTAAAATACCTACAATTAAATATTTAAATTAAAATTTAAGAACTGTTTATGATAATTGGACTGTAAAAGCAAGGTAAGTTCAATCAACTTCGACGATGAGTGTAACTGTCAATTAAGCATTCACGTGCAGCCGGAAGTACTGCCCACAGGAGCAGATGTAAAGGAAACAAACCCATGTGTTTGCGATAGAAAGTATCGGGGTTTTTTTCTTCTAAATTTTAAGTGACAAGGTCGATTATTTATTAACCTTTTGAACACGAGCGACCGGTTTCCGGTCTGGAAACAACGTATGTTATACTTTCATTTAGTAGGATGGTTGCTGAGTTAAATAAACTATGGTGTAGACCAAACAATATTTTTAACGTGCAGCCCCGAGGCTGCACGTTGAAAATATTAATTGATCTATCCCCAAATAATAAATTTGGGCTCTTCCAACTGCTGTCATTGAACTAACATGGACGACACCATCAGGATTAAAAAAAGTTAAGAGCATGGTATGTATAAAACAAATAGGTACTAAGGTCGGTAATCAGATTTAAACCACTCGGAAGAATAAGGGTTTTAACCACTTGGCTGAGCCTCGTGGTTAAAATCAGTATCCTACTCGTCGTTTAAATCTGAATACCGGGCCGTGTACCTATTTATTCTATATATTTATTAATTTTATTTATTGGTATTTAAGGTCACACATTTCTGCCCAGTGGCTAATCGCGACCACATGACATGTGTTACATCAACGAATACTATTTTATTCTCAGAGTACGCGCACAATGTCAGATTCGCAGATTGATAACCCACTGCACAATGAGGTCTAAATATCAAGATTTAATCTGAAATGTTTCCCATAATGCAACTAAGAATTGAACGAACTCAGTCTTGTTTTATCGAGCCCACCAAGCTCTGTCAAACAAACTTAGTTGGTTAAATTCCTAATTGCATTATGGGAAAAATTGTTACTTAACATTTTGACATCAGTGTGTAGAGGGTTAAACGTTTGAGAGGTAACAGTAGTTTGTTGCGGGACCATAGTTTAATTTTTGGGCACGGATTGGCATGACATGTCAGGCCGTTTCATACCCGGGCTTAAATTACAGCACCACCGTCTTTGAACTGAAAGTTTCCCATTTGTTTTCATTCATAATCTATAGGGTAAAACAAATGCCGTAGTGGAGGTGGGTTTGGTCGGAATTAGTCTGGGGGATTTGATTTCATAGGAAATGGAAGGAACGAGCAGTGATACTAATAGCCTTGAAGTTTTGCGAGGGAATTTGATTTGAAAAAAAAAATTATTCTCGTGTCTGCGGGTGTCTGGCTTAATTCGGGTACAAAGAATATGCAATATGCATCACAAATATTCTTTGAAAACATCTTGATACCAATATTCGCACTCTATGCATATGCTCCAGTCGATACTGTGGGCTGATTTTTGAAACAGGGTGTTAAATTAACCCCTAGCACTCTGGTAGTGCATCAGAATTTTCTCCATTCACTCTGTTTTTCTCTTGTTTGACCATGAATTTAACCAGTTATATCTTGTTTGACAAAGCTCACTGAGCTCTGTCAAACAAGGTATAGTTGATTAAATATCAAACTGCATTATGGGAAATATTTGCTGCTGAAAACGTTGCCATTTTGACATCAGATTGCAAAGGGTTAATTCAACGATGAACAAGGTACAAACATATACAGGGATGGTTCATGTGGGCGGTAAAGTTTTCTAGTAAGAGCATATACATTGGCATATTGGGGAATTTTGCACCAGCTTTCTTCTCAATAAAATGCATTATTATATGACCACCCCAAAGACCTCGATCAGTGTCGCTGAAGTTTGCTCATCAAATCTGGTTCGCCAGAAAATTAGGGTCTCACTTTTTCCAAATCCAATCATTAGAGAGTCCTTAAAAAACAATTAATCAGGTGATAGAGTTTCAAGTATGTATTAAATGTTATTAAACGTCCTCGCATGCACGTAGATGTGTTCCATATATGGCTAAAGTGGGCGTGACAATAAAAGGGTTAAGCATAATAGACCCCCCTCCCCACGCCAATGACCTCGTGATGGGGAGAATGACCGCGCAGCCCCCAAGCTCTCAAAATGCGGCGATGGTCAAGAGGAACAGACAAACAAAACGGTACACAGTTCAGAGTAAGAGCCAAAATTCTTGGAGTTCACAGGAAAAACATATTTTGTTAAAAAATGAACTGTCAACAATAGAGGATATCTAGTGTTTTTGAGTGGATACCGAAAATTATCTCATGAGTGACCGAGATAATGTTTGTTTTTCGCGAGCGCTTGCGCGAGCGAAAATACCCATTTATCTCAGTCGCAAGTGAGATTATTTTCGGCATCCACTCAAAAAACACTAGATTTCTCTTTATTATACGCTTTTTATTTGAATCTGATAATTCCACTCGTTTCAATCTTGAATTGATGCATAAAAGTAAATAGCGCATTGAAGCATTGATACACGGAAGTGATTTGATCGATACTCGGAACAGATAACATCTTGAAATCTGATTCAGATGGTGGGTTTCTAGTCCAAACATAGCCTGAAAGTCCGAAATATAAGTTTTTGGTTTGGTACGCCATTTGAAAGGACGTACCAAACCAAAAACTTATATTGCGGACTTTCAGGCCATGTTTGGACTTGCGGGTTTCATGCATCAATTCAAAATGAATACGTGTTGAATTATTGCTAGAAATGATCGGTATCTACTCAAAAACACTAGACTTTCTTTTTATTATACGCTTTTTATAAGAATCTGATCACTCTTATCGATAATTCCACTCGTTTCAACCTTGAATTGATGCATGAAAGTTAAGAGCTGATGCCGATTGATACGCGGAAGTGATTTGATCGATATTGGGAACAGGTAGCGTCTTGCGATCTGGTTCAGCTGGCGGGTTTCATGCATCAATTCAAGGTGAATACATGTTGAATTATTGCTAGAAATGATCGGTATCTTCTCAAAAACACTAGATTTACTTTTCATTATGCGTTTCTGGAACAAATTGATTATTACCAGTGATAATTTGACTCCTATTCACCTTGAAGTAATGCTTTGAAAGCCGCCGTTTTGATTGATACCGTGAAAGTGAAAATTTTTATATCTTCACAGTGGAGGATACGATTTCTATCTTTCCGCAATTTCTTCGATAATCTTTCGTTTAGCGTATAATAAAACATGATATTTTGTTAAAAAAATGAAATGTTAACAAATTAGTTATCAACCACTGGTTCATCCACAATGGACGAACGCGAAGAACCGGTTGGTGATGGTAATCCGGAATCGAAAGAAGAGATTTTCGATTTGAACATAGGGTGTAGTTCTCTGCTGTTATGTGGGGAATGTAATGAATTTCTATCAACTGCTCCACACACACTGCAACCCGCAGTTTGTCTGATATCACGTCCACTCCCAGTAAGTCTGCTGAAGTTCACCTCATCACGCTCGCAAGTTGTATCGGGAGGAACTATGAGATCTGGCGGAAGTTTCGTAGAAACATTAGTGACTGGTGCAGATGAGAGAGCGTCTGGGCTCTGCAACGACTTTCGACGAAAGTCTTGCCCCGGGGATCGCTTATTCATCATTGAATGATAATGTGATCTTGGAAGTGACTGAACTCTTTTTAGTTCTCCGTGTGGTCGGTTACGACGGGATTCTAGGGTTGGAGATATTTTGGTTAGTTCCGGTCTGAGGGATGACTTCGGAAGCGATAATCCCCTTTTAAGTCCCCTCGGAGAAGAATTATAACTTGTTTCTGAGACCGGAGATTTTTTATTTATCTCCGGCCTGTTCGTTGTCTTTGAAAGTGAAACACCTCTTCTGAGTTCTTTGGGTGACACAGTTTTCTTATCCACAAACAGTAGATGAAATCTCTGAACACGCTTTGATCCACTTCTTTTCACTCGAAAACTACCAGGAGTTTCTGAACTGATTGATTTCTTTCTTGACATTACACCTGCGGGGGGTTTTGATTTTCCCGTATAAATGTCAGAACTAGAATGTGATAAAGCCGGATCCGACGTTGTTTTTTCATCCCTTGCGATAGATTTTGTGCGTTGGTTTTCAAGTTCTCGGATGAGAAACTTCCTATAAGAGAACACTGAATCGTCACATGCCACATCCGGAGGAGGTCCAAAAGATTTCAGAGCAGTTTCCACTTCAGGTAGATCACCTCCTTGCATAAAGGATCGGAATGAGGACACTGTATCATAATAGGCGACAGAATTTGTGTCAGATAAGGTTTCCATATCTTTATAATCCTCATCATTCGCTGTTAAGATTTCAGCGTACATCATGAAGACGTGTTCGCCGTCATTCCTGTCCCTCAGACTCTCTCTGAACCACGTACAACACTGAACGCACAGAACAACAAGAAACACAAGTAATCCAAGCAAGGGAACCACTACAAGATTGGTTGTTTGGTATCCCGGTCCTTTATTTTTGAACAACCACGTTGGGTTGAAATAGATAGGACCATCGTGTCGTGAAACAAGCTTCGTGGCATTTATATCCGTTGCATTCATGGTCCTATCAACTTCTAAAACCAATTGCGACTCCTTGAACTTTTACAGTAAAGCACTTGATTTGGCAGTTGTTTCATATCATTCGCCTGAACTCAATCTGTGTTATAAATAAACTTGAGAGCAACCTGAAATTATAAATAAATACCGTCACCACAGCGTATGCGATCTCTTCCTACTTACAGACTACTTACTTAGAACGGTCACGCAATCTGGTTGCACAATTGCAGATACTGTCCAAAATATTTATGAAAACAAATTATGTCGAATAACTGCAAAATGAAAAATTATCTCTTTATAAATATCTTTTTTCTTTGAGATCAGATAACAAAAACCGATTAATGCTTGGGAAGACCCAGTGGAGAATCAAGCTCCCAGGCCACCAGTCTAATTCTGTTCGGAATTCGACGTTGTTATGGTCTGTTTATTTAGCCACTTTTTGTGGAAATTTGCGCACAGACTACCGGCGATGTGAAGTGATAACCTTTATTTACAAATATATACAGGTATTCTTTCCTGTCCCAGTTATAGATATGCCAATCAATAAATATTCCATTCCCCTTGCAAATATCAAGATATTAACATAATTTGTGGATCTGCCCGACGTAATCGTATAACTACAAGTGCCGGTCAAATCAAGTCTCGATTGAGCAACATTTCTAGTTTTGATTCGGAGATTTTTATAAAGTATTTTAGATCCAATAGTCCGGAATGTATAAGTTGGTCGGAAAAGTGAACTGTGGGAATATCCCGTCGAGTAAATCTAAACATAGGCAGGACCCAATTGAGAGCTAGACTGGTTCCAGGCCATAACAGCGTGGAATTTCTTACAGAATTAGACAGGTGGCTTCAGAGCTTGGTGACAAATGTGATGTTGATACAGTGGATGGTGTGATCACAACCCCACCGCCAAGAATTTTGTTCGTAATTTTGTGTTATTATTCACTCACACAGTGGTCTGTTAAACCTTTACCAAATACGACTAAAGATGACACGAGTAGTAAAGGGGAGACACTATGGACCCAAACCTTTAAAACTTATAGACCCGAGCATGAATGCACTACGCGTAGTAGTTAGGGGAGACACTATAGCCCCAATAGTGCCTCCCCTAACTACTACGCTTAGTGCATTCATGCTTGGGTCTATAAGTTTCAAAGGTTTGGGACTATAGTGTCTCCCCAAAATACTTACCTTCCCCAAACTACAATATATTCTGGGCAAAAATCTCAAAGGTTATCTTCATTGAATGGGAATTAGTAGTAAAGGGGAGATACTATGGACCAAAACCTTTGAAACTTATAAACCCAAGCATGAATGCACTACGCGTAGTAGTTAGGGGAGGCACTATAGCCCCAATAGTGCCTCCCCTAACTACTACGCGTAGTGCATTCATGCTTGGGTCTATAAGTTTCAAAGGTTTGGGTTTATAGTGTCTCCCCCAAACTACTGACACGGACTTTCTATCGAGTCGAATCTCGAAATGAACCAGCGGTCCGATATCGACATCGGATCCGAATCGAATCAGAAACAGCGTGAAACAAATTTCGTAAAGTCACTTGTTAGAATAGAATAGAATAGAACTTTATTGCAATAAATCACCCACTCTGGTGCAGATTGCATGTATAATATTACACTGATAATAAACTATAATTAATAACATTTGATACAGCATCATCAGCAATAGAATATCCTGTCATGCCTCAATGTAAAGTTCTTTTATAATATAATGATAAATATATAATGATACTTTGAACATATGTATGTACACATACAAACATATGTACACACACACCTATACACGCACACATCTACACCCACACACATCATTCATACACACACACACACACACACATCCTTGCTTGTTATCTTACCAAATTATCTAATCAGCATTCATATCCTTGCAGCTCGTGCATGCCGCAAGTAGCACGAGTACCAAAGTACAGAGGTCACAGATTACATCGCTACAACCGTACTTAAAAGTGGCACGCGGGATTCCGTCGCACCACCTAACCCTTTACCCAACGCAGACGATATCAAAATTTATTGTTTTAAATATCATTTTTTAAAAAATTTTTCAAAAAATTTCAACAGAACCATATGTGATCCCTCTTTGGAACGAGCTCGTCGAGCTCGTTCCAAAAAGGCGCACATGATATGGGTTTGTTGAAATTTGTTGAAAACTAGTATTTTTTCAGCTGCTGAATTTGCATATTACGCGGGTGGATGTTTCCGATTCGTTGGGTAAAAGGTTAAGAAGTGCTGTTGCAACGGTGTAACGTGTGAGGCAGACAAGCATGTCGACTGGACATAAAACGCAGCTGTGGACTCTTATTTCATTTTCGCGGCGTAATTCCACTGACAAAATTCATTTATTTGCCAGCGTCATCCCTTCGTGAAAAAATACGAGATGCCCTATTAGAAATTATACTAATCAGGAAGCCGATTCGATGCCAGTCTCGGGCTAGACCATCGAAGACTTCGAAGCTTCGCAGGCTCCTAACGACACTTGGAAACATTTCTTCAGTAACTAAAAATTTAGTTTTTTTGGTCCCCCAAACTCCTCTTCAAGAAAAATCATAGTAAGCCCAAGCAAAATTTTAGCTTGTCGACCCCCTGGGCTTAACCCTTTACCCAACGAATCGCCCGCATCCGCCCGCGAAATATGCAAATTCAGCGGTTGAAAAAATAGTATTTTTCAAAAATTTTTAACAAAACCATATCATGTGACCCCTCATTGGAACGAGCTCGTCGAGCTCGTTCCATTGAGGGGTCACAGGATATGGTTTTGTTGAAATTTTTTGAACCATTTGAAAAAATGATATTTAAAATAATAAATTTTGATATCGTCCGTGTTGGGTAAAGGGTTAACAAGGACGGCTGTTATCCTAAACGTTATGCTTTGCATGCTTTTCACAGTCAAAGACATGTTTGTCTGGTTGAAACGTCCACTCTCCGTAGAGTATTGGTATAATTAGCACCCCCAGGTTAACGTACACTTACAAGTGTGTGTATGTGTATAGACGTGTGGGTGGGAGTGCGATTAGCGGCATCTGACAATACAGAACCCTTGTAATTGCGGGCGTGACTTTATCTGCAGCTTACCAACGCTCCTTTTTACAGATTCCGCGTCGATTGGATGTTGCAAACGGAGTTGTGGCCCTTTATAAACTATAAAATGTACAAAACCTTTTTTTATATTATTATGTAGCTCCTTATAAGATATGGGGTAATATCTGACAAAAATTTGTTCGAAATCTGTTATCGACTGAAAATTTAAAAGAATATGTTCCCAGAAGTGAGCACAATTTTAGATCAATATGACTACACTTTTTTGTCGGTTGGATGTTTTAATTGAAAAACATTGCAAAGCATATAATAAAAACTAATACCTAGTTTTTAGAAGGTACCAGAATTAACCTATTAGTGACTGCATGGAATTCTCGTTTTTTCTTCGTGGCTGAATGAGATCATTCTGGTACCAATTCAACAACAGTGGGTATCAGTTGTTTTGTTTTTTTTTCTAAACAACGCTCTTTTTACAATTTCTATTTGGAATTGTAAACAATGAGAATGAAAAAAAAACTGTATATACACAGTTTGGCCTGTAAACGTATACTATATACGGAACAGCCGCGGTGGACTGGTCACTTTCCACGGGTGCGAAATATTTCCACTGACGCAATAATATTACATTCCAATCACTAATTAAAGGATAGTCCAATAATATTAGCCTTCGCCTGTGCTCCGAATTTATTATTTTTTTATATTTAATATGTCGCACCGTCGAAGTCTAATCTGATCTTTCGTTTTTCCAGCAGCAAAGTACGAAATTAGGCGACATAACACTAATATGATGAATACTCATTCTCCATACATGTTCCCACATTCGACAAGAATAATATGCCTTCACATTCACATTAGATGTATAAATTTCCTATACTTACTGTCGAATTACGTATTAAGGGGTCGTCCAACCTAACTTTGGTCAATTTTTTGACATTTTTCCCAATGCCTCAGAAACAGATAAGAGAAGTAAGGAAAGGCAAATTATATATCAAAATAATGAGTAAAGTGCATAGAAAAGGTACATATATTTTTTTTCAGGAAAAAAAGTGAATTTTATGATTTTGAAGAAGATTAATTTGCAAATGGCATAAGTAACGAACCGGTAAAACCACAAAATAATCGGTAATTCGAAAGCCTTGTCCTCAATATAATGATAACATACTACAGACTCGGAGAAAGCATTTTTTTTGACACACACTCTGGTGGGTTTTGACGTTTGAATGTAATAACATCAACACAAATTTTTGATGTTCCGGAGGTGGCCATGTTTCAACGATGTTTTTCCGGTCATGTGATTACGATGTGGTTCTTGCAGAAATACTCAATTTGGGCAATCGTAAGAATGCAAGGACGTGATCACGCCCTTTATTTGTTCGAGACAATGTATGAGCGTATTTGCAAACAGGTGACAGCAAGTACTTGAGCTGTTAATGTCATAACTGCAAAATATGGTTCGAAATTCCCTCTCGTGTTTACAGGCCGTCTGAACTTTTTTGTTGACAAAAAATCTGAATTATTGCGCACTAGAAAGACAACATGAACCACTTGTAAAAAAATAACCGAGTGTATAAAATCGGGACGATACACATAAAATAAGGCAATATTCATAACAAAGTAAGCAGAATGCTTCAGAAATCACTTTTTCACGAAGTATATTCCAAGTGACCTGGAACTATATTGAGTGTGTTAATTTCCCCCTGTCGCTGCGAAGTTATTTACTTCCTAGTAACCATGGAATTTGAAGACGGGTATGTTTGATGTCTGCAAAGGACCGATTGAAGATGGGTTGAAAATGATGCATTCGTGCTTTTAAATAAGGTGCGCTTGGACGATGCTGAGAATTTAGTTTTTTCTTCCAATCAACCATAGTAATACAAGCGTCGATCAGTGGTTTTTTTTATCGTTTTACACTGACAAATGTGACAAATCTCCTTCACCGGAAACCATCCCCCAATTTGCATATCACAATAAACATAACCGCTGTCACGGAGTGTCAGCGTGGCCGTGTGGTCAAAACCGAAACGAATTATCGAATGCACGGTCAATATTAGCTGCAATTGGCTTTTAAATAAATGAAATACACGAAATATTCGCAATTTCTTCATTATTCATGCCGAGTTACTTTTTAATCAAACCACATGTGTTCAGTTTCGTTTGTCGGCATCAAACTGATATTGTTTGTGGTAATTAAATAGTACGAGAAGGCGAAGGAAGCCAAATATTTTTACATCATCTATTATTTAATTCAAATTGATAATTTCTTTTATTTAACTGAAATTATGAACTGATAAGTTGGGTGTGTTGCGATTATTATGCACCAGACCTGGAACTTAGTGGAAGTTGGAAAATCAAAGGTGCATCTAGGGCCGTGCAGTGGTGACCCCCTGTCCTCTTAATCTTAGTCTTACCCATTCATCATTGCATGTACCAACATTCCCCCTTGTATCTCAACCATTGCTACTCCAATTTGAAGGATATTTGGTTTTGTGATCGAGCATCATGGAGAAACAATGCCTGTGTAGCTGCTGTAGCATGTGTTTCTTCCCACATTTTTTCAGAGTTGTGGTACTTTTTCACTCTTTTGAGTTAGAAAATTTTGTTTATAACTAGTTGATTTGTTACAATTTGTTGCAGAGTGCCTGCTAATACCCTCAATTGTATTGCTGCAGAATTTTCTTGTGAAGATTTTGTTCCTATTACTTATCAAGCAACAACCTAATGAATATTCTGTATAAAGCCACCAATCTGATGTTTGACACTTTTATTGGAGCTGTTTTGAAGGCTTATGGAACTCAAAATGTTGATTATGGCAGGACTTTTCTATTCACCCATGAATCGATAAATTAAGTGTTATAGTTGGAAGTAAGAAGCATGAAAGGTCCAGAACTAAAACTCTAAAAAGAATGTTTTGCAATGTAACATGATTTTTGCAGATACACTTATTTGGAGGTTTACCTGTCTGATAGTGTTTGGAACATGTGTGGCCAGGATCTTCAAAAAGAAAAAAGAGTTAAACTTTGAGAAAAAAGTCATATGCCTTGAGTGCCGGAGGTAGAGTCATACAAGGAAGAGCCCCCCCCCCCCCCCCCAAATTTTCTGTGTCAAATGGAGCTCACTTGTCATCTTTTGGGGATTGCTTTGTGTACTGCGTTCTTGAAAAAAATATGTGAGACCCTCTGGATGTGCCCTTCTGATCTCAATATGTCAGTAAGCCTCCTTGGGGAAAGTACATGCAATAATGGTTATGTAAGGTTGATTTGATGTGTTTTGAATAACAATGTACTTTTAAGTACATTAGATGGTTTATTGCAGTGACAGGTTACAGTTACCCTTATTTCTTCTCCAACAGATATCATGAGTGTATTGGTGTCCAAGAGTTAAACAAAGCTAATGTACTTATTGATAAACCAGACAAATTTAACAATTTAATCACTATCAAATTGATGCATGGGATAAAAGGGGTTACAGTGCAAGGGGTTTGTAAATATATTTATTCAACTACAATGTATGACTTTGCAGTGCATTCTACATATGAGAATATCATATTTTCTTTCCAAACCATTACAGTAACACATACATCTTGATATTGGGAGACACTCTTTTGTCCTTCCATACTTCTTCTGCTGGACTCCTTCAAGTTGACCTTTGTTGAACTCCCCAAATCAAAACATAAACAAAAGAAAATGTCTGCCTTCAATCAGTGAGCACTCCACTTATAACATTTGGTCTCAATCTTCATTACTTTCATGAATTAGGAAAAGATTTCTTCGAGTATGTACTTAAATGTTTATAGAATACAGCTGTTATTTTATTTTGAGGTATTTTATTGTAAAAATTTTGTTCTCTTACTTATGCCATAGCAGACTTTCAGGTGGTGCTATTTACACATGGCAGCAGTTCCATGGCAAATTTCAGTTTCCACATGTTCTATGTTTCATTCCAAGCATTTTGGTATATAATTTATTGGGGTTATTCATTTAGGGCCTTTTTTAGACTTGAAAGAAAATTACATGAAATTTGACCACAGTTAGGTTGGACGTCCCCTTAAATACCAATAATTAAATAAAAACATTTTTTCAAGCGGTAATGTTACAGCGGTTGGAAAATTGTTAAAAATCGTATCCCATTTCCGGGAACGGACCTCAGCGGTATTGCAACGACTGCCGCGTCGTTTGACTTGGTGTGCACTACATTATCAGTATTCCGTTTTTCACTCCGCGTTTCCGTATCAACCCATCTTCCAGTTCAACAGTTTGTTTCGAGTTGAAAAAATTGCAGTGCAAATGACGCCTAAATAATTCAAAATATCGATTTATTTGCAAGAAAATGACCACCAGAATGAAGAAAAATGTGTTTTACACAACTGTCAATCGGAAGTAGGAACCAGGTGGGGAAATTTGATCTTTAATCGAGGTCCAACCGTTCAGCGAGAGTCTCTCGCTGAACTTTGCTGCTGGAAAAACGAAAGATCAGATTAGACTTCGACGGTGCGACATATTAAATATAAAAAAATAATAAATTCGGAGCACAGGCGAAGGCTAATATTATTGGACTAATTAAAGGAATGATCTTCAAAAATGTAATTTATGAAGCAACGGGCACAACTCGATGCACCATAAATTAAAATGTTGCTGATGATGATTTTTATTACCTGGTAAACGCATTTGTGAACATCACTGCTCACGCGTGGATGACGATCTGTCCACGGCGACTGTATTGTAATTTACAACGACCGGTCTTAATTTATGGTCATGACCAAATAAGAAAAATATTTCTGTTTACCTCTTGGCATACTAATAGCGAAATGTTGAACAAGATTTGAAACTGCAAATGTTTCCCACAGCGTAAAAGCAATTTAACCCTTTGCCCAACGCAGACGATTTCAAAATTTATTATTTTAAATATCATTTTGTAAATTTTTTCAAAACATTTCAACAAAACCATATCATGTGACTCCTCTTTGGAACGAGCACGACGAGCTCGTTCCAAAGAGGGGTCACATGATATGGTTTTGTGGAAATTTTTCAAAAAATAATATTTTTTCAGCTGCCTAATTTGCACATTACGCGGGCGGATGCAGGCGATTCGGTGGGTAAAGAGTTAATCGATTCAGCCTTGTTTGACAGAGCTCATTGAACGTGAGCTCATTGAGCTTTGTCAAACAAGACTGAATTGGTTCATTTCAGAGTTGCATTATGGGAAAAGTTTAGCTTGAAATTTCGGTGCTTTGACATCACTGTGCAAAGGGTTAATTAAACCTGTGTACATACGTATAGTATGGGCCAGAAATGCACTAAGTGCAAAGGTATTTTATGGAACCTCATCAATTTTGTAGTCCAGCTGTTCAACCATCTTAGTTCCAAGATCCAGTTGTTGTATGAACAATCTCTGACAAAATAGTGTTTCTGACCCCTTTTCATCGGCAGCCGAGCTCATTTTTGTGTGATATTTGACGCCTCGGGATCTACTTTCGGATGTCCGTGTATGTAAACACGGCCGACAATAACACTTTATTCTGGTGCATAATGAAACAGTGGTGCCTGAAGATTAATCTGACTACCTATTTGTCCCAATATGTCAGCCCCGTCATCCTGTATCGTTTTCTCGTTACAGTTCATGCCAAATCAACATTATGCAACTCCCGTTGATTAGCACAAAAATATTTTGAAAAGATTTTCGGAACATATTTGGTGTTTATATAACCCTAAATGTACGGGGGAAATGATTGATGTAGATGTGCGTGAACAATACATCTGGTGTTCGGCTATGATGCGACAAATTAATCCCCCCCACCCCCACTCAACAACCTCGATAACGTGTACGAATTTAACTACCACTACTTTCATTTGGGTGACGAAATAAATATTCATTTGCAGGCATAAAGCACCCGTCTATCTGTGTGCATGAGATGCAAAATTGACTCAGGTTTTATTTTGAAGATCCATTATCCATGTTGGAAATATTGCGAACACATCAATCCTGATTTTAATGATGTGATACTCTTCACCCCGATTGTCCACATGGGGGCACGATGACGCCGTGTACTGAGGCGTACTGCACGTCGATGGTGCGCATGTCTTCAACCAATCTAGCCCTGCCTGTGCTGCAGCGCGGAGTTACGATGTTGGGGAGCTGGCAGCTGCTCGTCGTTGCTCGGTGGTTCTCTCCGGGTACTCCGGCTTCCTCCACCCGTAAAACTGTCGCGGTCATGGTTAGCCATTGTGCAGAAATATGTGACTTTAAACACCAATAAATAAATAAATAATGATGTGATATGTTAATTCACACTATATAGTTATCAGTACAGTTCGTGTTAAGGATTTACCCAACACAGACAATTTCAAAATTTATTATTTGAAATATCATTTTTTAAATTTTTACCAAAAATTTAAAAAAAACCACATCATGTGACCCCTCTTTAGAACGAGCTCGATGAGCTCGTTCCAAAGAGGGGTCACATGATATGGTTTTGTTGAAATTTTTCGAAAAATAATATTTTTTCAGCTGCTGAATTTGCATATTACGCGGGCGGATGAGGGCGATTCGTTGGGTAAAGAGTTAAGGCTTTATCAAATCTCAAATAGGATTATTTCGGAAGTGGCAACTAAAATGGCCTTGGGAAGTGCTAAACTTTAGCCGTTAGTAGTATAGTAAGTTGTTTTCGGCCCCTTTACCCGGACTTTTGGTGGAGTCTTGTCCGATTTGACATGAGACGTGTTTGTTTCGCTCCATTCAGCTGAATCCGACAAGTGGCATACGTTCTGCATAATATAGTAGAGTGGCGTGGGAACCTGGGGGAGGGTTAACCCCCCCCCCCCCCCCAAAAAAAAAAAAAATCCAAAACTTTGTAAATCATATCTAGTATCTACACGAAAATAACCTCATGCATCTGCATATTCTACATCATACACGCGCACATAAATGTTGCCAGGCAGAATTAAATGCCAGGCAGAATTAACATGTTACGTACGCAGCCACATATACTGTTCTCGATTCATTAGCGTAACGTTAATTGTCTGGAACGAAAATCACTGGGTACTGTATGATCTACACAATTTGCAGTGCATATAAAAGTTGGTAGCCGATGTCACTGACTGATTTGACGCTCAATAGGTTAACATCTTCCCCTCTGACATACATCCTCCTATAAACACCAAGAATTAACAGCAACGATACCTTGATTTTTTCACTTGTGAAGCGAGAAAATGAGCTCTCAGTAGTTCATATTTCACAAATTTTCCCGTCCCGCACTCTGCCCCGGGCTCGGCTGCGCAGAGCGGGCCGCCAAAAAGGCTCTGCTGCCCCGTACAAGCCCCCGTTTACAATACCCCTCACCCTAAAAATTATAAGCTTCCTACGCCCCTGATATAGTCTGCTATATATATACATATAATTTCACTGTACATTCCGAAATTATGTTGTTCCGGTCAGGGTGTGTCGGGCTTCTCGGGTTTAATTAATATGGTAGCCTTGCATGAGCGGTATATACCCTTGTTGATCTATTGTTAGCCCTTGAAACTACTAACCTACCTATCACTTTATCCCATCCTGTGGTTGCGATGGTTAGTGCGTAATTCTAGGCCAACCGGTGTTGTGTTCGGTTGTCTCGTGCGGTAGTATAGTATGTACGCTCTCTTTCCCCTGTTTATCTCATTAGTACTACTAATCCACCTTAGGCGTTATGTTGGTCTACTGTTAGTACGGGTACTATGGGATGTTTGGTCATACAGTGTTGTGGGGTATGTTTGGTTGGCTGGTACAGTAGTGTTGGGCATACTGTTTGTACCTTGTTGGTTTACTGGTCTTACAGTTTAGTGGAGTATGTTTTGAAGTCTCGTCGGGTAGTATAGGGGGACTTTATGTACCGTATTGATCTACTGTTAGCCCTTTGTACTACTAATGCACATAATGCTGAGTACTACCCTATGGGTGGTTCAGGAGGCCACGGCGTGCGGTTGTGCAGTATATGCTTGGTACCAGGTAACGTAGTAAAATGTGGGTGGTTTTCAGGATATTTTAAGACTTGGCAGAGGGTAGAGGTTGAGGCAGGATCAGGGAAAGGTATCCAGTTTGTAGTAGTACTGCAAGACGGTAGTAATAGTGGGAGGGGGGGGGGGGGGTTCTACTCTAGCACAGGAGAGATGGTGGTAGCTATTAGAGGTGGAAGTCTGGAGTATTGGGGGGGGGGGGGAAGACGGTAGAAACTGGTCACAACAAATGGTGGCGACTTTGGACAAGTCGGCAGTAGTGGCCTTGGAACTATGGCGACTACGACGACCATAGGCGGCCCAGAAGTCAGAAGCCAAATAGGTGACAGGGCCCATAACTATCCTCCATTGACGATCCTCCATAATGTATCCTCCAAGTCCAAAAGTATACCACTTCGTCATAAGTAGTATCCTCTAATTCCAGCACCATCTACAACACACTGAGAGCGAATCGCAACTGAACAGGTACTGGTTGAAGTTTCGACCAAGCATTAACTCCCAAATCCATTGATTGATATAGAAAGCCAAAATAAAGTTTTCGCCAATGGATCGCTAGGTGTATCGGGGTGCGGGTAAAGCTTTGCTTGTTCTTTTAAGCATTTTCGGAGTGTGGCTTATGTGGATGGATGCTCAACTCCGCTGGTCATTTGATGGTGGTGATTCATTCTCCATGCCCCGTGCACCCGATCACTTTAACTGCAGCCACACTCAACTGCTCAAAATAACGGGTCTCTATTGAACGTCACAGCTGCCTTATATGCTCTATAGGCATCATATGGTGTGCTTTAGACATTATATGATATACTTTTGTTGTTATATGATGTTATATGATGTGCCCTTTTATTATATGATATGAATTTGTCAACACATGATGTGTTTTTGACATCATTATTACGTAACATTTTTAATTATATTATGTGATCTTTTCATTATATGGTGTGGTTTCAAAATTATACGATGTTCTCCGTTCATTATATGATGTGCATTCGTCATTGTATGACGTGCTTTTGTCATTATATAATGTTCTTTTGCCATTATATTATGGGACCTTTCTCATTATATGATATACTTTCGTCATTATATGATGCGCGTTTGTCATTATATGATGTGCACTCGTCATCATATGATGCGCATAGGTCGTTATATGATGTACTTCGACATTATATTATGTGATCTTTTCATTATATGAAGTGGTTTCATCGTTGTATGGGGTGTTCTTTTCATTACATGATGTGCGTAAAGTTATTATATGATGTGCATTAGCCATTATCTTGTGTACCCTTTTCATTATATGATGTGCCTTTGTCATTATATTTTGGGATCGTTCATTATATGGCGTGCTTTCGTCATTATTTGATGTGCTTTCTTCATTATACGGTGTGAATTAGTCATTACATTGTGTACTTTTGATATTATATTATGTGGCCTTTTCATTATATTATGGGCTTTCGCCATTATATGATTTGCATTGGCCATTATATGATATGCTTTCGCCATTATATTACGTCACCTTTCCTTATATGATATGCTGTTACCATTATATTATTTGACAATTTCATTATATTATGTACATTCGTCATTATATGATGCGCATTGGTCATTATGTGATTTGCTTTCGTCATTATATTCCGTTTTCATTTCATTATGTGTTATGTAATGTGCCTTGTTCATTATATGATGTGCATGCGTCATTATATGATGTGCTTTTATCATTATGTTATGTTATGTGACCTTTTCATTATATGATGCGTTTTGGTCATTATATGGTGTGCGTTTGCCATTATATTATGTCACCTCTTCATTATATGATGTGCTTTGCCAGTGTGATTTGCCATTATGTTATGTGACCTTTTCATTATATGGTGTGTTTCCTTATTATACGGTGTGTCTTTTTCCTTTATATAATGTGCTTTTGCCATTTTATTATGTGATCTTTTCATTGTATGATGTGATTTCATCATTATATGATGCGCCTTTTTATTATATGATATGCATTCGTTATTATATGTTGTGCTTTGACCATTATATATAGTATAATAATAATAATAATAATAATTATAATAATAATAATAATAATAATAATAATAATAATAATAATAATAATATATAAGTTCTTGGTATAACGCTCATAACTGTTTTTCATTCATATTGTAAATGAGAAACATTCAGTGGCACTGGACAGTCTCAACCAGTATGATATTAGTTAAACTATGTTGAAGGCTCTCTTGAGAAGGCGGGTTTTAAGTTAGATTTGGAATTTTTGAAGTGTCTTGCAAGACGTTACATCTTCTGGCTAACAATTCCAGCGCAGGGCCCAGTATAGCCAAATGATCTATCGGCAAATGTAACATGTCGGTGTAAAGGTACCTTCTTGTTCTTTTAAGCATTTTCCGAGAGTGGCTTATGTGGATGGATGCTCAACTCCGCTGGTCATTTGATGGTGGTGATTCATTCTCCATGTCTCGTGCACCCGATCACTTTAACTGCAGCCACACCCAACTGCTCAAATAACGGGTCTCTATTGAACGCCACAGCTGCCTTATATGCTCAATAGGCATCATATGGTGTGCTTTAGACATTATATGATATACTTTTGTTGTTATATGATATGAATTTATCAACATATGATGTGTTTTTGACATCATTATTACGTAACCTTTTTAATTATATTATGTGATCTTTTCATTATATGGTGTGGTTTCAAAATTATATGATGTTCTCCGTTCATTATATGATGTGCATTCGTCATTGTATGACGTGCTTTTGTCATTATATAATGTTCTTTTGCCATTATATTATGGGACCTTTCTCATTATATGATATACTTTCGTCATTATATAATGCGCGTTTGTCATTATATGATGTGCACTCGTCATCATATGATGCGTATAGGTCGTTATATGATGTACTTCGACATTATATTATGTGATCTTTTCATTATATGAAGTGGGTTCGTCGTTGTATGGGGTGTTCTTTTCCTTACATGATGTGCTTAAAGTTATTATATGATGTGCATTAGCCATTATCTTGTGTGCCCTTTTCACGATATGATGTGCCTTTGTCATTATATTTTGGGATCGTTCATTATATGGCGTGCTTTCGTCATTATTTGATGTGCTTTCTTCATTATACGATGTGAATTAGTCATTACATTGTGTACTTTTGATATTATATTGTGTGGCCTTTTCATTATATTATGGGCTTTCGCCATTATATGATTTGCATTGGCCATTATATGATATGCTTTCGCCATTATATTATGCCACCTTTCCTTATATGATATGCTGTTACCATTATATTATTTGGCAATTTCATTATATTATGTACATTCGTCATTATATGATGCGCATTGGTCATTATGTGATTTGCTTTCGTCATTATATTCCGTTTTCATTTCATTATGTGTTATGTAATGTGCCTTGTTCATTATATGATGTGCATGCGTCATTATATGATGTGCTTTTATCATTATGTTATGTTATGTGACCTTTTCATTATATGAAGTGTTTTGGTCATTATATGGTGTGCGTTCGCCATTATATTATGTCACCTCTTCACTATATGATGTGCTTTGCCATTGCGATTTGCCATTATATTATGTGACCTTTTCATTATATGGTGTGTTCCTTATTATACGGTGTGTCTTTTTCCTTTATATAATGATGTGCTTTTGCCATTTTATTATGTGATCTTTTCATTGTTTGATGTGATTTCATCAGTATATGATGCGCCTTTTTATGATATGATATGCATTCGTCAATATATGTTGTGCTTTGACCATTATATATAGTATAATAATAATAATATATAAGTTCTTGGTATAACGTTCATAACTGTTTTTCATTTATATTGTAAATGAGAAACATTCAGTGGCACTGTACAGTCTCAACCAGTATGATATTAGTTAAACTATGTTGAAGACTCTCTTGAAAAGGTGGGTTTTAAGTTAGATTTGGAATTTTTGAAGTGTCTTGCAAGACGTTACATCTGGCAAACAATTCCAGCGCAGGGCCCAGTATAGCCAAATGATCTATCGGCAAATGTAACATGTCGGTGTAAAGGTACCTTCAGTTTTATGTGACCTTTTTCATTATATGATACACTTTCGTCGTTAGTAATTATATTATGTGCAATCTTCGTTATATGATACGCACAGGTCATTACATAATGTGCTTTTGCCATTAGATTATGTGAGCTTTTCATTATATTATGTGGTTTCATCATCATCTGATATGTTTTTTTCATTATTTGATGATTGCTTATAAGTATGTCCTAACAAGAATCGAGGATGACTAGTCAATACAAATCAACATATGTCTTATACAGCCTTTGAACAAACGTTCCCTGTTGAGAGCGTCACCAGATGACCGTCGCCTGAACAATTCTGGAAGCTTCAGTGCCAGCCCTCCATCAATTCAGTCTGAGAAGATTGAGTTTTTCTCTGTTTATTGTTTTTGTTTCTTTCAAAAATGCTGGTCAACTACCAGTTCACTTTTACTATAGGTTACACAATTATGCACAGAAACTTTAAATATACAGACACTGATGTTATTTCTGCCATAACTCTGCATGCTGCTGGCAGATATTCCTGCCAAGCACAGGGTTTCTCTTGTCACTGAAATAAGTATAAGTTGGGCACATTTGATCATATTTGCCCCATGTCAATTGAATGGATGTTTTCACAAATGATTTCTTGTGTGACATTTAAATTAATTTTTCATCAAATCTAGTCATGGCTGCTTTACAGCAGCCATGACTATATTTGCTGAAAAAATATCTAGAAAATACTCAACAGATTAAGGGTTAATTTAGATCTTCTATTCGGAGTTCGTAAGATGTCCACACTTTAGATCTCACTGACACAAGGCCGGCATCCGGTTTAGGTAATGATTCCTCTTCCACGATTTTGACTCAATATACTATATAGAGGATCTGTAATGAGTTTCTCTTTGATATAAGATTTATGAAACGAGTGTAGACAATTTTATTTTAGCGAGCCTCTGGCGAGCTAAAATAAAATTGTTGAAACGACACATGACACACACAAACGAACTTGAATCGATTTATTTTTAACGAGTCTGTGTTCCCGTACATGGAAAAAGAAAATTAACCTACTTTCTCCATGTTGACTGAATGCGTTCAATACTTTCGCTTTACAAAATAGTTCTCAAAACAAACGGTCTTGTTGACATTTAATAAACAGACTGCAACAAAACCCTCATTAGTAATTCAATTGTCAACAATAAGAGAAGCAAATCCAAAGAAGGGATTTGCAATGTCTATATTTTATAAACTTTAATCCGCGTCGCTGTCGGACACAATGATGGGCCTACGTTTCTGAGCGGGTTGGGCTGATGATGTTTCTGGGTTATGAATGTGTATTTCAAAGTGCCCACCATAAATGTTGCCTGTGAACATATTCTGTAGTCTACCCGAAAATTGTGTGTTTCGATCAATGGAATTTGTGTTAGAAATTGACTGGTTCTGATAAACTACATCTCTGTCCATGGATTTAGGATATTGAGGCCTATTTTCAGTTTGAAGATTGGAGTTAGATAATACACGAGAAATTTGTTTGTGTTGTTGTTCATTGATATGGCTGTAATTGTTAATTGACTGGATATTCTTGTGTCCTGTGATTTGCATAATCTGGTGAGCAGGGATGTTATTTTCACTAAGCTTCTGAACAAGATGTTTGCGAGCACTGTGATTTGTAAGTTCTTTTCCGGTGACAGACCAGCTGCTTTTGCCATGCGCTTCATGATGGAGGCAAGTTTATTTATTCCAAACGGCTGTCTTTTAAACCACTGATCACCGACATTCATAATATCTTGTTTAGTATGTGTTGCCATATAAAAAGGGTCACTTTCGTCACTGTAACCAGAGGTCCTTAAAAGAGAGTACTGTTTATAAATATTCACAGGACACCTTTCTGGTAAATCAAAGTTACACCACATTCTGGGTGGCACACTTCGAACATCTCTCACATTGTCACCAGGGCGAGTGTTTTTTTTTCTTTCTATAAACTGTAAATAGTTCTGGCCATTTGGGTCCTTGTGCAAACTAACATCCCCCAACACATTTTACGGTGCTAACCTGAGCCTCGTAAACCAAAGTGAATAGTGTTTAAAAACCACAAGGAGTTTATTATAGATTCGGGTGTCGAAGAACCCAGTTGACCGCTTTGCCACAAAATGTCAATTTCATTGTCACTTATTGGCTCCGCCTTCATTTCCCGATTGCCCAAGCCACTTCGTTTCAGTTGTCGTTGTTTGGCCTTCAATATGTCTCTCACTTTCATAAATTCTACACTGCTAACTATTGTGTGACCATAAGTAAAACGTTTTAAATTTCTGTCAATACTGGAAATAAATCCACGCAACGAGCTTGGTTCATATTCAGAGCCGTCAGATTTTCTGACTGACAGGATAAATTTGCATAAAATAACACACAGTTCACTGGGCGGTATGTTGTGAATTTCACGATGCTCATTTATATCATTGCTTTGAAGAAAATTTCTTACTAACTTCATATCATAAAAGGTCTTGCTTAAAGTGTTTTTATTTGTTTCTTTTTCAACAAATCCATCTATATCTGCTCCGCTGACATTAACAAAACGACGCTGTTGAGTAGCGTCCGTTTGCTTAGCAACGCCAACAGTTTCTTGGCAGTCTAGCGTCTGGTAGCGTTCATCGTGTAATGGGCTCAAACGTTCTGCCGAGAGAGGCACCTCAAAGTTGATACCTATTATTTTCACAGTGTACAACAATCCTTTTGTGGGATCAATGACCTCAACAATTTCCCCTTCTCCTTTTTCCATCTATTTTCACAATTTCGTTCACTCGATAGTTAAGTACACGTGACATGTTTTGTTTGTAAACAATGGAGTGGTACAATATGAATATTAATTAGGTGATGAGGCTTAATATTCAGCCAATGAAAATCCTTGTAGGTCATATTACACGTGTTCTCATATAGAAGAATATCAGATGGACTTTTTCATTGAACTTTACAATAGTCATGTGATAAAATGAAATATCGTATAATGACAAAGCACTCCATATAAAGGCAAAATCACATCATATAAAGAAGAACGCACATCATATAATGACGTTAGCACATAATATAATGGACACCTCACATCATATAATGGCCAAAGTACATCATATTAAGACGAAAGCACATCATATAACGTAATGAAAAAGTAAAATCATATAATGAATAAAACACATCAAATAATGGAGTGTTTCATGCAGCTACAAAACCACATTATTTAACGAAATAGTCCCAGCATATAAAGGCAAAAGCATATCATATAAAGACGAACGCACATCACGTAATGAAAAGGGCACATTATATAATGATGAAACCACATCATTTAATGAAAAGATCGCAAAAAATAATAGCAAAAGCATATCATTTTATTACAACGCGAATCATATAATAGCGAATGCACACCATTTAGTAACAAAAGAACATAATATAATAAAGAAAGCAATCATATAATGAAAAAGTTACATAATATAATCAAAAAAGCTCATTATATAATGAGCAATGCACATCATATAATGAAAAAGGGATATCATATAATGACAAAAGCACAGCATATAATGAAAACGTTACAGCATATTATGACGCAAGCACATCATATAATGGAATAATGACATCATATAATGTCAAAACAATGGCCATTGAGTATATAGGGCAGCTGTGGTGTTCCATAGGTCTCCGTTTTCAATTCTTTCAGCTCAACGGCACGTCGGGCAATGATATTTCAAACCAAATTCAATTTAGTCCAGGAGTCACCCAAGGGACAGATAGGTGGTTTGCTGAAACAACTGGGGGAATTACATGTTAGTAGTGCATACGGATCTCTTTAAATATATGATGTCACTTCATTTATAATTTTAGAAACGTGTAAAAAATGAGATTGTCGTTACCTTTCTGTCATTTTCAGTCATTGTGATTTGTCTTCATTTTTATCCATCGCCAAAACGATGTTTGCGTGGAATATAGGAATGGGTTCCGCCCGTTCTTTAGTCCGTCTGTCCATCCGTAACAACTTTGGACCTTCATATCTCAGTCAGTGGATGTTGGATTTAAATGATCTTTGGTATGCTCATAAAACTACCACGGGGAAAGGATATTCACAAGTAACAGGTGGCGTGGGATACCGGTGGCGTTGCACCTTGTTTTGTGTGTGTGTGTGGGTGGGGGGGGGGGGGGTATTTATGTACTGCGTCGTGCATTCCTGCAGCGTGGAATTTATGTTGAGGAAAACTAGACGCCTTTTTGGTGTACCACACCAAAAAAATCATATTTCGGTCTTTGGGCCCAAATTTGGACTAATATTTATCATGAGTGGATCTTCTTATTTTCTTGTAGGGGAAGGGGGTCACATTACTCATATTACCCCATTCCTTGACTACACCGTCGCCATGACCATTTCAGCACGTTATGCATAGATTTTTGTGCGCGGGAATTAGATGACAAGATGACACAATACACAAATCGGTATGGGGGTGCAAGTAATAATTGAATCACCCGGCACTGGAGGTCTGGATGATTATATTACTACTACACCTCCCTGTGAACACAAAAAAGATTAGCACACTTAGCTGTGGATTATATTCTTTAGAACGACGCTACTCGGGGGCTATTTGTTTAGGTTAAAATTTGGATTTTTTGGAGTCGGCCAAGAAGCATGTCAACAAGCAAAGTTTGGAATAACCGACTCTCATCTTCATCTCTTGAAATGTGAAAAGGACTATACTAGTACTATATCTTTACTACGATGTGTTGGTTGTTAACCCTTCACCTAACGTAACGGCCCAAACCGGCCAGCGCTATTCTAAAAAATCGCCAATTAATTTTCATTATTTTTTTCATTTTTTGCCTCAAAAACATAGGTTATGAGCCCTCGTTGGAACGAGCTCGTCGAGCTCGTTCCAACGAGGGGTCATAACCTATGTTTTTGAGACAAAAAATGAAAAAAAATAGTCATTCAAGAATTATTTTTGCAAGTGTCGTCTGCTTTTCAGGTTAGGTAAAGGGTTAAAGGATGCGCGAGTAGTAATGCTACTTGAAGATCAACTAATTAATAGACTTACCAGATGTGTGGTATTTTCAGACATCTATTTGCGTATCTTGAACGTTACACAACAACTGACACCCATGGATGCGCTGAGAACGAGAAATAATATGTCTGATCTCGCGCAGAAAGATAATAATGCAACTGCTAAAATCTTGCTAAATCTCGAATTCTCATCACAACACAGACGTGTGTATACATATGTTTGCAGTAAACACGTTAGCCAAAAATACATGAATGGACTACGAGAATGATGTGACATTGCAAACGGAAAACGAATGCGTTCGAAGTCCCTAATCAAAAGCAGGCATCTTCTGCGCACAGTTTTTATTCCAAATCTAATGACCTATTTCTTTAATCGATTTGATAAAAGTTTGTATAAACTGTGGCATCGAGTACATGCGCATCAAAAATTGTAAATGAAATTTAATTCTGCTTCGAAATTTTGGCTTTCCTGATAAAGAGAACATTTTTAATTGAAGAACTGTTTCCCATGGATATGATTGTCTTGTTAATTTGGTATCACGTCGGGATAATCTCCGATTTCAGTCTGGACTCCTGAGATGTTCACACACTAGTTTTGGATCCAGAATTAAAGCTGAGGGTGGCTGAATGGGTTGTAACCCCTGTACTTTTTCATTAGAAACCACTTTTTCAAAGTAATACAATCAAACTGTTCTAGACTTCTCATAATATTGCAACTTCATGGCAACAACGGGTGCAGAAAAAGCAAAATATCCTGGACTTCTAACCATACAGATATATTAACTGCGGCGCAGCTGCTCACAAGACTTACTTTGCTTCGTTTTACACTGAGAGAACTCGTCCACAAGAATTAACCCTTTACCCAGCGCTATTCTCAAAAATCGCCAATTAATTTTCAAAATATTTTCATTTTTGTCTCAAAAACATAGGTTATGACCCCTCGTTGGAACGAGCTCGTTCCAGCGAGGGGTCATAACCTATTTTTTGAGACACAAAATGAAAAAAATTAGTTATTCAAGAATTTTTTTTGCAAGTGTCGTCTGCTTTTCATGTTAGTTAAAAGGTTAACGTGTGAGTCGAATTATTTAACCCTTTGAACCCAAGAGACCGTTTCCATACGTCATAATTTCATTAAGTAGGATGGCTACTAAGTGAATTTGTGGGGCAGACCAATCAATATTCTGAACGTGCAGCCCCAAGGCTACCCGTTGAAAATATACTGAGTCAAAAAAGAAAGTATAATAGAAACAAATGTGAAAAAATAGCATAAAGGATGAAATATAATAGCTCTAATGTTGCATGTTTGTGGACAAGAAGTCGTGCAAGGAGTTTAATGACATGTTGTTGTTGTCCACCAATCGTATACGATTTTGTTACGGATTTCAAAATAGCACGTTCTACCCGAGAATGTCAAACTGAATGGGTGACCGATGATTTTCTTTGTGTTATGTTGTGCTAGATAGCCTGGATTATTGAAAAACACACGCAGTTTTTGTCTTCCGACATTTTAAAAATGCCAAGGTTAACCGAAAATCAGAGGTTGCGCGCCATTGGTATGCATTAGGCTGGGATACCCCCAGATGACCTCGCTGCTGCGTTCGGAGTCACTGTGGCCACTATTTACAGTTTCATTGGAAGGTATAGAACCACTGGATCGAATGCCGACCGGCCGTGTTGAGGTCGACCAAGAGTTACGCCCCTGCACAAGACCGACACATCAGGACCTCTCACTTGCAGGATCACTTCCTTCCGGCGACAAGGACAGCAATAATTACTCCTGGTAGCACTAACAATAGAATCAGTGCACAAACTGTCCGCAACAGAGTCGCTGAATACGGCATCCGCAGTAGGCTTCCATACCACGGACCAATCCTTACCCAACGTCACCGTACTATCAGAATGGAATGGGTACGTCAGCGTGTTCGCTGGACTCAGCAGCGTTGGAACACAGTTCTTTTTAGTGATGAATCACGATTTTGTCTACGGCGCTCTGATGGTAGGGCAAGAGCGTATCGCTGACGAGAACGGTTTTCTGATGCTTGCGTGCGGGAAAGCGACCGTTTCGGTGGGGGTAGTGTAATGGTTTGGGCAGGGATTTATTGCACCATCGAACAGAGTTGATCGTCATCGATGGTAATCTGAATGGACAGCGATATAGGGACGAAATTCTTAACGCTGTTGTTGTCCCGTTGTTCAACGCTAACGTCGGATTGCAGTTATTCCAGCAAGACAATGCACGATGTCACGTGGCGCGTATCTGTCGTGACTTTCTTGAGGAGCACAGCATCGAACGTCCTCCCTGTCCCCCACTTTCGCCAGATTTGTCGCCAATCGAGCATCTTTGGGATCAGTTGGACTGTCGGGTACGACTTCATGATCTTCAGACGTTCGGCGATTTACGTAATGTTCTAAGGAAGAAGTGGAACGCAGTACCACAGGGGGACATCCAGGGACTTATCGGGTCCATGCGCCGTCGATGTCTTGCCATCCAAGAGGCAAACGGTGGACATACACGCTATTGACTGCATGTGTGAACTTTTCATTTCACCCCATTTCTGAATTGCGACGCTCTGACGTGACGCTGGCAACGGCTAGAACATGAAATTATGCAAATTCATACAGCTCCTCAAAGTTTATTATACTTTCTTTTTTGACTCGGCATATTAATTGATCTACTTCCAAATAATGAATATGGACTATTCCAACTACTGCCATTTAGCGGACATGGAAGATGCCACCAGGGTTCAAAGGGTTTTTCGTCTCCGTTTTATCAATTAAAATTCGACAATTTACCTAATCTGTGTTTGTTCTCATCCCCGAAGAGAACAATGGTTGGGTGTTAGAAATTTGTGTATTTTGCGATGTTATATTCCAAACTTATAATTTTCGTGTTACAATCCTTCAGACATGGGTGTCATTTTTAGTAACAAATCTGAATGGCTGGTTTCGAGGGGGCATATCGATCCCGGATGTAAGATGGCTATATGTAAAAATGGTCTATAAACTCCAGTGAACTGGACTAAACGAAAAGGATAAATGAAGTTCTGCCTTTAAAAATGATGCTAAAATACCCTTTTGTCAATGTCAAAGAGAGGGGTGATAGGAACTCACACTTCCGATCTGCAGATGGCAACAATTTTTCAAAAAGGAACGCTGGAAAAATAATTTTTTAAACGAGTGAATGTCATGTTTTACAGAAATATTAGTTTCATTCGTTCCTGTGAGACACACTAAAGAAAGTAGGGGTGGGAGTGTTACACATCAACGATTGATTCAGATGATCATGTCGAGTTAGTTTCCTGGTTTCTCGCATTGATGTAATTGGACCCTGGTTTGGTCACTCGATGAATACTAATTATGATAATTCATAAACTCATTATTGACACTACAATGATTCGGACTGACGCCCAAAACCTCTGATCTCTATACAATACTGCCATCCGTAGCATGAGCTCCCCAGAGGGTGAATTTTGTGATGTTACCCTGTACAGCAGGGTAGCATCACTAAATTTACCCTCTGTGAACCACAATCTGAATCAAGGAGGTCTCAAGCCTAAACAGAAAGAGGTACCCAGAGGATGCATTGACCCACTGTATGGGATTGTATCAGCAAAATCACCCTCAGGGTACCTCATTCTGCAAATGACAGATTGCTTATTTCCAGGCTTGTCTCTATATAACTGGATTTTCTGGAACGCTCATTCTCGACACGTGGAAAATTGCTTCACCTGCTACCGTCTTAGGAGTGGGAGCAATTGCGACTATAAATGGGTTTCAGACAAGTGCTCCCCAGAATATTTGCACCCCCCCCCCCCACCCAGTCAAATAATAACCAATTGGATAACTGCCCCCAGTGAACTGTCATCTAGGATATGTACCCAACAGCCAATATGTCAGCTAGGAAACTGCCCCCCCCCCCCCATGGAATTGGCACCCCCTAATCAGAATGTCAGCTAGGAAACCTGCCATCCCCCCCCCCCCCAAAAAAAAAAATTATCAGAGGCTTTTAAAAATGAATACAGGATTTCAAAAAAAAGATCAAATTCTGTTACGAAATTTATTAACATTAATCCTTTACCTTACATGAAAAGCAGACGACGCTTGCAAAAAAATTCTTGAATAACTATATTTTTTCATTTTTTGTCTCAAAAACATAGGTTATGACCCCTCATTGGAACGAGGTCGTTCCAATGAAGGGTCATAACGTTTGATTTTGAGACCAAAAAAAATGAAAAAATAACGAACATTAATTGGCGAGTTTTGAGAATAGCGCTGGCCGGTTTTGGCCGTTACGTTGGGTAAAGGGTTAAAACATGTCAAAAGAATTACATCTGCGTTAGGTGTTGTCAAGCACTAACTAGTATAGTATAGTATTGTATAGTGTTAATTTGCTTAACTTTTCAAGTTGAAACCTAATGTAGCAACTAACAGCTGCGAAGAATTCTGGCACGGTGTTAAGCCGTCTTTGTAGTGACAAACAAGTCCCCACAAAATCGGAAAGACAAACCCTAACTCATTATTTTCTTTGTGAGGACATAGCGAAAATAAAGGAAATCCCTGTGGAGACGCAAACACTATTGTCTAGGTTCTCATAAAATCGGGAAAACGGACTCTTTTAACATTACTAGCTGACAATTCTGTGACCCAAGTAACAATTTGGGGGCAGTTTTCCTAGCTGACATTCTGACCAGATGCACATATCCAAAGTGCAAATTCCATTGGGAGGGGAGCAGTTTTCCTAGCTGACATTTTCACTGGGGGGCACATGTTCTAGGTGACAATTTCACTGGGGGCAGTTATCCAGTTGGCTATTATTGGACAGGTTGGCATACATCCTGGGGGAGGGGGGAGTGGGCACTTGTCCTACATTCCTGTAGATAGACGATACTCATAACAAACATTTTCTCGAAAGTTTTCAGTTTTTCATCGCTTCGGAACCGCAGATCGCGTTTGAAAGAATCAGGGCCGGGGAGAGGAAATTCGGACCCCAGGGCTAATTCTGTGACGGGCTCCCCTTCGAAAGTGTCGGGATGCAGATGCCGAAGTTCTTGAAGTGATAACACCGGGTCTGGTGTATATGTCTTCAGATAACAGTCTCTTAACCCTTTATCCAACGTAATGACAAAAACCGGACAGGGCTAATCACAAAATTGTCATTCGATTTTCATTATTTTTTTCATTTTTTGCCTCAAAAACATAGCATATGAACCCTCATTGGAATGAGCTCGTTCCAATGATGGGTCACAAACTATGTTTTTGACGCAAAAAATGATAAACATAGATAATCAATAATTTAATTAGCAAGTGTCGTCTGCTTTTCATGTTAAGTAAAGGGTTAACAGATTAAGCATCTCCACGGGGTACTCCCATTCCTTCTATACTTAAGCGGCAACTAGTACTCCAATACGACGGGCAGCTTATCTTACTGATTCTCGATCGGGAGGGGGGGGGGGGGGGGGGCTTGGCACAGGAGTCAGAACTTTGGGGAACCCTGAACTCCTGGACCAACCACGGGCCCCCAAGGTTCCGGGCCCCCACCCTCTTCCCGGCCCTGGAAAGAATATACTTTGATGTTTGTATTTGCACTTATTTTTGCGGCAGTGTAAATTCATTATTTACAACATAATTATTATTTTAGTTATTGACAAAACAAGTATACCAAGATTGAAAAGTTGTTACAGTGTTACCAGTTTTCGTGCACGGTAAACGTCATAACGTTTGGTGAAGTGAAAGCTGCTACACTGTGTCTATAGCTACATCATAGCAACTTCACGTTATCAAAGAGCATCGTTGGGAGTTACCACATTGATTGACTTGGCGCCATCTTGGGGAAGGGGGACTTTCAGATTTGAGTAACGACGTTTTTCGCTGACGTTCCAGTTGTATAGAAATCAGTAGCTAAAACTCATTGACACTTCATTGGGAGTTGGTGGAAGGGAATCGGAATGCTATTATATGGAACCAAGGGACAAGGCACGCTCCAAGTGTATAGTTTTTATATTTAAAAATTCCGCATCATTATTTCCTCAATCCCGAGGCAATGATTTTGGGCGTATATTCCAGTCTCAGTTTTGAAAATATTCACATTATTTTAGACACAATATAATGTATTCAAATGTATACAATTTAAATGCATTGTGTGCATTTTTAACTTCGGAGTCGGATAGTATATTCCATGCCAGTTCAGAGCCATCAACTGATGAAGTCTGTTTTCGTTAGTTTGAACAATATTTTATTTTAACCCTTTACCTAACATGAAAAGCAGACGACACTCGCAAAAAAAAAATTCTTGAATAACTACTTTTTTTCATTTTTTGTCTCAAAAACATAGGTTATGCTCCCTCTTTGGAACGAGCTCGACGAGCTCGTTCCAACGAGGGGTCATAACCTATGTTTTTGAGACAAAAAATGAAAAAATATTGAAAATTAATTGGCGATTTTTGAGAATAGCGCTGGCCGGTTTTGGCCGTTACGTTGGGTAAAGGGTTAAACAAACCTGATACATGTACACATCATATGGAACATCCGGATGAAAAAATAAAAACGATGTTAACCCTTTACCCAACGTAACGGCAAAAACCGACCAGCGCTGTTCTCAGAAATCGCCAATTAATTTTCATTATTTTTTCATTTGTTGTCTCAAAAACATAGGTTATTACCCCTCGTTGGAACGAGATAGTCGAGCTCGTTCCAATGAGGAGTCAAAACCTATGTTTTTGAGACAAAAAATTAGTTATTCAAGAATTTTTTTGCAAGTGTCGTCTTTTTTTCGTGTCAGGTAAAGGATTAACTGTGTTCAATGGAACAAGGACAACGGACAAAGACATAGATTGTAAGGATGGGCTTCGACAGTAAGCTTGGGGCTTTTAAGAGTCGTCTTCCTATATTCGTTACTTGGAGAAACACCAGACAATATTTTCAACGTGCAGCCTTAGTCTACCACACAAATTTACTGATCGATTATATACGTCATGAATTCAGGTCGTATCACGATCCTGGAAGGTAGAGTGGCCGCTGGGGTTCAATGGGCTTAGTTCTCTAATTCTCTAACCCCGTTGGGATTTAAAAGGGTTAAGTTTTCCAATTCAGGCTCTCGCTAAGTGTTCTTAAAGTTAATTATACTGCTTTTGCTACCGTGACAATCCAACAAGGAAGCAGAGTTCAACCATCATGAAACCTCCCTTAAGATTTTAGCCGATTACGTAGATTTTGTAAAGTCTGTCCGGAAAGAATTCACAAATCATCGTTGGGGTCATATTACGAGCGAAAAAAGTCAGATATTTCTCGCATTTTTATCACAACCTGTAGTATAGTCCAGAACAAAGTCACTCAATTAGTATCCACAAATTTTACAACAATGTAAAATCCATCTTGCCACTCAAGATGGATTTTACATAGAAGTTACCATTAAAACTTTCATTCACATGATAAAGGCCATGGGGCAGAAAATTTGTGGACTCTGATTGAGTGAATATGTTCTGAATAATTCAACTTCCCTTCGACGGGCATTCAGTGTGAAGATATAGTATATCAGTCTTCGTGATTTTGGTGTCTTGTTAAGGACGCTTAAGGTCGATAATTTTGAAAATAACATGTTTACAGTGTCGTGCTAATCGGTCAGATGTTGCTATCAGAGATGTGACCCCCCCCCCCTTATTTTTTTCCGCGTTGCCCTCCCTTCGTTCCATCACCGAGCTCATTCCAATGAGGCACCATACGCTATGTTTGGAGACCAAAACTGGAAAATAATGAAATTTGAATAAAGATTGGTGTGAATACCACTGATCTGGAATGTCCATTTATTTATTTATTTATTTATTTATTAATTGAACGACACATTAACAGCCAAGGTCATATCGTGTCAGTGACAGTTTTACGGGTGGGGGAAACCGGAGTACCCGGAGAGAACCACCGAGCAACGTCGAGCAGCCGCCAGATCCCCAACATCGTAACTCCGCACCGCAGCAGAGGCAGGGTTATATTGGTTGAAGACATGCGCATTATCAACATGCAGTACGCCTTAGTACATAGCGTCATCGTGCCCCCATGTGGACAATCGGGGCGAAATGCCTTGCCCAAGGACACAACGCGAGAGTCCGAATCGATCGCTCAGACGATCACCCATCCAAGGACTAACCGGGCTCGACGTTGCTTAACTTTGATGATCTGTCGAGAACCGGTTACCACAACGCCACCGCGCCCAGGAATGTCCGTTACCTTAAATTGTTTGTTTGTTAGGGTTTAACGGCGGTTCATCGGTCAGAGTCATATCGTGTGGAACCGTGAATGGGTGGAGGAAGTCCGAGCACCCGGGAAAGGCCATCAAGCAGCGGTGAACAATTTAACTGTCAGACTCTATAATTTACTAACCTCGCACAATAGAGGAAGTAGCGGTTGAAAGCAAGTGCACCAACGACGTGCAGTAATCTTGGCACACAGCGCTACAGTGTACCCGTTACCTTAGATAAATACAGAAATATCGTGAATTATAGCCTGATTACACGATCTGCCGCGGGTCTAGCTTCATAGAGTTGATATTACATATCCATTGTTTTCGCTAAAGTTGAACAGAAACACGAACTGGTCGAATTTTTGATAACCCGTTCCAGAATTCGAGGTCAGGTCAGTTCATCGTCGAAGCAGCCATGTCTTAATTTGACTGTTAACCCTTTACCTAACATGAAAAGCAGACGACACTTGCAAAATAATTTCTTGAATAACTAATTTTTTTCATTTTTTGTCTCAAAAACATAGGTTATGACCCCTCGTTGGAACGAGCTTGGCGAGCTCGTTCCAACGAGGGGTCATAACCTATGTTTTTGAGACAAATAATGAAAATTAATTGGCGATTTTTGAGAATAGCGCTGGCCGGTTTTGGCCGTTACGTTAGGTAAAGGATCAGGCGCGTAGCTAAGATTTTGTAACCGCGGTTGGGGGGGGGGGGGGGGGGGGGGCTTTTTGTGGGAAGAAGCAAAGATGATAATTTGAATGGCCGGTGTGAGGGATTTGGATTACTTCCCCACACAACCTCGAGAACATTTTGCAAAATGTGCTCTAAGAGCAAATCTGAGGGATTTGTAGCGTGTGTAGCCCTTAAATTTGGAGCCATTTTGAGGTTCTATACTGTGTGAAACTTGCATTGGGCCAACATTTTGGGGGTTGCGATTGCCTCCAAATGTTGGCCCCAATGCAAGATTCACGCCCTCTCTCCCCTCCCCCCTCCCCTCATCCGAAGCTTCGTCACTGCCGTAAATGCACCAAGAAATTCATCCAACATGAAAATAAGTAAAAGAGTTAAAAGTTAGACTCACCGTTTCAACACCCCGTCTGCGTTTATTTATGTAATTATTTCTCCCGATAAAACCTTGTTATGAAAACTTCATACAACAAACTGTATTGAAGAAATATGTTTAGTACATTCATCCAAGTAATTATCCAATGATCGACAACTGAATTAAGACGCGTTCCGCTTACGTATCGCACAATGACTTTCACAGCTACAAATGAAGAGATCACAACCCCCATAACAACCCTATGACATAGAAGAAGGATTTTGAAAGTAAACGAACATTGAATGAGTTCAATAAAAATATGCCATTTCGCACCCTTAGCCCTGCTAGCCTTTTCGGGTATTGTTAGAGATGGATGTAGTTTGACCGATGCGCCAGGCTTACAGAACGCAGCCCAACTAATCGCTAAGCTGGGCATCAGTTTTCCAATTTCTGTTTCAATACTTATCTATTTCAACATATTAACAGAAGTAGGGGATCAAATGATCCTCCTTTTGGGGGATCCATGTAGACACTCGTTTCGCACGCGCGTAGAAAGTAACCTCATGTGCGTGGTTCTCATATGGGCCGCCTGTGACCCTCTTCTGTGACGTTATATATCCACGGTGATCCGAGTTGTGACTGTGTCAGGACAAAGCCAGCCTAAATATAGGGGCAAGGGGCCTCATATATAAAGATAGCGTAAGTTCAAAAGATATTCCGCATCAAGGCGAAAACCCTACGTGAATTTCACTTCTCTGTGAAGCTGGACATGGAAAAAACGCACGTGGTGTATATCCAGCTTCAGCGCAGGGACCCAGGGGAGAAACGGTATGTTAGATGAGGTCTAATCTCATTTAAGTTATACAGGAGTCGCGAGTCTTACGAGACGTAATCGGTTGGTGGCAGGATATCGTCACGGCCAATTGAGAAATGAGATTCTAAAAGATAGAAATGTCTGTCGTGTCGTCACCTGATCATTAGTAATAGCAATGAGTGGCAGGAACGAATCGGTTCTCTCGACAAGTGAAATCACCGTTAAATCACGCGCGAGATGACTTGTATTGATTATGCCTCGATATACGTCATCTCCTACCGTTTTGGCAGATGGACAGATGAGCGTCTGTCCACCTGACGGTTTAGGGTAAAACGTATATATACCTTGAAGAGCAGAGCATTAGACACACACTTGGGGTCACACACACGTTGGTGAAGTCCAGGGCAGGCGGACTCTGTTTCCTGGCATAGGTGTACCTTCGATCACAGGACCCTGAAACGGCTGGAATCGCCAGACAGGGCATTCCACGATTGATTTAGCTTAAGGTTGATAGGCGGCTACAGTGCCAAATTCGTTGAGAAGGAAAACCCAAGGTGAAACGTTAAAGTTTAGATTATCGAGTAGCAGGTATCAGCCTGCAATAGTCAGAAGTGTAGGTTAATTGTATTGTGCGTATTAACCCTTTGAAGCGTCAGACTGATTGCATTCTGAGTAGTTTGTTTTGCTGTCGAAGCATCGTAATACCGACTGGAGATCGGTGTGAGTGACAAAATCGTCCTAGCACAAAAAGGGCCATTTCTGAATCGTGAATTCAACCAGAAACAGTGAACATTTCAATAGGACTTTCACGGAGGACTTTCAAAAGGCACATAAGGTATGAGTAGACAATATCTGACCCAAATCAGAAGTACGGTGGCTTTATAGATGACGAACATTGATGACGAACATTGCTGGTCGGAACCCTCCGACAGCCAGAGGTAGAGTTACGCGCAGACGTTGACATTTGAGCCTAAGCGGGTGAAGCTCTTATGGCGAGCTCACGGTAATAACATTTCAGATTTGTGAAGCTCTTATGGCGAGCTCTCCGTAACATAATTTCAGATTTGTGAAGCTCTTATGGCGAGCTCACGGTAGTAACATTTCCAGTGTGTAGACTATAGTGCCAGTACAGGGCTATATAATCACTATATAATTGTTGAGAATTGTTTAACCCTAGCAACCCATTTTCTGTGAAAAGACTCGAATTGTTGATTGTTGAAATATTGAAACGGCTTTATTTTTATGTGTAAATAAATGAATCGTTGTTACTTTAAATCATTCTTTCCATTACACAGCCTGAAGTGATTAGGAATCACACCTAACGGAAATCGAACCTATTTCAGGCCAATTTGGCAGAGAAGGAATCACGGCGTCGATCTAACTCAGCTCCCAGCGCCGAGTTCGCGACGCTTGGATTCCAACCCTCCACGTTGGTCCAATTTTCCCGCAATTTCATCAGCGGGACTAAATAACCCCACGTCAGCCCAGGCCTTACGGGACCCGGCGCCTGACAGACTGCACATGTGAAGCGAGTGTTCACTGAATCCTTTTTCATGAAATGTATTTCATGTCTTCTTTTTGTTCTTTTTGGCTTGTTTAATTACTAAACTTAACATTGAAATAAAATATTGCTTGAATTAAACACAATATATGAAATACTGCAGGTCTCGTTTTTTTCTATCGATGAATATTCACGATTTCTGAGGAAAACACAAAGGAAGTACTTGAAATTTTTCAAAATGTCGGTAGAAAAATCCACCTAGCAGTGTTTAACAGTAATGCATTCTACTAGTATTACAGGTGAAAAATATAATAAATTCGTTCACAGAAATGAAAATAAATCGATAAACGAAAGATTAAATCGCACTTATGTATGCTCAACAAACTGACTATTGCGTAACAGGGCCCACAAAACTCCTTTATTTTGTACCAGTTGTCTGAGACGAAGAGTTTTATAGATTATATACCATCGGATACGATGCGGGGATAGACCCCATGCGACCACCCCTCCATTGGTGGTCCTTCTGGGTTTTTTTTTTCTTTGGGGGGGGGGGGGGCAGTGGACAGCAATAGGCGGGTGTCGAGCTCTTAAATTAGCCAGTCTAATTCTGTGAGGAATTCGACGCATTTGTGCCCTAAAATAGTCCATCGCCTGTGTTTAGATCCAATCTGCTGGAATATTTCAGTTGGTCGGAAAAGCGAACCTATGGTTCGCATTTCCGACCAACTGAAATATTCCACCTGCATGAATGTGAAAAAAATCAATAAACATTCATTTTCTTTGAATCAACACAAGAAATACTTCTCAATCCACATTTGATTTCACTGAGAAGAAATTATCTCCCACTCGATATTGTTATTCATATTCATAATACGTCTATAGCTCCAATCATGTTATACAGTTGCGAAATATGGGGGACATAGTATAAATAATACAAATAATGCCGTGCTGCAAAAATCAGAACTTTGCATTTTGACATTTATTCTTAAACTTAAAAAATTCACATGCAGCGGTTAAGGTGATGGTGAACTTGGTTTTGCCCCTACAAACATTGTAATCAGATTAAGGTTCTACATTTTGGGGGAAGTTAATATCTTGCAATGAATATAAAATATCTAGTGTTTTTTTTTATCTGATATAATACTGGAAACATGTTAGTGGAGATTACACGAACCGCTGGATGCATTATATCTCTTCTCTGAGTTTAGATCATAAAAGCATCGAATTCCGCGCAGAATTAGTCTCGTCTCATAAATTGAGTATGACCAAAACACTCATTCCATATCCTATGGTATTAGTTTACGTGTCAGGTAAATACCATGATGTTTGATAAAGTGAAAGCTGTCACTCTGTGATTAGTCATTGCGTAACAGCTTCCACGTCAATCAAACGTCATGGACTGGGAGGAATTACTGCGTTGACGGCATCATGTCTATACGGGGGGGGGGGGGGGGGGGGGGGTGGGGGGGGGGGTTATAGTTCTGGTAGCGATGTGTTTTTCACCAACGTTCCAGGAATCCAGTTGTTTTGAGATCCATGGGTTCGGCAGATTGGCCGTGTACTTGTTACCACTTCAGTCGCTTCCAATAATGAAGCATCACAGATCAAAGGGATTGGTATATAGATTTACACTAATAGTGATAACTGTATGTGGATTGATTAATTACATGCACCTGTTTTCTGACATTATTGGATAGTGACGTAGTCATAGTGATTGGCGAGCAAGTTACTCTGACATTAAGCACGAGTACGTGTATTTTTCACCCAATCGAACAAAACTTCCTTGTAGACATGAAAATCGTTTTAACTCTCTCCCATGTGCGGCATACACCAAGACACATACACCAATGCGAACAGACGGAGAGAGACAGTAAGAGAGAGAGAGAGAGAGAATGAGAGAGCGGGAGGGGGGTGCATTCGGTTAGTATGACTAGGGACTGTGGTGTGAGGGATTTTTTGCCATGCATGTACGGTTCTGTGACCACAAAAGCGGATAGGAATTTTGACTGGTGATTAGGTCGGAATTCTATATCCGCTTTTCTAGTCACAAAACTATACAACCTCCCCTGTCGAAAAGGAAATGTGTGAATACTGAATCCGTTTGTTTTCCTTAATATGCGGTCTAGATTTCACAGTATTTTATTAATTCTTTGGACCCTGGTGGAATATTTCATGCCAATTCAGAGCCAACAACTGGTAAAGTCTATATTCGTTACTTAGGGAAGACTAATCAATATTGTCAGTAATTCCTCCCAGTCCATGACATTGAAAATCTGGATTGGTCTACCACACAAGTTCACTCAGCAACTATCTACTTTATGAATTCGGATGGTATCTCGATCTTGGACCAGAAAAGCGGTTGTCTTTCGCTTAAAGGGGTTAAGAAAGTCTCTTCATACTGGCGTAAATGTCAAATGTCGACCTGATCTCGCAAAAAAACCACTTTGTGATCACGGTACGGGATGAGTAAAATTCATTTTGAAATGATGTTCATATCCAGGAGTATCGTCTCTCGCGTGTCAGGAGGCACCATTTGCATTACAGCTGCTAAAATGTATGGCGTTTTCACTCCCTAATTCGAAGTTGAATTACACGCAAAACACTGGGGAGGCATGTCCAGCTTTTATCTTCAACTTAGTGGAAAACGGTGGGGTTATCTCCCCTGAAATTGTTTTGGGGATTGGAAATTAGCATTACGGAGATGGTAAAGTTTTACAATTCCTAAGATTAAATAAAATGTTCAAAAATTACATTATAGAAGCCCATGGCGTCTCAAAGTTCATTGTATTTTCTTTATAATGATTTTTTGAATGTTGCCAGTTTACCATCTGAGTTTTGTTCCCCTGTCGTTCATAAAATGTACTGCTAAAATTGTTTGAAAACAGTGTCATTGACTTTTGACCATCTATGTACGCTTTTTGGTCTAACAGATGACTGGGACGCTCGTCAGTTCGGAAAATATGATCTTGTGTCTACTGTCTGGTAAAAATATCTACCAGACACAAGTCTTGACCTTTGTTCCTTTGATGTCCTAAATTCTGTAAAATCGAATTACTTTTCTCACACCTTGGCCGATTGTCTGTGAAACGATTAGCTGATAGGGCTCTGGTAGTCGATAAGGGGAGATAACTGTCCACTTGAACCATGAGCTGAAGTGGAAACTGGGTAGGGGGTTAGTAAATGAGCAGTACACTTCTACCCACGACTGCCTATGTGGAAGCGATGTGGCCCTCTGTAGGACACGATGACAGTACAGTTGCCTTAAATCGATGCGGGGCCTTATCATGCCGGGCTTGAAAGCTGGAGTGTCCGACAGTTACTAGCCGCCGCTTGGTGGTAAAACGAGCTTTCTCAACCTGTTAAACTGCCCGACACGCTATGGCCCTTGCTGTTGAACTTGTCGTTAAACTCCAATAAACAAACAAACAAACCCTAAACACCTCAAGAATGTTCCATCTGGAATAACGTTTTTTTTATTAAAAGTCGTTTTGAGGCCATGTCACCTTACTTTTCAATTTGGCAATCTGTTCTATGTGGAGGCCTCGTTCAACTCATTTCTGCCGCGATTTCAGCTCCCAAATGTCTGATAACGCCAGTGCACGCTGCAGTTAGGAATGATGTGAAAATGCAGCTTGTCAGTAAACAGGGAAGCTTGCAGTTGCGTTACTCTGAAATCTGCTATCGCCATCTCCTGCACCTCCCCACCATTACATCCCGTTTGAGAAACCTGTTTCCTTACTGGTTTCAAGAACTAAATTACAAATAAATTGACCCCAGAGACAAACGAAAACCCGACAGTCAATGAGCAGACGACACAAAAATATTACTCTTTATTTATTTAATTCATTATTTTTATATTCATAAATAAGTTTGTTAAGGCCTAAAAAAAAGTTAAAAATCAGTTTCTCAGTCCCTCCCGCATGGTCATTTTGGCTGCCGCATTCTCAATTTTTATAATCAATGCAAACTTAAAAAAAATAAAAATTAAATGGCTTATGTCTGATATTTTACCCCAGTTAATAAAATTGATAAATTTGTCCCTTGAGTGTAACAAGGCTTTGCAATGCTTTAGCACTGCGAAGCCTTCTTGCACTCAAGGGGCGAAACACCCCACCACCCATGCTATTCTGTAGATTATGAGGCCTAAAACGTAAAATAAACCAAGAATATGAACTTTTGAAAGTAAACAAATAATTACAAAAATAAAATAAAAAATATGTAATTTTACAAAACATGGCCTGAGAAACAGAAGATATACTTTGTGGGATTTAATTGACTAATTTTTTAATTAAAAAAAGAGACCTCACGTTTTCTTCGTAATTCTGCATCACATTACCATTTATATCTTGGAACTCATTGGAACATTTGAATCGTACCCCTCCCCCCCCCCCTCCCATTTCCCGCCACTTGGTATTGGTAGAATTGTGTATGACGGTGCCATTCAAGAACAGACTCTTGTTGCGTAGTAGGGTCACCCAGCCTATCAGCGGGGTGGGGTTAATGATCAGGAACAAATTTTACTTAAATGTTACGTTAAAGGATTTAGTTTTGTCTTGTCTTGAAATAAATCGCTTGTCTCCGAACCACGTCCCTTCACGACTTCACAAGCGCACCCACTGCCTTAAAGGAGTCATGCTTGAAAAAAGTAACATTAATTCCTCACCAACGCGATTAATTTGGATGATGAAAATATACAAACTTTTAAAATTGTAAATACCTGTGTGATTATGCCGAACTCTCGTCGTGAGACATCACTGAAGGTACCTTTATCAGAAACGCTTCTATGGGAGGAGTCACTAATTTCCTCAAACTTGTTGATACACACATTAGTTGCGTACACAATAAGTTCCAGAGCAAGGTTGAGAGAGAGAACATAATATATCGTACAGGCTATCAAAAAGGG